>QUSF01000006.1:22740794-22824156 GCA_003676055.1 Chloebia gouldiae | reverse complement strand
GGAAGGAAGGAAGGAAGGAAGGAAGGAAGGAAGGAAGGAAGGAAGGATCATTTTAGACAAAATGTAATCATGCATATATACATATATAATACTTAAGAATTAATTCATTCTAGAAAAGTTTGATTTTTATGATAGATCAAGTACCTTAAGCTAAATTTTTTGCAAAAATTTGTTCACCAAAATTTTTTTTCTAAATTGTGGTGGGGTGAAGCTAACTTCCCTTTTTTTTTCTCTCCATGAACTAGTCATTCCCATAGAACTTTATTTTTGGGGTTTATGATGCTCGTTGCTGTAGATCTTGACTTTTTACACAATTAATTAAATTATGCTATGCTTCTGTAGGAGAAGGGATTTTTTTTGAAACCTATTTTAAAAAGGATCAAATAAATGAAAGTGAGACGGGATTCAGATACAACCTGAGTTTGTAGGATGAAAAAAAAAAGTCTAGAAATGAGAAGACTGTTTAAAATTACCTCAATAATCAACATGTACATTTTCCTAACCATATCTACTATTCACATCCTGGATTAAAAGAAAGCCAATGAAGGCAGTACCAGAAAAGAAAGAGAACTTATCATCCCTGTCACTCCCTTTATGGACTACACCATCATTAAGAAAAGAGGCAGTGCAGAGAAATGTGAAGCAGCATTTCTGCATTAGATGACCACAGAACAGTGACAGTTCTTTTGCAAAATCAAAATGATAACTCTTTGGTATTTGTATTCAGTAGTCCAGTTAGAATAAAAAATGGAAATATAAACTGTGAATGGCCTCTCCTGTTGTGAAATAATCTCTTGACTCTTCATGCAGCTTGCTGCAATGTTTGGCAGTGAATTGTGGACTGCATTTGAACATAAGTGTCATCATAGTTACCTCTGCTAAAAAGCTTCATCAAATCTGAAGCTTTCCTCTTCTATACTCTGTCTGCAGCGCTGCACACATTTAAGCTGCACAGTTAGTTTGTTTAAGCAGCTTTAAAAAGCACTTCTGCAATAGAAATATGTAAATATTCCCATAACACTGAGTTTCATTTGAAGTTAAACTGGTGTGCAAAATGGGCACTCAGCCCCATTGATCTGACATAGCATCATGCCAACAGCACAAGGACAAATGTGTTACCATGGAAGTCGTGGCACTCATGAACCAGGAGCAAACTGCTTGCAAATGGATTTATTATGAAACAGCACCACTGATTTCTTCATAGATTACTCCATGGAGCTGTGTTCAACTTTGGATAAGCACTGCTGTCTGGAAAAGCAATTAGGGATTTCTGGATTTGAAACTGTTAATCTATCAACAGGAGGCATGTCTACTTATAGTACTATGAATTCAAAATATATGTATAAGCCTACAGGATCAGGCAGCAAATCTGAGGGCAAAATAATGTCCTACTCAAACCAATGGAGAAGAAGAAGCCTTTTTAGATGCTGTAGGGATAAGAAGATAAGAGATAAGAGATGCTGTAGAGATAAGAAGACAGGTTTCTTGCCTGGGAAACATGCTTTGCAGTAGTGACTTGTTACAGGGAACACTGCAGTAAATTAAGCAAGACAGACCTGTAGATGTATAAAATGTCTTTTCCAGCTACAAAAGGAAGCTCCACAGTGAATCTGGTAAAAGTTTTCACAGGACAGTGGTGGATGTTTAATTGAGGAGAGCGAAGGTGCTGGGAAGCCACTTTGTTGCTATGATTAGTCACTCTGGCAGGCACAAGGAGGGTGGAAACCAATGAAGCAAAAGGTTTACTTGGTTTGCTGAAGAAGTCGGGAGGGAGAAAAAATTGTTTCCTGCCATTTCACATAGATTACCTTTCAGACACTGGGAGTTCATCCAAATCTTTCCAGTCAAACAGTCTTTATGTAACCTGGATCATCACCAAACCAAAAGCAGAAAGCAATTACAGGGTGAGAGATGTGAAGGCTAAATCAAAGAAAATATAGCATACAATGCTCAAACTAGCAGTGTCACTGCTTCCCTGCTCATGCTGAAGTTGTCAATATAAAACATTCCCTCTGAGGCATCTGTGGCCGAAGACAAATTTTACCAGATGATGTTGTCTGACTAGAGGCCTGTTATCAAGTTAGGTGTGATTTCTAGTATAGCACAGCTGAATTGTTTTGATACATTGCTATCATGGATAAAAATGTAAGATGTGCCAGGAACAATTTCCAGCTGATTCCTAACTTGCTCACTGTCTTGATATTTTTTATGAGTCCCTGAAGTGCCAGAAACACCAACCTCCATCCTCCCACCAGAAATAAAATCAGGAACATATAAGCATGGGTTTCTCAAGACCAATTTATTTATCTAAAGGACAGAAACCACACAATTCCTGTGATGAGTGTAATCCTTTGCAGTGTTGTTTCCTCCCTGGTTCTTGGAATTTGCATTCTCAAGACAGAAGAATATCATACTGGAAACAAGGTTAGTATTGTACAAAGTCTGTATTGTAAATGTCAGGTGACATACGGAAGGAGACTGTCATTCAAACATGTAAACATGTTAGAAAGAAAGATTTCTAGGTAATACAACAACAACAACAACAATAGCAGTATCAGTAGTAATGGAAGTAATTGCTCTTTATCATTAAGCATGAATGTCATTATTAGCCCAAAGCTAGTGTACACTTTCCATTAAGTTATTTAAGGCATTAAAAAATATCCAAGATTATCAAGCAGACACAAATGTCATTTTAGTATGACATAAATTCCAGTGGATTCCCCACTCTTAATGAGGGACCTTGACTTACAACTTCTTAAACTCAATGAACTTTGTAAGAACTTGAAACACTTTAATTAATATCAAAAACGTCTTCAGGTACAGGGTTACAATATTCAGATCTGCACACAGACCTGCTTGTGGTGAAAAGTTACCAATGGATATGTGCCTGGGTAAAAAAAAAAAGAATTTTAAAGAATTTTTGAAAAGTATATGTATATGTATGTATATATGTGCTTGGGCACGCTGTTTGATCAGCTACATGAGTTGTGAAATACAGCAGAACTCAGTTACAAGCAATGGATTCCCATCCCCACAATCCCCCATGCCTCTAAACATACCTTGCTATCTAGGATAAAACTGGCCTGGAATTCAGCAGGGCCCGGGAGCAGTGCCAGGAACAGTGGGATACCCATCCATATGGAAATGTGCAGCCACCAATGCAGCACAGCACGCTACAGACGCCTGACATAAATCATAGGTAACATCTAACGGTGCAGGCACAACAGTGGGAGCAGGCAGAGCAGAGATACATCAGTATGGATACACTGATGTAATTATTATTCCAGAGGGGATTCTGAATGTAAGAAAGCCATTAGATGTGATGACAGCTTCTTTGTTTTTTCTTGCAGAATTTCACCATAATATACAGGCTAAATTTGATTGGAGATGGCAGGATATTTTTTCTGATTATTCCAGGCATTAAATCATAGTCCTCTGCATGTTTGTGTTTGTGTTTTGTTTCTTCAGTATCATTTTTGTGGGTACTGAAGAAAGATATGGATAAATTCTGGATTAAAATGTAGTAATACATTTCTCTCTCCTTTTGTGTCAGATTTTTTATTTTTAACAGCAGAGGAAACAGTAAGTTATGTTTGTCTTTTGTGAAAATTTCTATGCATATTTATCATAGTATGATCTTGTAAAGGTCTTTTCTTTCTTGTTTAAAAAAATAACTTACAGTTTTGTATTAGTTTCAGAGTATTTTTAACCATTTTTAGAGTGTTCATTAATACAGGTTCCAAGATTATAATCTATGAGGAACCTTATATATTAAATACTGTGAAAGTAAACTAAATGTATACACTCAAATTTTAAGAAATTCTTCCAAATATCACACAGTGCAAGAAGCATCTGCACTTGAATTAAGAACTTCAGCAAATTGATCACTGCATTGATGGAACCAGTTAATTTCAGCAAACCTCTAAATTAATCCAAGGTATTTTAGTAACCATATCATTACTTCAGCACTCAAAATACCACAGTGATAGGTGGGTTAAATGTTTGAAGTGACCTTGTTGTGGACCCTTCTCACATGGACATGTAGAAAAACATTGCCCTAATTTTCAGGCATGCTGAGATACCATAATATGAACTGAAAAGCATGAGAACTATCAATTCTCAGCAGCTCTGCAAAACACCTCTAGGTGAGACAACTTGGGAATCTTTCTATACCAAGAGAATTAAGGGTGCTATGTCAGAGAGCAAATCCTTTGAATGTGGACTGGTTTTAGAACCCCTTCTATCTTTTGCCCTCCTACTGATTTAAAACCCAGAGATCTGGACAAGAGACCTTGTCAGCACAGGCTGACAATCAACAGCTGTTAAACTATGATTTTCCTACCAGCACAGAAAAAAAAAATTGCTCATTCAGGCAAACACCAGCTTTTCCAGTCTGAATTTGAAGAGACCAACATTTCACTAACTGGAGATAGCCTTCAACCACCTTTAAAGAAAATATTATGGCCGGTCATTTGACGGAGAGAATTAGTGCCTATAAGAAAAAGGATAACTGGTAATTTTAATGAGTGAAAGAATGAACATTCTGCATGAATGGAAAATGATCCTTATCCCCAGCAGAGGTATAGACTTATTCCATGATGTAGGTTGGCAAGTATCTCATGGAAGGAAATTTAGCATACACTGAAGGATGTTGATCACATCCTCCAAAGAATACCCAAGAGTGGTAACAAAATTAAGTCAAAATGGCATACATGAATCTTATTGTTTTGTCTGAGTTCATACATCCCTTGTGCTTTCTAATTAAGGGCAAACAGGCTCTCAATGTTTTTTAAAATTGTTTTATGTACTTAACTTTTCCCTGGAGAGCTAAATTATGCCCACCAGATTAAAGTTCAGAGGAAGGATGTGATTAAATGCTTGAGGCACTATAAAGTGCCAGTGCTGGTGCTAATGCCAAGGAAAGATAGATCATAAGTATCCACTTTAAAGAAGGAATAACATACAGTTTAAATCCAGCAAATACACCAGAAAGGACAAAGGAAAAAGTCAGTGCTGGAGTCTATTCCTACTCAGAAATCTGAAAAGCACACATGAACTGAGATTAAAGTAACCCTTCTAAAAATCCACAGTAATTCCATAATTGAAAGATAAATACTTTGAGGTCACATTAAACTTTTTGATTGACCCTGAGTTATCACTCTAATTACAGGCATTTCTAACAAAAGAAAGTGCAATATCCTCAAGAGCTTGCAGTAATATCACACAGCTTTAGGCATCTGGATACATATGATAGAAACCTATTTCAGCTGCAATTCCTCTACAGCTGGTGGAGCAGCTCAGCTGAAAATCTGACCAACCAAGAAAAGCTAAGGAGAAAAATCTAAGAAATCCACGTCACTTTAAAAATTAATAAAAGTAATGACATGGCATGCCCTGACTGAAGGCTGCAGAGATATGGGCATTAACATCTCTCATGCCTGACTCAGAGCAGCCATCTGAACCTCCTGGGGAACATCCTAACCGGTCTATTCAATGGCATTCTGGCTTAGACTTTCTAGTTCTCTCTGAAGAACATTTCACTTTGCATAAATTAAGCATTTATGGGCATGTCAGCACTCAAAAGGGCTATGAGCGTCCTCAGATCAAGGGGACCTTTGGTTTGTTTTAAATACCTTACAGCACATTTTAGCACCATGGTTATAAGAACTGAGATGGTTCAATTTTTAATTATGTAAATGATGAGATATAACACCTTGATTTCGTGAGTGGTAGATAGGATTTTCATCCAGCTTGAGAAAACAGAATTTATAGAAAATATGCTCTTTTCATAGTTTTGCCATTTTAAGGTTGTTTTATGAGGTTCATAACAAGCCTCTGGTTTAAAAAGGAGCCCTTCACACTGAAGTGGTATGGTGTATACAGGCTGTATACAGGACTCTCAGAAACTTTCAACATCATCCAGTTCAGCTCTCCAAAACAAATACTGAGACCATGCAATAGAGGATTCAGGAAAAAAAGCAAATGAATCCTCTGTGTTCTTTGCAGTATCCAGTCTGAAAGTGGCTTGCCTCTTGATCTCTAAGCTCTGTTTCTCTTGTCTGAGACAGGAATACAACAGATTTTGAAGTAAAGGGAGTGGTCATACAGTCACAGTATGTGTTTTACAATTACTACGCTTGCTCTGTACACTCTTCCCATCTGAACACAACAGAATCAAAAATATTTATGGGCCAGTAAGTAAATTTTGTGGATTTTTCCCATTCCACACAGCTCAGAATACACTGAACCAGCTCCAGGAACACAGGAGCTTGCCAAAACATTAGTTCAAGCAGGTGGTTCCAATTCATAGGACTTTTACCTTCTCTATGCTTGAGAGGTTCTTGGAACAACACAGAACCTCACATGCCTTTGTTGGCAAGTGTAAGCTTTGAAAGGCAGATGTTATTCTCTCATCCACCCATTGAAATCCTCTTGCCAGATTAGCTAGTATCGGAACTATGACTTTTGAACTGGCCTCTGGGAGGGCTGCTATAATAGGGCAGCTACAAGCCATGTGCTGCCACTTAGCTTTGTGCCTCATACTGGGAAAGAAAATGGAAATAAAAAAATGGGGAACTCTGAAGAATGGTAATTTCTTGTCTGGTAATTTGTTTCTCCACATGCCCTAGAATGCCAACTCTAGCTAAAAGTCCTGTCAGCTGATGGACACAATGAAAAAAGCCCATGGGATGTCAGATTTTAAATACAGAGGGATGATCTCTCTGGCTAAGTTCAAATTCAAATTTCTAAAGCAATAAAGGTGAAACTGCCCTTTTAGAATGTACAGTAGAAAATTACCATAAAGATAAATTCTTCAGAGAGAGAAAACAACATTAAATCAAATGAAAATATATTAAAATTTTGTAGATAATTACTAATTTCAAAAGCAGTATTAGCTAAACAGTGAACCATTGATAAATATTTTTCTTCTGTTTTCTGTCTCTGTGCAAGCATTTTGATTATAAGGTTGGCCTGTGCACCTCCTGATGTTTTACCTCCTGTTTGAACTGATATAGGACAAACAGTGGAGGATTGTTATCCCGTGGTAATTTGTTGTTCAGATGGATACACATGACATGCCCAGCCCACCCAAGTAGGGCCGGTAACCAAACAGTCGACCACCTGGTAAGACGATTAAAGCTTATCACAAAGTCACATGGCAATGAAGGGTGACTATGAAAAGATTGATCCAAGAAATATCTCCTTTCATTGATTTGAAGGAGAGAAGGATGTGCAGGAAGAGAAAGATTTAGGGCAACATTTGTAACAAAAGCAGTTGGGGAAAGAGTAGATAATAATGTGGTCGCTTCATACTTAGATGTAGCATGTCCATGCTTTTGCCCTCAAAATCCATGTTAAGCAGCTGTTCTCCAGGTAGGAAACCTTAAGAAAACCTCTCTACAATGTTCTCAAACAGCCAGCACCCCGAGTGAGCAGCTACTGAGAGCCAAGGAGTAAGAAATACTGACAACACTAAACTACCTTACACGCATCCCTATGCAGAACTTAGATTAGTCAGGGCTATAAAAAAGTTCCTCTGTCTTTTAAAGACACATTATCTTGATTCCTTCTTGAGGAAATGTAGAACTCATGTGTTTGGATTGGTAGGGTTTTTGGTTTGGTTTGGAGTTTTTTTGTTATTTTTGAAACGCAACTGAAGTGGTGCCAACATCCACTTTTAACATAAGGCATGCTGTCCAAATTTCAATTTGAAAATTTAGATTCCAGCTTCTCCCAGCAAACAGTGCAACCCACATCACCCACCTGATAAATAAAGGTTCTAACAATCAGTCACATAACTAACCAGAATGGATGAATTTTCCATCTTTCTGTACAGCAAAGCAGGGAAGAGCATTGATACATCATGACAATGTAATTCAGAGGCTGTGGTGATCAGCAGGAAAATGGAATCTGTAGGCTTCGGTCCTTACCTCTAGCAGAACACAGTTAAATGAGTGAAACACAGTTAATGCCCATTGAATTTTTCAGGCTGAGAAGAGTTTTACATTCCCCATTCCTGGGCAGGAGAGTGTCCTGAACATTTGGTGATGTATCTGGTGTGCGTGCATGTGTGTATGTGTATTTGGCTTGGAAGCACTTCTGCCTCTTCAGCTGTGTTTCAGGGGAAAGCATGCATTGCATTTTTGTGAGGTCTAATCCATTAGGCACGCTCCAAAAAGATTTGACATATTGGGTCCCTCAAGCATTTGTAGATGGAGCATAGCCTGCTTTCCCAAACTTCCTGTTACTTTAGACAAGGTATTGAGCTCTTTCATTTGGCTCTAAGTGTCTCAAGAACTTCACAGTGCTACAAGAAGGCACCCAATCAAGCTAGGCAGCAGATTAACAGCTGGATTTTGGATCAGCAGTTTGGGCTCAGGCAATGCAATTCCACTTAAGTCCTGCTGTAGATGCTTTAACTCTTTTATTGCCTTCAGCCCTGTGATAGTATCTATGGCAGTTGAGAGTTCAAGCTGATATTGATGTGAAAAGGTGAAAAGGTTGGAGGATTCAAGTGGCTGGCTTAAAAATTGCACCAGGAAAAGTGCATTCAGTCTTTGCACAAGAGCATAAGGTTGAGCTGCTTCTCTCGCAGTCTTAAAACTTAAAGAATCTATGAAGCCTGCCAAGCTTCTCATAAAACATTGAAAAGAGTAAAAAGATGACCCGACTTTCTGTCACATAAAAGAAGTCCTCTGAAGGTAGAGGAAGTTTTTTCATTTTCAGAGGTAAAAAAGTTGGAAGAATAAGCAAAATTCTGGAGCTAACAGTGAGAAGGTTTCTCTAAGGGAATGGATATAAAGAAATGTCATAAAGGAAGGGAGTGGTAGGAGATCTCTGCATTTAGGGAGGGGTCTTCTCCCTCCCTTTTATTCAAATTTATGTTAAGCTCAATAGTGAATAGTGTCTGAGGATATGTCCCATACATACCAGATTTTCTTTCTCTGTGTTGCCTTTTTAGAAAAGCATGTTTGCTTGTTATTTTTTCCCAGACTTCTTCCCACTGTCTGTATACTTTTATTTTACTGTTATTGTCAATGATTTTCCTTCACCCTTCTTCATTTGCAGTCCTTTCCTGAATGAAACCACTCAAGGTAAGTGCTTTCAGCCCTGTCTTGTAAAGGTTTTGATCAACATTTAACTTCACAGAACAACATGTTTTTTATCTTATCATATTTTTCAGTTTCTTAAATGGCACCCAGGTTCCCTTCCCCACCCTTTTTATCTATTTAACAAAGGTCTGCTTTTTATAGCAATAAAGAATCTGGAAAATAAAGATCTTGTTTTAGTTCTTTCATACTTAGGCTTAGATATCTTTGAATTTTTAGAAAATATTGAGTCTGTGTATAAAACATCTTTGTAGATGGGTAAAGGTAATCCTAATGAGGCATGTTTTCTCAGAAAAATGATTGACAAACTGAGTTTTCAGAGGAAAGGAGTTCCAGACAGGCTGAGTCCATGGACAGGCTGCCACTCCAAAAGATGTAGGTCTTAGGAGAACTATGTGATAAATGACAGAGCAACACAATGCTACCCACAAATGTTTAGTCAAGCAAATGAGGTCTGCAAGGATAGAGTTTAATGGCTGAATTTAAGGTCCTAAGCACCTAAGGTCCTAACCTTGGTGTGAGCTAGGTGTTCAAGCCAATATCATGGTTGCTACAGGTCTTGCCAGTGCAACCAGTACCAGCCAGGAGCACAGACTTAGCTGACCAAATCAAAGTACCTACTTTAGGGTACAAATTCCTTTGAGCATATTGGGTTATCTCCATTTGCCTAAATAGGCATCTTGTGCCATTAGGGTTGTCTTAGCTAACCCTGCCTGGCCTCTAGCTGTCTCTCCAGAAATCACCTGGTGCTGTATTCAAAGGTCTCCTTTCCACGCATGAAAGCACAAGGCTCAGATGGCTCCTGTGGAGGAACATGAAACCCACCCCCACTGTCTGCAATGAAAAGTTAAGACACTTCACTCACATTCCCATAACTAAATTTCTGTGCTTGAAGCCAAAGCTGAACCTCACTCTAGGGGACTGCCTTTGAAATGCAGTGTGCAGAGAAAAGAACTAACCCTCTTTTAGAGTGGAAACATTAAAGACATTCTCAAATACCTTGGGAACCACAGAGTATAGATAATTCATTTTTGTACTTATTTCTCAAAGTCAAAACCCCATTTTGAAATGTTGGGGTAAGCAGTAGGTCTCTGCTAAGGCTTCTAGACTCTTTCTCAGTCTATTTCTCTTATGACCTCATCAGCATCCTGGCTGGACCTTCTCTGGGTTTCTCTGAAACTTCTTCTCCAGATTGCTCCTCCCTCCCCACCATATCCATATATACTTCAGTAACTCCCTGATTTAATATTCCCTTTTTACAGAGTGTCACGGAAAAGAAATTGTAGGCATGACTTTTCTTGATTTGCTTGACAAAAAGAGGTGCTTTTAACAAGTAACTTACACAGGAAGACTATCCCAGCTTCATGAATACCGACAGAACACTTACTGCTTAACTCATAGGGGGATATTCCAAGCTGCACTTCAGATAATGCAGGTGACGAAGGAAATAGTAAGAACAACTGAATTTATCTAAACATTGAAGATCACTTGTTTTACGGGTGATTTACTAAAGCAGCATGCCTTGCTAAACACCGCCTCCACCTGCACAACCTGGCTTGCCTGCAGTAGTTGTTTAAGCTGCTGGTGAGACTATAGCAAAAGAGAAAAATGGTAGTGCTGAACTGAAAGACTTTTAAAATTCCCAGTGCTCTTCTTCAGTCTCTGCTTTTTGTCACTTTTCATTCATTTTGTATGATAGCAACCTTGCTAAGTACAATAGCAATACATTGCTAAGTACAACCAAAAAGCCAGTTGAGAGTGGCTTTTTTTTTTTTTTAATACAAATGCTCCCTAAAATCACCTACCTAGGAAATCAGACATTAGAATCATTAATCATGAGGATTAACCAGTATCACCCTCTTAAATGCTTGGGATCAGGTATATAAATAAACAGCAATGTCTTAAGAGAATTAGTATTTTGGGGTTCTTTAGGCATTACATAATGCAAATGACATGATACACTAAGTCATGAGATATAACAAAAGCACACAGGAAAGCAGTGCCACTCTTCTGAGTGCCAGGGCTTCACTTTAATTTGTGACTGAGCATACATAACACAATTCTTCTGCAGGGTACATAGCCCCTCTTAGACTGAACTGCTTACTGCTTTTACAGTAGCAAAATTCCTAATGAAATTAATTTATGCTATTTAGCTTAAGTCTTATTTTTGCTGACTTTTAGCTTTTTTAAGTAGTGTTTAATCTCCTATCCTCTTTTTTTTTCCTCTTTCCAATTTCATCTTAAATAGCTTACCAAATCAAAACCTATCCCACGAATGATCTCATAGTGCAGTTCAGCCCAGATTTTTTTTTTCTGCTCTCTTGTGCTTTATTTTTGGTCTGCGATGACAAATCTTAAAGGGGAAAAAAAACCCAGCACACAAAAACTAGAAAATATTATATAACTGTATAAAGCCGGCAATTTAACTCTTCCCAGCAGAAAATTGTTTCTAAATACAACCCTGTCTGGAGCTGAAAAACGTCAGTATGGAAATCCAGCTCCAGGACACGGGAGGGAGCGCAGCAGCTCCCCGAGCAGATGTCCACGCGCAGTGAGTCATCGGCAAGGGCTCAGCCTGGGATCATCAGCACCCAGGCACAGCTGCCCACGGTTTTCAGCTGAAAGAGCGGCTCACCGCCTGCCCCTTGCTCAGCGTGCGGAGCCCTCAGCTAACCCGAGCGAGCCAGGGAAGGGCAGCGAGACGCTGCGGAAACCTCTGGAGATGTGATTTTTGTGTCCGCCCTCCAGCTGCATTAGTGAAGGGGGGCCCTCAGCAGCGCTCAGCAGAGCGCAGCGGCAGCAGTGTCTCTCTCCATCGCTTTCAGCCTGCAGGGGCACAGAAACAGGACTGCCATCTGCGGGCATCCCGCTGCCTCGGGCCGCCGGAGCCTCCGCGGCTGCGAGCGCTCAGCGCGGGGAAGGGAAGGGAAGGGAAGGGAAGGGAAGGGAAGGGAAGGGAAGGGAAGAAGGGAAGGGAAGAAGGGAAGGGAAGGGAAGGGAAGGGAAGGGAAGGGAAGGGAAGGGAAGGGCCGCCGCCCCAGCCCCGCCGTTGCCGCGGCAACCCGGGGCGGGCCCGGCGGGCCGGGCTCGTTGCTACGCGGCGGGTGCGGGGCGGACAAAGGCGGCCCCGTCCGGCCCCTCACGCATCCCCTGTTTGTGCCGGGAGGGGCGAGGCGGGGGTCTCGCCGCCGGCCCGGAGGGAAGGGCGGGGAAGCAGCCGCCGTTCGGGAGAAGGGAGAAGGGAGGGGAGGGAGCCGCAGCCCTGCGTCCCGAGGAAAGCCGGAGCTTCCCGTGCCTCGCTCCGCCGAGCCCCAGGCGGCTCTCCCGCGCCGCGGTCCTCTCCCGCCGGACAAAAGGGCCGCTCCGGGGTGGCAGGACAATTAAAAAAAAAAAAAATCTAAGACTATTAGCTTTACTTTATGCAGAAGCCATATGAGGTGGTGTGGTGATTTTTTTTTTTGTCTTCTCTAGTGGCTAGAAGCCAAAACTCTCCTATTGAACGCCTCTCGCTGAATGGGAGAAATCTGCCTTGATTAATTAAAGTTAGTCCTTTTTCCCAAAAAAGAAGATGAAAAATGTTACCATTGTTTTAGCTCTGGCGAAGCTTTAAGAGGGACTTGGAAGACGTACTGAGCCCTACCCCCTTTTTTTTTTTCCTCCCCTCCTCCCTTCATTAGCACCACACCTAGATGCACACACACACAAAAAGAAAAGGGAGAGCCGAAAAAACTGAGCAGTTACCTGAGAAACCAGATACGGTTCTGTAGGGCACCAAGGGTACCTCTGTACCTGAGGAATTCAAATGGGAGAAGTAACCTCTGCCGTAAGCACCCTCTGAACCACACCTCATTCAGTACACTAATCCACCCATACTGAAATATATGTGTCCAGGGCACATATGTGTCTGTGCACATATATGTGCACAGAACAGGTTTGTAGCATCTGTAACATGGTGGAATCCCACATTAAATGCTAAAATCTCACTCTAATGTGGATTATATATAATTGTCTCCAAAAGCATAAAAATAGTGATAGCTATAAACCAGACAGTAGATCAACCATTCTTTGTGATGTCTGCTTTCCTGTTCCTACACTGTTTGAAAAATAATAGTTTCCTCCATGGAAAATAGACAAACCTCTGTTTAAAAGATGTAAACATATCAACATTCCTGCCAATGTTTGGAAGCATCACAAATGTGTTTGTGCTGATTGTAATCATGAAAGCATTGTGATGAATAATATGTTCTCATTTAGATGTTTTAATATATTGCTTTTTAGTTCACTACTATGGTATGAGTTCTGCGTTTCCTTTAAAAATGCTCAAATATTGCTTTTTCTGGTAGCCTTGCTTTGTTGCAGATTTGTTGTGCAACTGAAAGCCTGTTTTTAAAAGGATTATATTTCATGTTTGGGAAAAACTCTGCTGTAAGTTTGAAAAAGAAGTTATGCTTCTTTTTTTACCTTCATTCCACTTCCACCTTTCTGTGCACACATCCTGTTGTTGTAATCTATTACTCTGATAAAGTTTTTCTTCCCATGATGAAGCTAGACATGCATTTAGAAAATGTCCTAGCAATGTATTAACATGGAAATGTGGCTCCAAGTCGTAGGAACATGGTGATCACAAGCCATACTTGGTGAAGGAAATCACTGTGTTTAACAGTTGAGATCCATACTATGTTTTAATTTTACAGTCTCTGCTTAAGTGCTAGGAATTTTCAGACTGAATTATTTAATAGACTACCAGGTATGAAGATGAAATCAGAATTTGTAAGGGAGGATGCAGTGTTCACAGCACAGCACTTTTATTTAACACTTAATTATGAGGCTGAGCACAGAGAAGCTTTTGAGATTGTTGCCATTAGAAACTGAGCCCTTGTGGTTAGAGTTATGGTCAGGCTGCCGTCTCCACCCCCACCCTCCTTCCCCGCCCTCCTCCTGCTCCGCCGACTGACCTTGCCACGCTTGGCTGAGCTGAACCTTGAGGTGCTGCAGTGTTTTACATCGCCGGGCTGTAAGGTTTGAGGTGCGAGCATGCAAGGGGTGGTGCCATCCGCGGGGACGAGAGTCTTTTCTTTCGCTGAAAACCTGCCAGCTGTTATTCAATATCACTGAGTATCATGTAACAAATATAAAAGCTACATGTCAGGGAGAATGTCTCTTTCCCTACTGATCTAGGCTGGAACACAGCAAAGTTTCCATTTACTTCTAGCTATTGTGAAAAGAAAGCTCCATTGACCTATTTTGACACTCAGCCAGGGAGGTGACTCCATCAGTCAGAAGCTGACCATTTTTGTTTCCAAACGCACCCACCAGAATTTTAATACTGTGCTTTGTTTGAGCTGAAAGGCCATCATTTCTGTGCTTTTTGTCACCATTGATCTCAGCCTTATGTATTGTACATGGTATTTTGGAGATATACTATTAGCCATCATTACAGTATTTCCTGTGTAAAATTATTTTGTGTATAAGCCTGCAGAAAAATTCTGGTGAATTTTCACATTACACAGTGACACCGAGTGATCTTTTGTGAAAAGACAACACAGATTTGCTCTTTTGTAACCTCTTCTTCCCAGGGAGAGTCTGATCCTTCACTGGCACATGATGTTTGAAGTTCTGCAGTTCATTTTTGCAAGACCAGGAGCAGGCCTTGAGGATTTCTAATTCTACCTGTCACTGAGCATCTCCCCCGTTGGGAGCAGGGCATGCAGGATGTGGTGGGATCAGAATCCTGAATGAATTCTCTTGGGAGTAATTGATCCTTAGAGTATTTTCTACAAGCACATCTTCCAAAGGTACCCAGTGTCGCTATAGGACACGTGAGAGCACAACACGAGCCACTGCTATTGCAAGGTAAAGAAGAGAGCAGTTTATTCTCTGACTCCAACTTTTATACTTTTCCAAAGGTGGCAGCGGATTGGGCCTCAATGGGCCACCTCTCCAAAGACATTGGACAAACCACCAGTGCATTAAGTTTTTCCACCCCCATGAAGGAATGCAAAACAATCTGTTGTTTACAGAAATTGTGTGGGAAAGCTTTCTAACAGAATGTAAACTCAAAAAGCTTTAGAAAATCTTAAGAATCAGGGCGACAACCCAGTGCTGATACAGAGCAGGACAGAGTAATTTTTGCAGATCAGCAAAGGGATGGTCACTTTAAGCAACAAGGCATAGGAAAATGTTCTGTAGAGAGCAATTCATTAGCAGGACATTGCAGCCTTTAGTCTGGATTTTCCGTGGGTCGAACTGCATCATTGTGGGCACACTGAGGGAATGAAGTGCCTATGCATCATTCCTGCCAGACAGGATTCCTTCAGGTGCACCTAGCAGTGTTTTGGCTGTTGTGAGAAGAGAAAATTGAGCCCAGTTGTCAAAGATACTGAAAGCTGGGGATTTTTTCCCCAAAGTTATAAACATCAATTAGGCACTGAAGCTCCACTTGCTATCAATCATTTGAAAATCTCCCTCTGCATGATGCTGCCTGGCCTCAGGGCTGGAGCAACAGATGGGCTCTGCCTTGTGCTTTGGCGGGGCTGTGATCCCTTAGCCCAGAAACCTCTGCTGAAATCTTCTTGTCAGGGAGGGAGCTCTTTAAACTCTCCGTTCTTTGCCCTTCTTGAGAACCATACCACATCCAGTTTGAATATGTAACCAAGTCTTGGATTAGGGTAAAGGCATAAATTTTGTGATGGAATCTCTTGAGTATAAGTGAATGTTTCATCTGGGATGGGCAGCAGAACCTCTGGTCTCTGTATTCTCTACCTAGGAAAACACTGTTTGTGGCTGATGCAAATGTATGTTAAGGAAAGTAAAAAATAGAATTTATTTTTATGCAGTTACTGAGCTGTGTGAGATGACAGTAATTATTTTTACCACTGCTTAAAAACCTGTATTTTAAAGAAATTTAACAGTTCAAATGTGTTTGGCATTTGAGAAAGTCAGAAGAAATATTATGGATTGATTGACAGAACCAGCAGTTGTACAAAATAATCTTTAAGGACAGTATCTAAAAATGCTGTGATTATCTGAAATAAATCTAAGCAGAGAGATGTAAAGTTAAAGTCTGAAAGGAATGAAGATATGGTGAACATATCCGCTGACATAATTTCTGGTGAAATAAAAGACAGTAAAAAAAAAATAAAGAAATTGCTTATAATTTCAAATATCCTCTTTACTGTAGCAAACTCACAAACTGTATATTGGCTTTTACTTTCATGGTCAGAACTGGTATTTCTTGAAAAGGACATCTTTACACAACAGACACCATATTTACAATAAATATGTTACACACATTAAATATAGGTGTTTCCAGTGTGATTTTAAATAAGTCAAAGTTTCCCAGTGCTTTAGTGTTTCATCAGACTGTGCAGGGCCACAGTTTTCCCCCTCCCTTTTTCTGAAGAAAGAAAAGCTAAAATGCAAGCAAGGCTAACTAAATTTGTGTCTTTCTTCTTGACAAACACTTGGAAATTTTACAAGAGTAACCTGTATGTATGTTGGAGATATCTCAAATGTGTTATGGCAATCAACAGTGTTCTCAGAGTTGTGGTTCACATCTCTAGAAATGCTTGGAACCCAGTCTGTTATTTTTTTTAATAAGACATCAAGTGTGTTGTTATCACTTCAGATTAACCTTGCAGCTCTTTTAAGTGTAACCCAATAACATGACCAATGGTTAAGCTTTCTAAACTACTGGAATACCATTGCTCGTTTAATTCATACAATAATCATTAACATGCCTCATTTCAAGAGCAAAATCTTGAGTGGTGGAGAGAAATTCAAATGTGTGTTTTCCTGAAAATCAGACTTTTGGACTGCTGGTAGTTGGCCCCTTTCCTTCATCATGAAACCAGACCTTCTCAAAATCCAGCTCCCAGTTCTTCCTAACTTCTTTCCCTGGCTTTTCAGAGGCAGCTGACCATCTCTGTGTCCCCAGGCTCATAATTAATCTGCATTTGAACAATTTGAGAGGAAACAAAATATTTAGTTCCTCTCTTCAAAAAGATACAAAATTACTTGTTCAGCACTAGCTTGTTGAGGTACCCATTTAGATGTTTAACTCAGAATTTCTCTTCCTTAGCTTACATACCCTACAAAGAGGATTTCTTGCTTAAAACCCTGTTAAAAGTCATTCTAGAGCAGTTTGCCTTCACAGTGTGATACAAGTGGATATGAGGAG
This sequence comes from Chloebia gouldiae, assembly GCA_003676055.1. Lineage (NCBI taxonomy): Eukaryota > Metazoa > Chordata > Aves > Passeriformes > Passeridae > Chloebia > Chloebia gouldiae. The sequence goes on along the minus strand of QUSF01000006.1, from coordinate 22,806,867 downwards.
AGAGAGTGACCATACTTCTCCCTATGAGCCAACAAGCCTGGAGAGCTACAGAAAGAGACCTCTGTCATTAACATTTTGTAGCATTTACCAACATGTGCCCACTCAATATTCATGACAGCATCCTCCCAGAGCTCTGACTAGAGTGATTAAATGCCCATTGCAGTTTTGTGTCTTTCAGACATAGCTAAGCCTTTAGAAATCTGATTATGACAGTAACCAGAAAGTTGACAGGAAAGTAATGGAGTTTGCAAAGGTTAATTTGGATGAAAAAAACTTGTCATGAATCCATGTTACAAAGCAATATTTTCTAATCTGTGAGACTTGCGTATAGTGGGCATGTGGTGGGAGGCAGGAAACTAAAAAAAAGAATGTCTTTCAAGCTGACAGATTTGATCACAAGAAATCTTCAGCTCCAAGTTTGTGTTTTGTTTAAAGTAAATATCTTCCTCCTGGCAAGGCAGGCTTAACAAGTGAGGAAGTCATTTCCAGGCACTACACTGAAGTAATTTTCTGACACTAATCAATCTGCAGCTAATGTGTACATATTGCTCAGATATGCAATATTCAAGACTAGAGAAAGCATCCTGAAATGAATAAAATTATTAGGATTTCACTGGAATACATGAGAACATAATTTGGCCAGCTTACACCTGTATGAGTTGAGATGTGCACTATGTATTGTCTGTCTTTGGAGTAAAGCACCACTTTAATAGCCTCATAGCTTTTGTTACAGATGTTCTGAAAGTGCTTGTGATACACACTGAAAGTTTCACTGTAGAGTCTTAAGTCTGACATTATAGGAGAGTGTTTCTATGAGAAGGATGCACTGAAAGCCTGCAACAAATTATTAACCCTGTCAGCAACCCAGGTTTTGGATAGCTTTATTTATATTGAGTACATTTCTATCCAGAGGCGACATTATTGAAATAAATGGGGTTTTCTCATCTGTAAGAGTAAAACTATCAGAAGCAGTTTCAGGCTGTCATTTTTTGAAGAGAGATACCATAGGAAGAATTAGATTCATAATGGAAGGTAAACAAACTGGGGTTTTTGTTGTATTGTAGTTTTTTTAGTATGAAGCAATATTGAATTATAGCTTACACATTTACAGAAACAGCTCCATGAGTAAAAGAAACCAACAAAACACATTTAAAAACTGGAATTTAGCTGAAGTGAAAGCTGAAGCTGAAGTCAAAGCTGAAGCTTCTGCAAACTACAGCAATATATCACTTGGGTCTCTTACCTACAGCTGTGCAAGTTGGCCTGGCTTTTTCTAGGTATCAGTCATATATCCTCCAGACAGGAATGCAAAGTTAATATTGCTCCTCTTTATAGCAGTTGAGATCTCAGAATGGTCTTTCCCAAGACCCCTTAATTTTGGGATGAGCTGGGTGATTTGCCTGAATTGACATGGACATGCCCCTCTGACACCCTTCTTGCAAAGACCATTTCTGAAACCCCAGGGTGAGAAATCAAACTGGGGTTCAGCAGATTAAGGAACATACTATGATATAAAACACAAACAAAACAGGCAAGGAAGAATGTAATTCAGTTGATTTTGTGATTTAAGTTAGCTGATTGTACTTAACAATCTGCACTGATCCTGATGTCAGCCAGATCTTAATGTTGTGTTTTTATTGTGATTTCTTGTTGACAGCATAAACCAGCTTTACAGTAAAACCCTGCTATCATCCCCCACCACAAAGGGTGATTTTACAGTACATACAGTAGATTTGGTGTCATTTGGTACTAGGATGGGCTTTTGTGAAAGAACTTAATATTTTAGAGTTGCTTGTAGTAACTGTCATATACTGGATAATGAAATTTTGCAAAAGTGTATTTTAGAAATAATATTAATTAACACTAATAATATTACTTTGGATTCCAGTGGAAAAAGCACTAGCTAGCTTTTGTGATAATCAAGCAGGAGAACAATTTTTGTTATTATAATAGATATAGCAATGTACCTAAAAATGTACTTCCTTTTATATACAAGCATTTCTTTACTTTAAAGAGCTAAATTCTGTGCACATATATGTATGACCTGAGTTTGATGGAGAAATTATGAACCGTAGGATCAGTATCTTGACTTCCAAAATATCTGAACAATCGGAACATTAAACTGAAATAGTAAGCAAAAGTGAACAGTCAGCCAAGTCCTGAATAATGAAGGAAAATAATGGGAAAAAGCCTGAATTCAGCCTTGTTGACAGAAGGTGAGAACAAGACCAGTAGCTTTATAGGAATGTCCAGGAATAGTTGTTGTAGAAAGCAACATAGAGGCAGAGTGAGAAGCATTTATCAGCTTTGATGAGGGTAGATTTCCTGGGGTTAGTGAAATCATCTCAGGAGAAAGCAGCTGGCTTTCTAGTTGAAGCAAAGAGCAAGCAAAAGTAAAGTTCAAGGAGTGGGGCAGGTGACTGGAGTTTGACCAGGGGCTGTAAGAGTCAAAGAGAGCCCCCATAAGCTACTACAAACAAAGAAGAAAAAGAGACCAAAACAGAAAGAAAGATAACAAGAAACACCAGCTTGCCAAGTTTTTTCCTGGCTTGTGTAACAAGGAGGTGCCTGAAGAAAAAACAAATACACATACACATTTGGAGCAAAAAGAAAAAAAAGAACAATATCAAGAAATTTATATCTGACCCATGAAATCTTGACAGACCTCCAAGAGAGAAAACAAGTATTGTGTTTAGGCCTACAGCACTTACATGAAAGAAGAATATTATCTGAAATGCAATATTCTTGTTTAACATTCTGAGGAATGTAAAAAATTTTAAAAGAAATTTTAAAACACAGGAATTCGTTTCCCCTGCAATAAAAGATAGTGCAACATAGCAATATGTATATAATGTTATAATACCTGTAGGTTTAAATGCCACCAAGCTTCAGAAAAGAAACTTAGATCCATATTCATTATTGCTAGTAAAAGGTTGGGTTTTTTTTCATTAGATTTTAAATATCTCTGCAATGGTCTATGTATAGACTTAAATTCCTGGATTGTCTTGAATGGCTTCAGTTATGTTGCTATAGCAGTGTGTGTTATACCAAACCAGCTCATCCTTGGGGGCCTTGGATCACCCCCAGCTCAGCACAAACTCTATGCTTTGTTAGAGATACTCACCTCTCATGGGACTTTTCCATCAAGTCTCTCTGTAGATGATTCTTAGAGGTTCTCAAATGCTTACAGCTCTACAGTGAGCATTTTATTAGTTATCATCTTCCAGCTGCAGGCATCTTTCCCTTTTTTCACTGATGAAATGCAGCCCATTTCCACAGCTCTGATTTCAGCTGCCTTACCTAGAAATGAGATGCATCACATTGCAGATAAAACCTGTGTTGATACCTTGAGATCAGACCTCCTTATATAACCACCACTTAAATGCAGGTGTTGCAGTGTGGAACTGAGTTCTGCCAGTGCAAATTTCACTTTACTCTGTAGCCTCTGCTCCCCATCTCAGCTGGTGCCTGCCAGCATCAGTCATTGGTGAAGTGCTGATAATGCTGACAGCTTCCCTATGAAGTGCTCTGGCACAGGATGCCATGATAGTGGCCTGCCTTTTACCACCCAGTACTACAAAAGCTCCAACATCTGCTCCTAGACCAGCTGAACTTCATGTTTCCACAACAGTAAGGATCAGGGGATGGACCTGCACAAGCAGTATTGTGAAAGATATCCCTAGAGATAACTTGGTTGGTAAGAGAAGGTAGGTAAATCAATCCTTCTTTGGGCTGATGAGGAAAATCTCAGAATCAGAGGCACAGGTGATTACAGAAGACTCTCACCACCACAGTATCTACTGGAAAGATAATATGGCACAATCAATTGGATTTGTGGACTATATTAAAAATGTTTTTCTTGGTGCAGGTGATCAGTGAACCAATAAGGGGATGTTGGACCAAAAGGTCAAGGGCAGTGTTGACTGCAGCCACTGTGAGATTGTTGAGTTTAGGACCCTAAGAGAACTGAGTGAAATAAATAGCTGAATTACAGCTCTGGACTTCAGAAGAGCAGATTTAGGTCTGTTCAGGGAGTCTGTTCATGGAAAATTGTGCTGCAGGGCAAAAGGCCCCAGGAGAGCTGGCTGATCTTCAAAGACAGCCTCCTCAGAGCACAAGAACAGCGCACAATGTTCAGAAAGTTGAGCAAGTATGGCACAAGGCCAGTGTGGATGAACATGGAGCTCCTGCCTGAGCTCAAACACAAGAAGTACACAGCAGGTGGAAGCAGGCACAGACTACTTGGGAGGAATGAACAGATGCTGTGTGTAGGAATACAGTCAGGAAAGCCAATATGCAAGTCCAGTTTAAAGTAGCAAGGGAGGAAAAGGGCAATAAGGAAAGTTTCTTTAAGTGCACCAGTAGCAGAAAGAAGACTAATGAGAATGTAGAACAATGAAAATGGGCATTGCTCAATGGGGCAGGGAATCCCATGACAAGGGATATGAAAGAGACTCAGGTACTTGATGCATTTTTTCCTCAATTTTCCTTGGCAAGTCTGCCCCCTGGCCCTCCAGATCTCCAAGATTTCTAGCAGTTTGCAGGCATGAAGTAGAACCCACACTAGGAGAACATGGAATCATTGACTACTTAAGCCACTTAGACATTCACATGGAATGCACACAAGGGTGCTGCAGGAACTGGTAATGTCATTGTGATGCTGGTAACATTTTTGAAAGGTCATGACAGTTTAGAAGTGGGGGAGATTCCCAATAACTACCAAAAGGCAAACATTGCACCCGTATTCAGGAAGAGCATCTGTGTAACTCCAGGCTGGTTAGCCTTACCTCAGTTCCTGAGACAGTAATGGAGCAAACCCACTCGCAAGCTATTGCTAAACATATGAAGGACAAGAAGGTGACTGTAAGAAGTCAGCATAGATTTATCAAGGGCAAACCATGCCTGACCAACCTAATTTCTTTTCTATGATAATGTTGTGCACAAGAGGAGGGCAATGTGTATTTTATACTTTGACTTTAGCAAGCTTTGCCACAATCTCCTTCAGATTGTGACTGTAGATTGTGATTGTGATTGTAGACTTCTTATCACCAAACTGGTGAAATATGGACTAGAAAAACAGATGATAAAGTGAGTGGAAATTTTGCTGTAATATTGGGCTCAGCAGGTTGTAATCAGTGGCACAAAGTCAATTGTATGATGGCCACTAACTGCTGGTGTCCCTCAGGAAGCCTGGCTGGGACAGGAGTGTTGATTGATGACCTGGCTGATGGCACAAACTGCATTCTCCACAAGTGTGCAGGTGACACCTAACTGAGGGGAGCAGTCACTGCTGTTCAGAGGGACACTGGCAGCCTGGAGAAATGGGCTGACAGGAATTTCACAATGTTCAGCAAAAGCAAATACAAAGGCTTGCACCTGGGATGGAATAAACTAACGCAACAATACAGACTGAGGGTCAGCTGACTGGGAAAACAGCTTTTCTTATAAGGTCCTGGCAGTCTTGGAGGAGAAGAATTTGAGCCAGGAATGTTGAGCCAAAGCTGTGGCTGGCTGGCAAAACCAACAGCATCCTGGGTATTGTACAGCAAGATCTGCAGGCAGCAGATCCAGAGTTGACCCTTCCTTCTGTATTTGTCACTCGTGAGACTGTGCCTGGAATAGCATGCCCAGTTTGGGGATCTCCAATAAATAAAAGACTTAGACATACTGGATTGAGTCCTGAGGGGGCCAGCAAGCTGCCCCAGAGCTGAAGAACATGACCTATCAGGAAAGGCATTGGGTGTTGGATCTGTTTAGCCTGGAAAAAAGAGATCTGAGGGGAAATCTGAAACTAAATGTTGTGCCTGCAACTACTCAACTACTTGATCAGAAGATATAAAGGAGATGGAGCCAGACTATTCCTGAAGATGCACAGCGACTGCATGGGAGGCAGTGGCTATAAGGGGGAACATTAAGATACAATTAGAGGGGTTTTTTACTATGAGGTTGTTTTAGTACTGGAAGAGACCCAGAGACACTATGAGAAAAACATTCTATCCTTGGACACGTTAAAGACTCAACTGGACGCAAATCTGGGAAACCTGATCTATTTAATCCTGCCTTGAGCAGGGTGGATGAGTGGCACGTCACCCAGATCTGGTCTACCTGATTCCACAAATTCATGATTCTGTGTCATGTGGTCTAAGGTTCCTACTAAAAAATCCAAAGTGGGAGGAAGAAGTAAGTATTGATTGTAACTTGATTTCAAAATTCTCAAGTGGAGATGAAGATGTATTTATAACATCAATGCCTAGAAATTAGCATAGAAGGTTGCACAGGGTCACAAAATCTAGAAACAAATCCCAGATAGTGGTTAAGGGTGTTCCCACCATGTCATATAAATCTGCAGTTTTTAATGTTGTGTCCATTGCTGGAATTGTTCCAGCAAACACCTGTGACAAATCACAGTTCCTATTTTTATCTGGGTAGCTGGAGGCTCAGAATCCAGTTTCAGGCTCTGAAAATGATTGATACTCAGCCAAAGAACACAGATAGCCAACCTGTATATGGCAAATATACTTAGTAATAATGGAACATGAAACTGAACTAAAATAATAACCAGAACAATACGCCTGGTAGGTCAACAAATGCAGATTTTTTGCACCATCAGCAATATTTAAGTCAAAGTCTATAAGAGCAAAAAAAAAAAAAGAAAAATGGGAGCATGTCACAGAACTGGGACATTCTGCACACAGGTATAACCCATCTGAAAAGAAATATCAACAACAAAATTCTGGGAAAGGCACAAAACTATAACTGTCCACAGAGTAGATGATGCATGCTAATTCAGTCCTCTGTGAACTGGCATTTCCAGCAAGGCTGTTCCAAAATGTTATTAAGGACACTGCGGCATATTGCAGAGTGTGTTGGCAGTGCCAAAAACAGAGGGAAATCAGGAACATAGCAAAACCATAAGACAGCTGTCAAATATTGATTTTCTTTAAAGGTGGGAAGCAAAGATACTGGGGTTTTTGAGAGTAAGGAAAAAATGTTGGCATGTTTTTTGCAGGTCTGTTTGTAAGAGCTGAGGAGGCAAAATGTAGTGGTTGAAATGGGTTTAATGTATTCATGTTCTGTGTATAATTACACAGAGGGGAACACATTTGACAAGAAACCAATAGAAATATATCAGTGCCTGTCTGGGAGCATCTCAGTTGTTACCATGCAGCAATTCATGAGCCCTTGGATTTCCACAGTTTCTGTCAACAGAACTTACACTTCCGTCCCCAAAACCTCAAGTCCATGCCACCTGAAATTTTAAAAAAGTCTCATGTACAGCAATATGTCTAAGGTAAATCAGAAGAATGGTGAGTGAAATCCTAATTTTTTGCTCTCGCACCATGATAGTTTTCAGAAAGTTTGTTAATGAATGCAAACAGTATGAAGTGAAATATGTGGGAACTATATTTTATAAGGTTCTTATCCAGTTGGGTCACTGGTCACAGAGATTGTGGCAAATGTTGAAGAGTTAAAATTCAGATGCTGAATTAATCACACACATTCAGTAACCAGTGAATCACACATGGTATCAACAATAAAAGGAATTTTAAAATTCCCATAGGGATAAATGAACTAGAAAGAAAAAACTCACTCTGGAGTTAAAACTCTCTGAATATGTAAGACAACTAGAAAAATGTAAATAAGTGTTCTCTATTTATAAGTAGTGCCTGGAAGAAAGAGTCAAAAATTTACTTTATTTCTGACAAGAGATGGTTTAGAATCATTTAATGTTTTTAACTCTTTTCAATTAACATCAGTAGAAGAAACTAATGATGAGAGTACTGTAGAAATAGGATGAAAATACTACTTCACATAAAAACTGAAATTATGAAATAGTTTTTTTTTAAACTGATAAAATTGAAAAATGAAACTATGAGCAGTTGTGACTGGTTTAAGGGCTTTCATTCCGCTTTGTAGTGAACAGCTCAGACACTGTTACTTCTTCCCAGCTGTTTGCTATGGTCTTTTTGTAACAGGTCATCACCCTTCAGCAGAGCTGACAGGAGGAAATGTATGCCTGTGCACAATCTCCGTCAGTACAGGAACTGTACTTTGTTCAAGCCCACCTTCACTGGTGATTGCAGACTGGCTGCCAGCCTCTGTGATAGCACAGCAGAGGCACAAGCACAGGTTTCCCCATGCCAGTCCCACACTTGCGACAGTAATGGAGGCGCCAGGTGACTTTTCAACCTTGCAGCAACATTTGCTCAAGTAAAACTGTCAATGTCTTGAGCTCACTAAAAGAGTCTTGTACTTTTAGAGGATTTTTTCCTTCTTTTACATGGGAAGAGAAGGCGAGGGGCTGTGTTACACGGCTGAGGGGTGAAGGGGTAACTGTTAAATGAGCAACACAAAACTAAGATCCAGGACTTAACACTTGTGCAGAGATTACATTGGAAAGAAAGGGACAAAAGCTTTGGAGCTGGTCTTCCAAGGACTCAGTGGGTTTCAGAGCACACATGATAAAATCATATTTTCTTCCTTTTGCCACTCTCCTATGCCCCCCTGTTCAAATTCCTATGAGGACGCCCTTCATCCCAAAATAGACACTGCTTTGGAACAGGCCGGTGTTACTGCTCTGCAGGAAGAGAGCAAGTGAAACAGCAGGTAGCATGGGTGCAGCTTCCTGGCCAGAGCACGGAGCACAGTGGAAAAAAGGGTGGAACCTTTCACTTCTGTATAGGTCCAAAACCTTTAAAGTGAGAATGTTTCCCATCACATTCCTGTACAGAAGGGTCAGATACATTTTTCCGCCCTTGATGCAAAAAGAAAATAAAGTAGCTTTTTGACCATTTCCCTCCCTGTTGGGAAATGCTGTTTTTGAACATCACCATCTCAGTTGTTTTTAACAGCTATTTAATCTGAAAATACAACTTTTTGATAGTCTGGAGGTTGTTAAGTTACACATAGATGAAGCTTTGATGTGAGGAATACAGTCAGTTGACAAAAGACTCCTGGTAGCTTTGAAAAGTGTTTGAGCTTTTGGAATAAAGCAAAGAGAAGCAAAAAAATGTAAATTTCATACATTAATTTCAGTGGAAATAGCAGATCTCATTCAGAAGCTAACCCAACAATACTTCCAGGGAAATGAAAGTACAGCTGAGGCCAACACCTTTCTGCCTCAACAAGCCAGAAGGTACTTTCTTTTTTATTTTCGTGTTTCTCATAACTGTATTGTCGAAACTAGAGGTCACTACCTCAGAGAGACTGACAAATGCAGAATGGTGATGAGAGCAAATGGAGAGGGACTCTGGCATAAGTGGTTAGGTATATCAAGTTTTTGTCTTCACTAGTGAGAATGTAATTTATGAGGTGTGGATGGAAGGTAATCATAAACCACTCTTGCCATTGTCAAAAGCACTTCACAAGCAGCCTTTCTACACTTAGGAGAACACATGCTTTCTTTTTTTCAGATTGAATTCACATCTGTGGAAAAACGCATTAGTTGTAATGTTCACAACAGCAGGGTTCTACAAATAACAACTTAATCTGCCCCAAAAAATATTTTTTATATTTCTAAAATGCATTTATGCATTACCAGATATACTGCTGTGAGCTGTTGCTGCATCCATAAGACGCAAGGGAGTAGTGTGAGAGCACAAACTGCAGAGGTTTCCAGGACAGGTATCCAGCCCTGAGTCAAAAGGTCAGACATCCATGACATAAAGGTTTAGCAGAAGTGCACCAAATCAAAGTCTTAAGGTGGACTGCGCATCTGAATATCTGATAAAGAAAAAAATACCAAACTGTCTGTTCTTAGATTCAATTCAGATTACTGGTTGAGGTGAGATACTAAGGGAAGTGCTAGTTTTGCTGTTGCATTACAATAGCTAAAACAAAAGTATAAGATACTAAATTCATCTTAATAGGGTATGGCCAGCTGTTGCAATTGATTTATGGATGATCCTCACAATACTAGCTGAGATTTTGTCTAAATACACCTAGATAATATTTCCAAGATGTTGCACAAAAACTGTTTCAAAAACCACAAAAAGGGAACACAGGTATTGGAAATATAAGAAATGAAAAGGAAATATTTTTAAGTTTGTCACATATGCCAGAAATAAAAGCCAAGTCAAATGAAAGATCTCTTATTGGCACCACAGAAATGTTTGGACCCCTGGAGCAACATAGGCTTAGGTTTGTTTATGATGGCTGAAGAAATTAGTATTAGTCTTAACTTGCTATTTTCACTTTCTTCTGATATATTTACTAGAAAATATTGCAACTAAATAGGCAATTATTTGTAACAAATTATCTTCTAGTGTAGAAAGAACTAAACACAAGCCACAAAAATTAATTAAAGAATAAACACACCTTCAGGAATTTTGTGGGGAGAGGAATAATGTAACTGCCAACGCTTGTAATCTCAAATTTAAACTGTTTTTAGAAAACAGTATCAAAATAATAAAGCACTGTAAAATAACCTGCAGAACCAGACTCATCTGTATTTAGATTAAATTACAGAAGGGCAGTGATTAAATTTAGGTTGTCATCCACTGATATTTTACTTGACAGGATGCTGAAGACTACTAAAACCTGCTGTCTGCTGTATAAAGAAAGGAGAATGCCAGGATAAAAAGACTGATATGATCCAAGAGCTGCCATCACTTCATAAACTGATTCTGTGCCTCAGGGAATCACAGTCTCAGAAGACAATGTCATGCTTGTGTGAGAACATCACTCTTCAAATATGCTGTGAAAGGATGGGCGACCCCTTCTCAGAAATTGTAGTAAGAGATACAAATTAGCAATCCACAGAAAATGCTGATATGCTGAGAACATCTCTCCTGAGAGGGTCTCTGGTATAAACCTAAAGAAATGCTGATTGCTGAGCCTTATGAGGCTTCCATCCGTGCCCCAAAGGACCTTGCTGGCCTTGGCCACCTTGCCTGAAGCCTCCCATGACCCAGGGGCCCCATGTCAGTTCAGCCTCAGGCACACAGACCTGCCTTGAGAAATTCTGGAGGTGTCCCTCTGCCCAAATTGTTGTTTGAATTATCATTCTGGATTGACCTCACACCTGGCTGGTGGCCATGCCTGTGCCTGATGGTCACTGGGCTGTCTACTCAACCCAGCACTGCTCACGAACACCGAGACACCCTTCATGGGTCAGGCTCGTTTCTCCACTGGTGTACATGACAAGTGTATTTCAGCAATTTTTGTTTCAAGGCCTCACTCTCATTTTGGTTTTTTTGGATGGCCAGACTTCAGAAATTCCTGTGAATTAACCCATTTCAGCACCTAGCTGAAATGTTCTATTTGTGCTTCTCCAAGAAGTGTCTGGGATCCAGTAGAAAAACCTGCTCATAAGGCTTTTCCCTTTTTCAGTTAAAAGAACTGTGTCCTCACTATAGTCAGTTACCTCATGCAGAAAAATCAACAGTTGTCAGAAGGGATGATTGAAGTCCCCTGAACTGATGAACTTTAAATCCTGTCAGTTTTAATACTGACCATGTCTCTGTCACTTCAGTGGAACAGGAAGCCTTGCCCTTTTGAAATCACTGAAAACAGCCTTTTGAGCCTTCACAATGCCACACCTTTATCTGTGAGATCAAAGAGCCAGTTATTACTAAATTCCTGTTCTCCAGGTAGGTACTTAAGTAATTTTTCCCCTGTTTCAATGTTTTAAGTAGTTCGTTCCATGAGTTCATGAGGAAGAATTTCCATTTTAATAATTCTTCAGGATCTTGTCTGAAATGTCTTTGATTTTTCAGAATCTTTATCAAATTGTAGACACCAGAGCTGGGCTTATGGTTCCAGCAGGATGACACACAGCAGTGTGTAACTTTCCTACATTTTTTGAGTATAAATTCTTGGATTATGTGTAAGAATTACATTATCATGGGAAAGTCTGTTCACCTGATATATTTCTCTCAGGCTTTTTCAGATTTATTTCTTTGTCCATTATTTGTAGATGAATGAGTTTTCCTGTCACTATGCCAAAAAACATGTAGCCTTATTAAACTATTAACCAAAATCTATTATATTGTCTGACCACTCTCCTAATATTTTAGACTTCTACAGACTTTAGGAGGGATATTTCTGCCTTTTCTTTATCTCTGATAAGAATTTCAATAGCATAGAGGCCAAAATCATCTAGGAATATACCTATTCAGTGAAGGATTCCTTCCTACAATTGCTGTTTTGATCCCATGAAGTAACCATATTGACTTTGAATTGACTTGGTTCTCAGTCTTCTAGTTAATTATGATCTTGAAATGTCTTCAACTGGATAATTATAGCTAAAAAGTATATGCCTCAAAATGCAATAATTAAGCCTTCAATCAGTAAAGGTGAATTTAAATGACTACAGATTATACCAGCTTTGCCAGGGACAAATAAGTTTAATGGCAATGTTTTGCAGAGTCATGCAAGGCTGCTGGAGCTGATTTTCAGTTCTTGTCTCTTGCTCATTCAGGCAGAATAAGAAAGAAGAAAAAGTGTATCATACTTTGCTCCCAAGGTAGAAATATTTCACATAATTCAAGGTATGTTTATCACAAACAGCTAAATGTAGCACTGCTTGTCACCTGCCACTGCACTGATGCGATGCAGTCCAGCTCACCTGGTGGAAGAAGAGGAGGGAAGGAAAGGGAAGAACTGTAAAGCACAGAAGACTGTGAAACAGTTTCCAGGCCCTATCTCACTTCAGTTCCTTAAAACATTTCCATTAAAATGCATTGTGCAGCATCAGAAAAACAAAATCAAGTTCTGGTGAAAGAAAATGAGATATTTTTGTACCTGTCCAGTATAGTCATGAACACTGGCCATTCTGGAACAGCCACTGATCCAGAAGAAAGATATTCAAATAAGAGTATGATTAATCTCAACCTGAGGCATTCCACATTGATAATGTTTTGAATTGAGACCCTATATTGTAAGCACATCTGATAAATATTTAGTGGTTTATCTGGCCCTGAGGAAGCTGAGAAATGAGTCAGTGAAACCAAAACACCTGTTATTGATGCACTCAGTTCATAGCCCAGCTGCAGGTAGGATAACAAGGTTCAATTCCAGTTGCAAGTGCAAGGTATATAAACATGTACTTACATATGCATTAAGTAGATCATGAGCAGTAATCAAATATATTTATTTCTTTTTCAAAATATTTGGATGCATTTAAAATCATAATTAATTATTCTCCTACAGTACTGTCACAGTAATACTTACAAACAAGCCTGAACCAAAAAGTATTAACACTATAATGCGAATATTCATAAACAGATCCCTGGGGAAAGGCTGAGAGAAATTTTAAAAGTAATTGCAGTGAGAGAATTTATGGATACCATTTTAAAAGCCTATAGAATTATTTTAAACCACACGTCCACTGACTTTGAAATGAGTTTGTAGAATATAACAAAAAATTTTCTCTTTGGCAATATTTTCTTTTTGAAGGGACCATATATCTTTCTTCCTGTTGGCATTGCATCTACCATGATGGGGACTGTTAAAAGAAAGTTAAAAAATTGTGCAATTGGAATCTTAAGCAATAGGGCTGTTTTCATTGATTTCAAAAGGGTTTGTTTTTCCAGAAAGCTGATTTTAATATCATAAAAACACATCCAAAAATGTACTGGCACATTTATTACAGAAAAAAAGTATGGATAGGAATCAGTAAAAAAACCATACAAGCCAGCTCAGGAGAGCTGAAGTCTTTAAGTTCCTCTTATGGATAATCTAAGTTTCAGGTACCTTTTATTTATATACTTCTTTTGCTTTAACAAAAACAATAAATTTAAAAAACAGAGCTGAGCTGTATTCCGTTTCCCCTCTACTATTTTAAATAAGATATCCACATTATTTCAATTTGTCATGGGGCATTAAGGGCATATTTTCATCGTGGATTATATAGTATCAATTGGTAATATGCCATGTTGTGATGGACCGCAAAACGTCATATAACCTGGAGCAAATTTCAGATGCATGGAAGAAATTGTAGTTGAACGACAAACCATGAAAATCTAGGGGAAGCTAGGCCTCTTTGGCTACAATTAAAGCATGCAGTAAATTTGTTCCACCAACAGGTTTTCCTGTGTTCGGTGATTGACAAGGTTTGTTCAACTTCTACGGCGCTGTGCGTCCTAAAGTTTGTGTAGGAAATTATTGCCACATATTGATTATACACATGCTCTGCAAATGGAGAATACAAAAGTGATCACATGAAGGAGGAAAACCCAAGGACATAGTTTACAGCCCTTTATGTTATGAATAGTTATATTCCTCTCCTTAGCATGAGACAGTGCTTCTTTTGACTTTCAAGTCAGTACGTGACTGAACTAGTGTCATACTAATAGCTCTGGTAAGTCTCAGAGAGAAGTCTTCTTACACTGCCCTGCCACTAGCAGCAACACAGAGTGCCCCTGGCTTTTACCCAGCTTGATGCCAGTTTCTTCTGGGTATTTAGCTCCTTCACGTTCTCTGAGGATCCAGAGGAATCTTAGGGATTCCTCTAAGATTTTGTAAAGCAGGCTTTCATCCTTAGGGTTTTCACTAAAACTATTGGCTTATTTCAAATCAGCAATTAAGTGATTACATTAGAATAATTTCCTTGACTCAGGCCAGACTTTGAGTCTGTAGTCTGAGCAGAAAAGGTGAAGTGTTATTACAGCTCTCTGGTAGTAGGTTTTCAAAACACCCTCCTAGTAAGTCAGATATTCATGGAATTATCTGTAATGACACAGGAGATGTGAAAAGACACCCTCTAAGTAGTTGGTTTCTGAGTTTTCTGTAGCAACCATCAGTTTCTCTCTGCAAGCTTTATATACATCTAATACCCTCACAAAGTCATGTTTGATGGCTTCTATACATCAGTGTTGTAGTTGTAAGGGGGAGAAAATAACTATAGGCCAGTTTTATGGCCAGATTAATTTTTATAGCAGCCTTGAATTTTTGCTGCAGAGTTATGATGGAGGACCATAATAATCTGTCACAAGTATCATCAGGTGTCACTGTCACTGTATGTAGAGTGCTGGGTTGTAGTTGGTAGTGGCTGTTATTTGTACCAGGTAATACGCTGACTTCTTCATTATTAAGACACAAATAAAGACCAGCATGTGCCTGACCTCTGATTAGTATAGGTGTTTTCAAAATCACATCAATTTGCTTTCAGCTAGTCCCTTTATCCAGAATTCCTGCTGCTAGCAGTGTCTATTTTTATATTTTTTTTTCATAAATACAGCATAGGATACATGTGTGCATTGAAGTAAAAGAATCACTTCCCTGTTTCACACTTACTATATCGTCACTGAACTTGGACAGAGGTGGGTTTCTACTGTGAAATACAGTATTTGAAATACAGTATACTGTGAAATATAATTATTTGAGGGCAATCTAAGAAAAGCAAATGATATAGATAATGCATGAAAATCAACATGTATGTAGGTATTTATTGACCAGAAAGACTCCCGTGATAGGTGTGACTGAGCAATGAATAACTAAATTTGTGGGACAAGTATTGCAAAAGAAGTGTTGCTTCTAACAGTACATGCCCCAGCTTCTATTTTTGAGTTTATAAGGATTTTTTAAATGCAGTTAGAAAGTGTTTTTTAAATACAGTTAGAAAGTCTTATGAGCATTACTGGAACACTAAAGTTATGTCACTAATGCGAACACTGCTCAGAGTAAGTAAAGCCCATATTTTTAGACAGACAGGATTTAAAAAAAATAAGTTTGGGATTGTTTTATGTTTGGTTGTTTGGTTGGTTTTTTTTTGGCAGAGTAATGCAGTCATTCCTGAGGCATAGTTCTACAGCCTCATAAGTCCCAATTACACATATCACGACTACTTCTAGGAAGGATCATTTTGCTATACAAGCAAGTACAAGATGCTTTCCTTATGATATAAGACAAGAAGAGTGATGGGGTGCATCACAACAAACTTGGATGTCTCTAAAGAAACTACTGCCTTTTTTTCCTTTTGTGTGCTAAATATGGCATAATATATGTATGGAGCAAAGAAGGAAACCTGATTATCAAGGTAAAGAGTGAAGTAAAACACTTGATTTTGAACAGCCTGTCAAGATG
The DNA here is from genome assembly GCA_003676055.1 of Chloebia gouldiae. NCBI lineage: Eukaryota > Metazoa > Chordata > Aves > Passeriformes > Passeridae > Chloebia > Chloebia gouldiae. The sequence goes on along the minus strand of QUSF01000006.1, from coordinate 22,790,841 downwards.
CTATATAGCTGAAAGCTTCCTTATGGTTTGTCACAATATAGCAGTATGTCTTGTACATATTTTTTCCTCTGCTTGATGGCACAGGGATTTAAAATCACTTCTCAAATGTATGTTCTGAATTCTGTAGGAGTTTGCTGTCTTGCTGTCTGATATTTCTGATTTTTGAATATAGACACATAAATGATTACCCTTTAAAGCTTCTTTTTAAAATTATTGGATTGTAATTAACAGGGATCACTTTAATAAAAACAGTAACCCTTTTTAAAAAAACATTAAATCTGACCAAAGTGATTGCAACATTTAAGAGCAAAGTGCAAAGTGCTTACTGTTCCAACATTCATCATGTGCCAGGACAGATGGGATTCATTTCATCTCTTTATAGCTATCTAAAAATTAGTCATCACATCTCATCTACTCACCTAAATTTCTATTAAATCAATGGACAGAGACAGGAATCCCCAGGGTGTACACTAGCCCGTTCTCAGGTGAAAGAAACACATGCTTCTTACCAACAGGTATAGACAGAACTAGTTGATATAAGACAGATGCTTCACTTATTTGTCACAGGTAGGGATCTCACACTGTTTGAGATTGCTTAAGATAGCCAAAATATCCATGTGGATGTGGCAGATGTGACCCAGGGCTGATCCACAGAAGACCCTTCCACTGTGGCAGCTGGAGTCCAGACATATATACAGAACAGGGGGTATTTCGGGGTTCCTATAAGTACACTGAATATGTGACTGTTGCCTCTAGATAATGTCCAATGTCTGTAAAGGGACTTCTGGGACGTACAGGTCCCAGCACTTACCTGAAAGTATCACTGCCACACTACCTCACCCTGGTAGGTTTACAGAAGGAAAACTCAAAACTGACTAAAAGGGACTGAAACGGACTGAAACTGACTAAAACTGATTGAAACTGACTGAAAACTGAAAGTTTCACTGTATGGATAAATAAGCAGGCCTGAATCAGGATAGTGCAGGACCTCTCTCCATCCCTTTTGCCTGAGTTGAGAGACATAAGATTGATCTCTGAAGATCTATCATCCACCAGATGAAATTTCCCCTAGGGAATGAGGCTGGTGCAGGAAAAACTGAAAAAAATCATATGAGCACTGGTTATCATTCGGTATAGGCTGATGAAGGCAGACGAGCAAAGTTGCTTGAAGTCACCCTGGCTTGGATGATGCCAGCAATGGTGTCAAAAGAGAGCATCAGAAAGTAGGTTTGGAAGAACAGCATACTGCTCTTTCAGATTACTTTCATTCCTCGTCCAGGAAAGGGTCAAAAGCTGTCTTAAAAACAAAAATGGGGTTGTTAGAGGACAAAAAGGACATTCATGCTTAAAGCAACAGAAAGCTTCCAAGCAAAGAACTGTTGTGGCTTCCTAGCTTCCCATGCCAAAGCAAAGTGAACACTATGAACCACCCACACTGCCTTTACCATGTCCCTCTGCCTCTGTCCAAGTACCACATGAGAGGAAATTGCTCTTGACTTGAGCAATGTGGCTTAAAATGTAAACATCTGCTTTCTGCAATCTTTAATTTACATGCTTATCATTTACCCTTAATGTAGGCTGACTTGGCACTGGATTGTTTGCAACAGCAACTTTAAATTTTTTTATAATTTTATTTTAGATTTATACTTACGTATTACTTACATCAAAGGTTCTTTTAACACTTATGCCCTTTGCCTCCTACCATGTTTCTCCCAGTGTTTTCTGTCATTGAAGAGGCATTTTGGGCAACAGATGAAAAGCAACATTTAACAAAGGGTTAAATGGTTGACCATGCCTACATATTGACCCATCCTGCAAGTGAACATCCTTGTTTCTTTGAGAGCTCAGTAAGATAACTAGCTCTCCTACATGAGCAGGAAGAACAGGATGTTCCCACAAACTCTGGGATTTCATGCCACACATCCAGAAAATTTCTTTTGAACAATTAAATTTTTTGCACTAGGAATTTTTCAGAACTTCCCTGATGATTTTGCAGCCTTCCTTCTGAGGTATCCCCAAATGTTGTGCCCCAGTGCAGTGCCCACACCAATGGGTACTGAGGCTTCTGGTTTTCACATAAGTCATGCTTCTTAATAACCAAATTTTAACCTTAAGGCCTTTTTTTTCACTTAGCTATCCTCTCATCTTACAGCTCAAATTTAATTTTTACCCTTACTTAATATTTTCTTCATATTTAAGTTCCCCAAGTCTATCTTCCCTTTAGTTTCAGTATCTTATTAAGGCTACATGCATTAAACGTGCCTATATTTTTGCTTTATTCTTACCAAAGGTGTAAATTGGAAAAATTACTGCTCTCCATGTTCAAGCCTCAGATACTGTTTGTCAAGCACATGCTATGTCCCAGTCTGCAGACAGCTGTACTCATCTGAGACCTCAAGTATTGCAAGTACTCTTGAGATGAGAAGTGCTGTATATATGATGTAGTGTTATAAAATGTTAGTTTATACTTGCCCTTTTTTTTTAATTTTAGACTCACATATCATGAGTAGAAGTTATAAAACAGTTCAGCATACAGAAGATTAGCAATATGTTGTCAGTGTTACCTCCCTCTCTGGTATTTGATTGTTGAAACAAAGAGATCTAGTGGAATGTTTGGCTCTTAAAATTATGCAGCTATGTCCCACAGAAGCTTAGCAGTTCTGGCAGGGCAGTAATTGTTTTTTTCCCAAGAATTTTTTAAATTACCTGGGCACCAACAAAAATAATGACATTTTTAAAGTGGTGGATTCAGTAGTGGCTACTCATATATGAGCAGTCTGTCTTTGTTAGTGTTTATATTGTGGCACTGCCCAGGGACACCAGTGACAGGCAGGGGCTGATTATGCTTGGCACTGAACAAACAAGGTAGAGTTTGCCCCAAAGAGGTTATAACTTAAATACACAAGTACTGGGAGCTGGGGAGAGTGGTGTCACATCTCTCCGGAGATTGGGAGTTGAGGCAGAAGCACCCCCTTCTCCCACAGCTGAACATCTCTAAGCCAGGTTGCTTCTCTCCTGGAGCTCAGGTCTTCATGGCACAGGTGCCTTCCTAGCTAGCTAGGATGTTTTCTGCTGTGAAACCTCTAATGTTCTGCCTGTGAAGTAGATAATATTGATTTAAAAAAACAAAACCAGAAAAAAAAAAGCGCCAGAGGGGTCTGCTTAGAGCTGCCAAGGTTAAACTTTGAAATGATTAGTCACTTTCCATTGCAGTCAGTGCAAACTACCAACATTTCTTAAACATTTCTTTTAGCAGTCACTTACATGAATAATTAACTCCCGTGACCCTGGCTTGTCACTTACTGGTTAACATGGTCAAATGCTATCATTAACTTTCAGCATTGGATGTGCTCTCTCATACTTTCCACCTGCTGATGCAAATGCTCAGGCTCAAAGCTCACATTTCTAAATGTAGAAGCACAGGCCCGTGTGGACACTTCAGAGGCTTCCTCCCAGCCCTGCTGTGCAGACAACTAGCTGTGGTGGCACAGGATCCACGCTTTCCTTGTCTTCTCGGGTGCCTTGATTCTGGGCAGCCGCTGGGAAAACGTGTCAGGGACAGAGCAGAGGTTTACCTCACAGTGGCCTTTCTTTATCAGCAAAGCCAGGAAGCTGCACAAATCCCTGGCATGCATCCACCTTCAGCTTTCTGAGAAGCAGATAGCGTGTCCCAGCCTGTGCTTTATTTAAAGAGGCAGACCATTTGTGGTGAATAGCTAAGCTGTGGAGCACTGGGGTATCATGCTTGCCCAGATATTTTTCTCCCGTCCAGAGAAAAATGCGACCAACGTGGTGGTGGGGAATTTGCAGCTGATTGTGGATAAAAAAGTGGTAAGGCCTCCTTGGGATGTTATTGAGAATTTCTGAGTTCTTCCCTATGGGACCACATTTTGTAGGTCTTAATCTCATAGGAAATTTTGTCTTGGAGACAAACACAGGATTTGATCTGAATGTAAAGCTTTCATTCTGCACTCCCACTATGACTAGGATGGGAAATTGTAACACAGCAAGCTCCCTCATTCCTCTTGACACACAGGCAATGGCAAAATGCCATCAATCTCAAAGATTTATGTTCTTGTCCTTTTAAATCCCTACCTTGCATTACACCATTATCACAATACATAAGGTAATGGCAGGAGTTGAATGAGTCATGGGAGACTTTCACTAAGATTTAATCCAAAATTTAAAAGCTGCCTACTCTGCATTGCCACAGCGTGGCATGTTTTTAAGCTACAGGAAGTAGCTGTATTCAGCAACATCACATAATGTTAATTGCTAAATAATCTACCCCATGGTCCTCAGTGTCAGTGCTGTAGGTGACAGGGTTAAAAATGAAACTCTGATTATTAATTTAGTCTGTCAGTAGCAAAGATAATTTTTTGGTGATAAAAGTTACTATGGAGCCTGATTCAGAGACAAAAAAAACCAAAAAAACCAAAAGCCTGAATTTAAATCCATCATAGTGGAAAAACCTTTAAACTGCTTTTTGGTACATTTAACAATTTTTGTTGTCCTTCTAGAAACAAAACCTAAACCAAAATCTAACATGAAGGAAACAGGTTTGCTGTGATGCCAGAAGTGCTCTAATTAATGTATCTGGTTTTCATGGTGATAAATGGGGTCTGTCAGAGGGTAATAATTAATTCTTAATAATGTGAATTTCTCAAGGTTATTTTACCCTCAGATTTTTAAGAGCTCTCCATAACCAAAACTGATACTGTAAATAAACAAATCTTGATTTGCTAGGCACGTGGTACAGGTATGTGTGTGTTAGTGAGCTCGGCTTCCCTCTGAAGCAGACATTTCACTTTTGATGCTCTGGTTTTGTTTGCACTCGCTTATCTGTCCACAAATGGCTATGTTGACTCACACTGCCCCTGCAAAGCTGCCCAGCCTCTTCACTGCCAGGACTGACCCTGCTGGAAGCTACGCTGCATGCCCATTCCTCTGCTTTAATATTCTAATTTCTAAAATTATGGTCTACTTTGTTGCTGGAAGTGCCTACAAAAAGGATATTAAAATTAGAAGGAGAGGGTGTATTTTAAAAGCAATTGTAACACCAGAGAGAGAGAAATTTTTTTTCTTTCCTAAAACGCTAATCTCTATTCTGCATCTGTCTACTCATTTACCCTCTGGTAACACTGTTGGCTCCCCCTTTCCCAACAGTTCTCTCTCTCTCATGGAAAAACTGGGCAGGAAGAGGTCATTGAAAACATTCTTGGAGATTGAGGCTACCAAGCCTTGTTGCTGCACAATTATGCAAGCAGATCCTTTTGAAAACAACTTTTAAGAAGGAAATAGAGAGCTTATAGTGAACAAGTGAGAACAGTACTTAGTGCAACTGTGTGCCTAGTACTGCTAGCTTTCTGGCCTTAGACTGTAAATTGGGCTGTGCTAAGGTATAGCTGAAGTACATGAAACTGAAAGGATAAAAATAATATCAGATCTTTATGTTCATAATTTTAGGCTTTATTTTGTAATTTAACTCCTTAGCTTGAAAAGCTTGAAAATACATTAATTTTGCATTTCATCGTAAAGAAAACATAGTCGTGTAAGCGTAGGTGGCAAACCCCAAACTTCCACTTGTCATTACACAAGCAATTTTCTGTGAACACTGGCTTTTTTTAGTTAGTTTTTGTTTTTTAAGATGAGATTCTTTAGAGGAGTTTAGACTGGTGAACTTTAAGCTGAGCTAGGTAAACAGAGTTATGGATCCTGAGTAATCCTTCATTGCCAATCAAAGTAATGACTTTCTTTCACTTGCCGTTTTTCTTTCTCTCTCTCACTTTGATTTATACCCTGGAGTTTTGCTCAGTGATTTTTCAGAAGCTGCAAAAAGTTAAAATAAACACTTTTAGTGCTGAATAGATTCATCTTCTTTTCATATTTTCCCTCCAGTTCTTTGCTACGTTCACAGAGCTGCCATGCACAATCTCTGCCTCTGAATGACAGCCCCTGCCATGGTCTGAAAGCACAGCTGTCCCACACAGAGATGTCCTTTTGAGGCAAGTTTCTCCTGTGGAGTGGAGGGAGTGGTGTGCCCTTAAACTATCTGCCCGGTGGGTTAGGAAATGTGCCTTATGTAGGTCACTGGTCAAGTTATCACATCTGTATGCGCAACTGGCTCGGCTTGGCTGCAACTCTGCTGCAGACACTGGGAGGCTGTGCAGGGGCAGGGTCCAGCTGCAAGGTCAGGTGCTCAAATTTGGGAAATACCTCTGCTGTTGACTCTGCATGTCCCAAATTCACTTCAGGGAAAAAGATATTAAACTGCTAGCTCATGGCTCTAGCACTATTTGTTAAATCCTTCTCTCCTTTTTTGATCGCTACTTACTTGGTTTCAGGTTTTGCCTGTTCAACACAGGTTCACCAAGCTGACTGAAAAAAATATTCCATGTGCTGGACCTGTCACACTGCTCAAACTTACTGTGCAGGAACACTGAATTTTTTGTTTAGATATGAACTATCTCATGTTTGCCACTGATGGCTACAATTATGGCCCACCTCAGTAATAAACAAGTTTGAGTCAGAGGGGTTACGTAGCATAAATGAAGGCAGCACTTTGAGATAAAAGCACAGAATGATCACATTTCATTTTAAATGCTGTAATCTTTGTTAAGTTGTATTAAAAAAATTCAAGGCTAACATTTAATAGACAGAGGGTGCACGCTGCATGAGTGGTCATTTTTACACTGTGTTTATCAAGTTCCCTGTAAATCGATTTTAGTTTAAGTTTATTTTTATACCACTGCCACTATGGAAAGCAAGACTTGGTACAAAAAAACCCAACCAAACAAGCAAATACCAAACCAAAAGCCCTCAGCTACTCACAGGTATTCAGATATCCCTAACCAATGTTGCTTTTACGTTAATTACTTTAGATATTAGGGAAATCTCCAGTCCTTGGGTAACTGCCATACACCCACTTCTGTGGATGCCTCTCTCCTCCTTTGCTTTGTCTGGTTTATGGCTTCTTTGCATTTTTGCTCTTTATCATTAACAGACAAGTGGCATATTGCACTCCCACCTGGTACTGTGCTTTCCTGTCTATATGCCTTCAAGTAAAAAACCCACTGAATAGATGCCTTGCCAACGTGTCTAAAGGTTGAAAAAATAACTTTAAAAATGCTGACATGTATTTGTTTTCTCAAAACAGACCTTGTGCCTGTAATGTTAGAAGCTCTAATTGCCTAGGGAATTTCATCCTCTGACTGTGTGAAAGTTGACAATAAAAAGGAATCTTCTTACAGGGAAGTCTTTTTTTTTTTTTTTTTGACTTCATCAGATTGTTTCACTATGAATCAGGGTTGTAACTAGGATTACAAAGCAGAAAAAGGAGACAGGGCTTTCATTCAGGCCTGTTTTGACCTCAGTCCTGGCTTACCACCCTGTGCCATTACCATTCTGGGACATTCCTGCTGCTGCAGAGGTGGTGACAGCTCTGCCTCTGTCTGGGAGGAATCCCCTAAGCCCAGGCATGACAAGGGGAGATCCCTGGGACAAAAGGTATAGGACTAGGGAAACTGCTGCTTCAGGATAAAGCTGCTAGGGCTAGAGATGTCCAGAAATCTTTGGAGAAGTTTCCTCCTTCCTTTTCCGTGTGTCCAAAATAGACACTGGCACTTGACAACTTGTAAATATAACTGCAACAGAACAGACCTGAAGAGAAGCAGTACATGTCCAAAAAGCCTTTACTAATCCTTCTTTATCATCTAACCCTGCACCAGAATCAAATATTGTCAAAGAATCATTGGATCACTTCAGTTGGAAAATACCATAGGATCGCTGAATCCAACCACTGCAAGCCCACCGTGTCCCATAGCACCATATCAACACATCTTTTAAACTGTGCCAGGGATGGAGATAGCCACTTCCCTGGGCAGCCTTTTGGTGATAAAATTTTCCATAATATCCAACCTAAACTTCCCCTTGGGCAAGTTGAGACCATTTCCTCTTGTCCCATTGCTTGTTGTGTGGGAGCAGTAGCATCATTGCCATTAAGTATCATTGGACTTAAATTGTTCCCAGAGAGACGTCCTGATTAAGTGGACTTCCTAGTCTAAGTGTATCTCAATTAAACAGAATGTGCTGCATCAGCATCTCATTTTAGGAATGCTCTGAGAACACATTTGATTAGGATTTTGAAATGGTTTGTCTGATTGCTATCATTATTGAAAATTTAGATGGGAATGTGAAAAGAACTTAGGGGAATCAGTATTTTTGGCAATTAGGCACCTAGCACAGGGGCCTTTTAACAATGACCAGTAAAGGTTTTTGGATGGTTTGTATGGAATAGTTTGGTTCTGTGTTGACATAGTTAGTTGTGCTTAATGGGATTAAACAGTAAATCTAGAGGTAACTATGTGCTTGGTCTTGAAGGCTTAAAAACTTGTATTTCCCTTTCTACATTTTTTTGTCTCCGAGGAGCTGGTTTTCTGCACACATATGTTTAGGATTTTTATGTTTATTTAGAACTTGTCATGTCTTCTTATGTCCTTATATCTGATCTCTCTCGTATTTAAATATCAGATGGAAACGTTCTGTATTTTAAGCCTGATGTGAAGTAAAGTCATAATCCAGAAGGTTTCACTTGCATCCAATCAACCCATATTTCCAGAATAGGACTATGTTTCTCTTCTGATTTTTATATAATTTTTATACATATCTTTAAAATATCTAGGTTCTTATTGAAATAATTATCACCTGCCTAAGCCAAATAAATATGGAACAGTGTGACACAAAGCAGTGATAGTGGCAGTGTTACTGCCCAAGGATCACCTCAGCCCCTGATCCAAAGCCAGAATGGAAAATGTGCTCCAAAAAGTCTTTGGGGAACATCTCCTCTTGCATGTGTACTGTGTCTGTCGCTTCCTCAGGCCACTGTGTCTGCACCAGCAGCAGCTCGGGGTGAAAGCAGCTGGGTCGACAGGGACTCAGTCTCAGCTGCTGAATGGTCATGTGTCAGGGGAAAAAGTTACTGATACTTTGTGTAAAGCACATATGACTTCTTGTGAATTCACCCTTGGCATGCAAGGTCTGAGGTGGAAGCTTCTGCTGTTGCTGGTACTTTTTCCATAGGGTCTGACATAGCGAGAACTGAAAATGAGATGGGATACCCAAGGTTTCTAACTTTTTTTGAAAAACAGGGTGTAATGTGCTGAAGAGGGAGTGTCATTCTTTGGCTTTCTTAAATTTCCTGGCTATTGTTGATTTATATCAGATCCTTAAAGCTATTTAAAAACAGTGTTTTGTTGGTATTTCCTTAGTAAAATGAGTGAAAGGGATGACATATTTCATGGAAGCTGATGTATGTATTCTTCTCAGAAAAACCCAAAGGGTTCTTTTGGCATCAGCACATCCATTAGGCAATTGTTTTTGAGATGTCTAATATGCACCAGGTAGACTTTATGGCTCCTAGAGGTTTGTCATGATATTTCCCTTTAAGCAGATAACTACAGTATTTTGTGTATGGCCTATATGCAAAGTTTGGTTTATTTAAGCTATATAACAAACCATGCTCCATAAAACTTGCATGTCTCACTTATAAAACACTTGCCTAGGACATGCGCCATGTGTGGAAAAATTCTGTACCAAATTACATTTTACAAGTTTTCATGCATGCTCATTTAGATGATTTATCACCCTCACAAGGCAAGATCTTTCAAAGCTCCAAAAGGAAGCATATACCATATGGTTATTGCCAGTGCTTACTTCTAATTAAACCTGTCCTGAAATAAAACAACAACAAAGAGTATATGAAAATAAGTACCTTCAGAGTTACTATGCCAATTCTTGTATTTCTTTGCTCTTACTATAAACCAGTGACAATTCTAAGAGCAATTCACAAGGACATTCATTTTTATCAGTTCACACTCGGTCTAAACTAATGGTCCTTCTACCTTTTTTTCAAAGTCATGATAAAACACTGAGATCTGCAGGTGAGGGCTGATCAAAGGTCTGCTTTGCTGGCTGAAGAGAACAGAATCCAGGTAGCAGCCTTGGACCATATGGATTTTCCTTGTCATTCCCAGGGGCAGTGACACTCCTCATGCCACACTGATTTGGCCAGGAGTAAGTCAGGAGCTCAGTCCAATTGCAGGGTCTCAAAAGCAGGGAGGGCAAACCAGAGCAAGGCTGGATGGACAGAATGTAGACCACACTAAGGCTTCTTTTGACCACTGTGTTGCTCACCTGGAAAATGGTCTTTTCCAGGAAAGCAGATTATCCCTCAGCTCAGCTCCTTGTAGGCGTACCTTAAAAATATCCCTATCAAACTCCCAAGTGGCATTTATAAGCATGGCCATTGGTTTGTGCTGTGCAGTGTCCTTCCTGGCTACCTGCATGGTTTGCAATGATTGCTATAAATTATGGTAGTATTTCAGATTTGAAGAGCACAGCAACCAGATTTCTAAACCCAGATTGTGCCTTTACCATTCCATACCTTTACCATAAGAATGCAGACTTAGTAATTTGGTTATGGTACATGAATACCATAACCAAATTACTAAGCCTGCATTCTTCTGTTTTTTGAATCCAAGCCATTTGCAATGGCAAGTCAAAAAAATAGTAAGACATTGAAAATGTGGGGAAAGTCACTATATTTCAAACATCATTTTTTCTTAAGCTGTTTTAGTTTTTCTTCTTCAGAATACTAGAACTAAGATTTTTTTTTCTCACCAATTAATTATGTTTTGGTTCAGAATCTGCAATTAAATTACTGGAAATATAACAGCAATTTCTCAGAGTCTAAACAAAGTAAAACCCAAGCTATTACAGAATATATTCAGCAGCTACAAAGAAGATGCTGCTTTGACTTGAAGGTCCAACAAAAATACATTTTTCTCCCTGAAAGATAATAGCAAAAGACAGACAACACGAGCTGAGAAAAAAATAATCACTTGAATAATAGAGAAATACTGATCTCTTATTCTAAAACTCATGCATGCATACACACACAAACACACAAGAGTGGGGAGGTGGGATGTACCCTTTTTTGTAAATGAAGAAGATCTGTCTTTTCCTAAATTGAACAGTATGAATCCCCAACCATATGTCATAGCCTAAATCTAGAATAAAAGTTGCATGGGTTAAATTCATACATTATTACAAGTTAAATAACCAGAGGGGAGTATTAGTCAAAAGCTTGCTCCCACCAAAGATTTGATATATAGTTTCTAAAGAAAAAAAAAAAAAAAAAGAGGCTGCTGGATTCTAAAACACGCCCTGGAGACATTTGGATATTATCTAATAGGAAGAGGGTTTATCCTGGAACAGACCTCAGTGCATGAGAGTGACTGAGCCAGATGAAACAGACTCCAAGAGCAGAAGCACAAGGTAGTATCTATCATTCCACACTTTTCATTTCCCAGCCAGACATATGGCTGAATCTTGTAATTTAAATGCAGATTATCTATCCCAGCAGGAGTGCCTGAACATCCTGGAACCAGTGTCATGTTTCAGTAGGAGTGTCAGTGACTGTTTCATGTTGCATAATTTCAAAATATTTTGTTCTCTGCCAAATTTAAGTATATTTTATGCTTTTAAATGATAGGTCTTCCTTCTACAGATGCTTTTTGCTATTTTAAGTGGTAAAGCATTCACTGCTATTTTTCTGTGCTACCTAAAAGCTCCTATTTACACAGGCGGAATGAATCTCTCCATTTACAGTACCAGGATGGCTGAACGTCAAGGAGTTTTGCCCTCAGCCTGGGACAGAGCTGTAGTGTGCAATGCACAGTGGCGAGCTGGATGCCAAGGGCCTTTGGATGCAGACAGATAATTTAGTTGTGTAAACATGGGTTTCACTGAAAATCAGTCAGTAGATATACAGCTATAGATATATAGATGTTAGCACATTAAATCTTTTGCCGGATTTTTTGAGGAGCAGGCATTAATAAAAACACACCCTTCAAAATTATACTGGGACTTGGACAAAATCCACAGGCCTAAATCCCAGGGATCCAGCCTGATGTCTCTTTAGCACTGCCTAACTTACTAGATGTTTATTCTCCAGAAACATCCTGGCCAGCTGTCAAATCCTTTAAGGAAAAGTTTTGAACCAGCTCAGATGCAGCCCAGTGTCAGGACACTCCCCATGTCTTTCACCTAAAATCTCTCATACTCCAGACTGACCACACAAGATGCCCAACCTGTTCTGAAATTCCCAGAGGGGCCTTAACCTACTGGACTCTGAGTTCAGCTTTCAGGGTCTTCAGTGTTTGCCACCTCACCTTGGAAATGGGAAGGATTTTTATCAGGTTTTCAAGCTGCAGCTCTTAAAAACCTCAAGAATTAGGTTTTTAAAAATCACAATGTTGGAGAAATTTGTAGAGGGAGTAAACTCTGCTGTTCAAGTTAAGTGGTAGTGGAGAAAAGGCTGCATGGGCAGAAGGAGAACAGGGAAGAGAAAGCCTGTCTGTCTCAGCAGCTGTACACCTTAGGAGAGATAGAGATGCTGCAGGTGCTACCGAATGCTGAGAAGCTCATATACAAAGGCAGGGACATCCCCAAAGGCATGGTGATGGTATGGCCCAATAGGTAGTTTTTCTCAAGCCACATCTGTGTGGGCAACCAGGGCAGAGGTCCAAACATTAGCATGCTATTAGTCACACAGCTAAATCATTAAGTGGGATCTGGTGCTATTTTGCCACTTGTCACCAGGGGTAAGGACACATCAAGTCTAGCACTGATGTGAAAAAATCAGTTGCAGCCATGGGAAGGCCTAGGAAATCCCAACTGCTAAGATTCATCTCCCAAGTAAAGGAGAAATGCCTTTTAAAGGCTACTTTTTAGACTTACTTTTTACTTTTTAGTAAGTAGAAGACTACAATGCTGGCAACAGGAGAATTGACTGCATGATGATAGCTAGAGCAGGATTAATTCTGAGCACTGTAGAGGAAGCCACACTTCACAGCTGAACCTAACAATCTCTGTGGCCAGAGAAGATAGATGGAAACACACTCTGAACACACCTTAATGGAATACCACTACTTTGTATGTCCAAACAATGCAACTTTAACTTATGTTTAAAGAAAAAAAAAGATTTAAATATAACTGAATAAAATGGGCCATATCCCAGCACAAGAAACATTCAAACTTCAGTAAATTTATGTGCAGGGTGAAAGATACATCCTTCATGTAGTAGTTATTACATTTATTGTCTAAACTAGTGTGTGTAATGCTGTGGAGACCAGTGGCATATGTAAAAAATTTACATCCTTAAGTATGTAGTAAAGATATTATAAACTGTGAAGCTCATCAAAACTTATTTCAAAAAGTCATTGTGGTGTCTTTGTAAAGGTTCTTTGATTCTTATTCAATTGCACGCTAGAACAAAATCCTTCCTAAAACTTGCATGAAAGGTGATTAGTGAACTAAACAGGAGACAGAAGTGAGAAACTACAAGATAAACAAGGTAAACAATTTTTTTTTGCATTACTGTCCTTTCCACTGAATTTCCAAATGCCTCTTTAGCAAAATGTGTTTGATAGATTAGGCATGAAGGATTGTTTCCACATTTTTGATGCTCATCAGGAATTGGTAGAAGAGAGCAGGTCAGCATTTGACAGCCTTCTTTTAAAAGCATATTCTTAAAATCTCCATGTTTTACTGAGAGATTTTGATGTGCTCAGTCTACAAACCCCAGACTTTCAGGTTTGTCTTTCCATGTTTCAGTTTAAAATCCCAACCAAGAAAATAATACATTTCTAAGCCTTGTAGGCTTTGGTCCTTTGAAAATCTGACTTCAGGAATTTTGCCTTTTGCTTCTCACCTAGATAAACAGTCTTAAAAAAAAAACCAAACAAAAAAAAACCAAACAAACAAAACCAAAACCCCCAAACAAATTAATGCCATCAACAACAGTAACAAATGTCCTGCCTGTGAGCACAATTAGTAAGAAAATTGCCTTAGTGGTGTTTAGCCTGTGGACACCAGTGGAGCTCTACAGCCATAGATTCTAATTAAGGGATTGACTTTTCAAGAAAGATTAAAATAATGAAATGCATTTACCTTTGCTAAATGATGACAGGGAGGGGATAGGACAACCCTCAGCAACAATAAGGAGATTGTAAATAGCAACAGTGGACAAGATTTGTTTAAAGGAAGAGAAAGAACATTTTCCTAGGGACCAAGAATAATAAGGAATAATGGATATGTAGGTAGAATAAATAAGTTCAATGTTGATTGTTTGTATTGTTATTATTATATTTCATCTTTTGAATTAACACTGAGATGTTTATTGTCAAGGATGGATTTATTCATCACCAAGGAAAATGGAAGAGTGCTGACTACCTTGTTACCACAGCCAAATGTAGCATCCAGTTTTATGTGACCTAGGAGAGGCTGTACCACTATATATCCATTCATCATGGATATGATGCTTGCATCAGGTCTGGTTTCTAGGCAGCCTCTGTACAAATATTCACCAGAAATAAGATTTACAGAATTGCAAACCCACTTCATCCTTCAAAGGAGCAGTGGTGAAGCCACCACCTTGCTGTAGCAGTGAGAAGGGAGGAGTCAGGAAGGCAGAGTGATGCACCCATGGTTTTGACACTGGATCCAGGAGCAGGAGGTTCTCCTTTTCTACCAGGAGCTTGAGTGCTTTGTTAGGTGTCTAACCAGCTTGGTGGAGAAACAGAAATAACATTGAAGTCTTCATAGTCTGCTGTTGGTGTTCAACCCTCCTGCAGGGATTTCTCCTACTTACTTCTGAGCAAGAAACGTTTTGGGATTAGAATAGCTCCAAAGCCTCTGAGAACACAAGGATTCTAACATGTATTTCAAAAGCCAAACTCAATACTATTAAGTAGTTTGAGGTTATCAAGAACCAAGCTCAAGTAGATATCTAGTTGCAATAAATGATAATGCTAATGGCTCATTAAAAATACTGTAGTATAACCCATCATGGTTTTTGGGTCTTGATAGTAGAAATGTATATTATTATTTCTGAGAGAAGAAGTGTCTTCAAATTAAACTGTACTGTGTCCATCAAAGCTCTTGTTGAAAAACATAACCACTTCCACTGAAATCATAGGATCTAGAGATGGATATGGAGCCAATACACAGATCTGAATATTGAAATTTAGAGATTAATGCAGCAAGACCCAGAGATTGCCTTCTTCCTTTGCCACCTGGGAGCAGTTTCTGATAGCCCCCAGAATGTTTCTTCTCACACAGAAAAATATTCACCTTTGTCCTTCCCTGCTAACATTAAATGCCTTGCTTTTCCTCCAGCATGTGGGCTCACCAAATTAACACTTTCTCTCCATTCCTTATGGACAGAGCTGGGAACATATTATTGCTAATGTGAGGTTTGAATCAACATATATTATTTCTAATGTGATGTTTGCATCAAATTATTCAAGTAGAAGGAGAACTATTTTTGTTCCATTGCAGAGGATGCATGCAAGTGTAGCATTACAGTGCTCACCATGCAATTGTGATAGCATGTGGTGGCAATATTTCCAGATACTATATCCCTCTAATATATAATACTAATATATAATATTTTAATACTAAAAGGTCAGCAAGTAACTACTCAGACAGACACAGTGTCAGACTTCCTTTCTACCTGACATGCAATCTTCCCAGAAAATGAAGACAGAAATTCCCAAGTACATTTGTAAAACATAGAAGTAGGTGTGTGTACAAAACCAGTTAAGGAAAGAATTGCTTTTTGCTGCTTTCCTAATGCACTCTTTTTGAAATTAACCTCCATATACTAATTAACCTTTGTGTGACTTTATGTAAATTAGATGGCATTCTTTGCTGTATTGCTATGGTAGTGTAAGTGATATAAAGCAATATAAAGTACTTTAAAGGTAGCCAACAAAGTTTCTTTTCAATGTATTACACTGTAAAGATGCTGGAATTATCAGGCTCTCTTAGAATGAGAGACAGGCAAGAAAGAAAGATAGATGAGGAAGAGAAAAGGTGAAAAATTATGTGAAGAATCCCGGGAAGTTCTCATGTTCATGGGCCACATGAACAACTTGATAAACATGCTGAGGACCACTAGCTCAATGTAAATGTTCAAATTAATATAAACTCAGGACCTAGGCCCACACACTGGAAATCGATATTAATGGTGTTAAGTGGAATTCTAGAACCTGTGGTGATTTTGGAGAAGTAATTTCAGTAGATGAGAAGTATCACTTAGGAAGCCAGGTGAGTGGTGCTCTTATGATGCACAAT
The DNA here is from genome assembly GCA_003676055.1 of Chloebia gouldiae. NCBI lineage: Eukaryota > Metazoa > Chordata > Aves > Passeriformes > Passeridae > Chloebia > Chloebia gouldiae. The sequence goes on along the minus strand of QUSF01000006.1, from coordinate 22,774,644 downwards.
TACTTTTCTTCTGTGTCTGAGACATCAGGGAACAAAGAATCTCACAAGGAAATTAACTAAGAAAACAGTGCCCAGATTTATTAAGATTTGTTGTTATACCTAAAAGATTTCACAGCAGACTTAGCCTAGTGACCTGGTGTTACACATAACTACCCAAAGCACTTGGGATCGCAAAGACATGAGGAGCAACCAGATCAATGTCAGAAGTGCTGGAGTCTTTGTGAAAGCTAAGTATGACTCTTGATGTCCATTGAAATGTTTGATATGACAAAGACATCTGCTGAATCTGTTATTATTATTATTCATAACTTATGTATTAAAGCATTAGACACTAAAATGTGCTTGTTACATGTTGTATTAAGTATCATATATGGTCAGGGTACTGGTGTATCATTTAAACTAAAAAAAGAGCTAATTCAGCTCCTTGGAAAGATGGCTGAGGTGCTCAGCTCAGAATGGAATCACACCATGACTCCCACCCACCTAAAACTACTGCATTGCTACCCATGTGTAGGCTCCTTACATGCTGAGATGGGAAATACTACACAACTGCTTTCAGTCATTCTTCTTGATTAGTTTAAGACACTCCCTGCTCAGTACTCTGGCTGTGGCACCTGATTCTCACATCCAGAATAGGTATTTCCCACTGCACAGTATGAATTCAGAGCTGGGAGCCTACAAGTGATGTGCAGTGAAACTCAGTATTGTCATGCTGTCAGTGGAAGTAAAGCCAGGTGTCTGGAAGTTTAGCACAGTAGCAGCTACCCTGTAGGTGCACAAATTTTGCTGGATTTTCACTGTTGTCTGTGAAATGCTTGAAGACTTGGAACAATGCCAGACAGCTACCTGGTTCACTGCTCAAATAGTGGATAGTCAGACTGAGAGATTTACTTCTTTGGTATAAGAAGAAAAAAATCAGAGAAATATTAAGGGGAAATGAATTACATTATTATGGCATTAGACAACTAGAGAGGAAGGCATGGTGATAGCCCTGATGATGAGGTGTTTTGTTCTCAGGGCATCCTGATCATCAAAGTCTCCCCAGTACTCTACTGGGAGAGCAACCTGCTTAACACCTCCCCCTCAACCACCCTTTTCCCAATACACTTATTCCTGGATAAGACAGGGTGTGTATGTCAAATTCTGAGACGTCAAGGAAATTTCTGAGATGCTGTTTTCCTTTGCTCTCTCCATCTTACCAAGAAGAGGCATTCACTTAGCAGGGTCTTTGGCACAGCAGCACCAAGGCTGCCAGCAGGGCACTGTCCTCAAGAGCCAGCCAGTCCATAGTGCACATTCAAACCTCCACCCACAGCAGACAGCATTTATTTGTGTCTCAGCTGGAAAGCCAGGTTCCCTCCTGGCTCCAGCATGTAAAAGAGGACTGGAGGTTTCTGAGGCTGAGGAATGGTGATGCCTTGCAAACAGCCCCAGGTTTTCTAGGTTCAGTGTAACTTTGCACTGCTACAAGAGACACAGCAAAGACACAACAGCATAGGAGAGGAACTCATAATAACGCTTTAGAAATTAAAAGAAAGCTTCTTCAGAGCAAAAACACACAGACTAAGGACAAGGGACAGAGCTGCCTTTTCTCTCTACCCCACGGCTGGCCTCATGCTCGGGTGTGTTTCCATGGAGGCTGTTGCTGTCACTACACTGCTCACGCTGGAGTGTCACATTGGATGGGGGCCAGCTCAACAAGAAAAATAAAGTGAGTTTTGAAGAGGTAATATGGTAAATGTTCTTTTCAGTCTGGCTACCAATATGTGCTGTCTAGCCTGAGGCATGGAGCACATATGGGTAAAGCTACTGAAGTTTGGTACTTTTAACTTCTCAGATCACTTTTTATAAAACCAAAGGAGATGCATTAGATTAATTGGTGAGACTAAAAAAAAAAAAAAAAAGGTAAGGAAGGGCAAAGCAGAGTGATCTAATCCCAACTGACTTCCGCTGCCCATTTCTCAATTCTTATTCTGGGGTTTACAGGCTTTTCTGCATACTGGGTGATTTCCCCTGCTGCTTAGGCACCAGCAGAGCAAGCAGATGTTCACAGCAGCAGACAGCCAGGATAGCAAAGCACCCTGGCCATGCTGATAGGGCCCAGGCAGGTGACAGTGTCCAGGGCAGCAGCAGATGCTGGCATTTGGGCCACCTGCCTGGGGCAGCTGTAAGAATAGTCCTGCCCTCTCACTATTCCAGCAGCTGCTGGAGGAGGTACCCTGGCTCCAGCTCCTCCTTCTGTCAGGGAAATTCAATTTTACCTCCACTGCTGAGGTTCAAATGAGTTCTGGTGCTAAGTGCTCCGCAGAGAATTTGGCCAGCCCATTTGGAGAGGCTGTGGTAGACAGGGTAACTTTTGTATCAAAGCAATACACAGGTGATGTCTGCTCTTCAGAAATCTGCTCCTCTCTCATGGTCTGTCAAGGCACTTCAGCAGTCATTTTGCCATGAGCCCCTGGGCTTCTGAGAGAGCATCACAACCTCCTCCTCTTTTTCCCATCTGTCAGCTCAGTAGCGACAATAGGGCAGACTGGAGTTTCTTTCAGCTCATTCGATTTCTATGGTTAGCATTTGCCAAATGCTCAACCATTTGTAAAAATCATGTCATCAGTTGTCATTAGAAAGAGAATTGATAACTGGTACTTAACTGAGCTTTGCAGTCACTCAAACAAATTTATTCTCTTAGCTCAAGAAACAAAAATTACACAAACAAGCCCAGGCATTAAGTAAGAAATTGCTATAATACCATGCTTAGATTTTTTTTCAACTGTTATATTGATATCCAGTGGTACAACTATGGTTAATAATCTGTGAAATTCAGCATTTAAAAAACCTCTAAAATTAATTTTTTAAAAATTTACTCAATTTACTCATCTGTAATGTGATAGGTACAACTGAGTCCAGATAAAGCCTCCCAATGCTTGTGTGTTATCAACATTCTGTATCAAGAAAGCATACTATCCAGAAATAACCACAACCATGGATATGTCCATGATGCTTAGGTGCAAACCCAGGCATTTCAAGCCTACCTAATTACAAAACAGAAGAGTTGGAAAGAACCATTTTTCATTTGCAGTCACAGAAACATATGCTGATTTGAAAGAGACTCATCAGAATCATCAAGTCCAACTCCTGGCTCAAGAGTCACACGCTGTGCCTTAGAGTGTTGTCCAAACACTTCTTGAACTCAGACAGGCTTGGTGCCATGATCAGTTTCCTGGGGAGCCTGTTCCAGTGCTCAGACAAATCTTTTCCCTGATACTCAACCTAAACCTCCCCCGACTCAGCTAATGTCATTTCCTTGAGCCCTGTCACCAGTCACAAGGGCGGTATCTGTCCCTTTGCTTCCTCTCACAAGGAAGTTGCAGACTGCAATGAGGTCTCCCTCAGCCTCCTCTTCTCCAGACTGAACAGATCAAGTGGCCTCAGCCACTTCTCATACAGCTATCCCTCCAAACCTATCCTTGTTACCCTCCTTTGGATGCTCTCTAATAGCTTCATGTCTTACATTGTGGCACCCTAAAGAGCCCTCAGCACTCGAGGTGAGGTTGCCCCAGAGCAGAGCAGGACAATCCCCTCCCTTGCCTGGCTGGTGATGCTCTGCCTGATGCACCCCAGGACAGGGTTTGGCCCTCCTGGCTGCCAGGCACTGCTGACTCATGTTCAACCTGCAAGTCCCTCTGCCCAGAGCTCTGTCCCATTTCCAATCTGATTCTTAATCTCTTCCATTCTTGATGCTGGGTTAATGCTTCCTGAATTGAAGAGTTTCTGGTACTGGAAAAGGCAAGCTGAATGGCCTTGAAATCAAAATTTATCACCATGAATGCTTTAGTAACACCAGAAAGCATCTGTAAGATGGGGAGGAGGAATGCTGTATGAATAAAGAGGAAACATCCAAGTGCTTATGTATTGGGAGATGTATTCTGTTGTAATTTATTTAACACCTCAATGGAGAACAAAGAACTTTGCTAAATTAAAAACAACTGGGATAAAAACCATAAATTCTTGCAAATATTTGTTATACCTAAAATTTGTCAGGAAAAGCATGAAAGATTATACCTGCAGGTATTATTACAATAATACCTGCAAAGATGTTTTTGGCTGCCTACTAGATGCAAAATCCATGTCCAGCTAAAGGCTTTCCTTTGGTAACCTGACTGCAGAATGCTCCTTATTCCTGTGCACTACCCGCTGATGTTTCTGAAACATTTCTTCTGGCTTTGAATCTTCTCCTCCTCTCCAAGTCTTTAACATGCAGAACTTCTTTTGGAGCCTATGGAACCCAAGCACAGGGAACAAATTAGACATCATTGGTTTTACAAAGACGCAGTGGAACACAAAATTACCAGGAGCCATAGAAAACACAAGACAGTGGGAGTTACAGGGAAAATTGGGAAAGATTGTCTTATACGATGCCTGTATCTTACCATGAGAAATGTAGTAGTTCTAATGTTCATGTGAGACTACTCTGTGCCTCTCTTTATAAAGCAGTTTAATGGATGACCTGTTGACCTGTGTTTTTTTTTGGTCTCCAAACCAACCAAACAACACAGTGTTTAATGCAAGGAGCTGAGATCATGGAATTGAACACAGACCTTAAAATAAGAAATTTTATTAGGGTGATATTTAGGTTCATAAATTCAGCTACAGAGTTTTGAAATGAAAATACAGAGCAATACATTCCACTCATGGGCATTGCATTGGTATGGTATTCAGAGCCAGGAAAGGCTCATCTCCATTTTTTTGTTTGCAAAAATGTTAACCAAACATTGAAGACATGCACATAAGTCATGCACATATCAACCTTCCCCAGAACATGTCCTTTGATGACTTCCTACTCCCTATTAAATTTTGCCAGTCTTGAATTATACTAAATAAGGAACTGTTCCTCCTGTTCCTCTGGATTTTGAAAAAGATCATAAGCCTTTAAGGGCTCTTTCTAAAAGAAGGCAAGTTAAAAAAAAAAAAAAGCATGATCTCAGTTCAAGGTTATAAAAAGGGCACAGAGCTTTTGGATCAAGGGAGTGAAGCATTAATATTTTGTGGCCCCACTTTCCTAGAATATGTGTCTTGGCAACATTGCTAGTCTAAATCAGGCAAATTGAATATTTTGATCTCTGTCCCTGGAGAAAAACACACACCTATTAATTATATCAGATTATAATTTTCCTCTCTTGTGTAGTGTAACTGAGCTACTCTCCATTATACACTTTATTTTATCATAGAGGCTTTGTTGTTTACACTAACACTACCATTTATGCAATGAGCTAGGTTGTGTATTTTTGGAAGGGGGGGGGGTTAGTATCAGTGGGCTTTCCTGATAACCTGTTTAAGAACAAACAATTTGTTCCTAAGACATACAGAAAAAGATATGGTGTCCAAGAGCTCCAACACTCATACCCAAGGAATACTACTGCTGATGTTTGAGTGAGGCCCATGAAATTCAACCCTGATACTTGATAGCTGTGCTTCCACATTTTAGACTGACTGTTTTGGTGAATGGTCACCTAGAAGTTGACTACAAAGCTTAGCATTCAATGGCAGAGTGCTATGCATGTTGAAACACTTCCTAATTAGATTTAAAGAAAAGAAGTTGATGTCCTGACCCAAAAGAATCTGTACTCTCATGCTTGATGCCATCAGTCAGATAAAGGGGCAAGGTCCACTCATGTTGAGCCTAACACCAGTTTGAATGGAGAAAGAGTGGAGGAAGCACTTGGCAGATGATCACAGGCTGGATTGCAAGACAGCAACCATACCTGAAAGGTTGTATCTGCTGGTGTGGTCAATTCCTTGGCAAAGAAAACACTTTTATTTGCCTGTATCCAAAAAGGAAGGCTTGTGAAAAGAATTAGTAATACAATTCCTCAGCTGTAGGTATTTGAATTGATTATCTGTCAACCCAAAGGTTTCTCTAAGTTCAGCAAATGAACACAATCTGTCTTCTAAAATGCATCATGTAATTTGTTAAAGCTTTTGTCTAACCATGCATCCCAAATAAAAATGCATTTAGGTTTTGGTTTGGGTAGTAAGGTTGATTTTTTTTTGTGTGTTGTTTATTTGAATTAGACAATTAAACACTATCTGAAATGGAATAAACAACAGGTAACTTAAGTGATTGTTTAAAAAATGGTGTTAATTTGAATTATAAAATCTCTCAATTTCAGGCATTTTTAAAATATGCTATTGATTTTTTTGTTTTCTTTTGTTCTGAGGTTCCAGTGTGCTCTCTGCTGGTGGTGCCATTCTCCATTTTGAAAAAAATTATCAGTTATTAATATAAAAATAACCTTAATGCATGCCTAAAGGTAGAAGTTGCTAAATTGCATTGAACAGTATTATTTATTTGCATATGGATTAGGATCTAAGACAAAATTATAAAACAAAGAAGACAATGAAGAAAATTTTGTATCAGTGGAGAACAAAAACAGGAGAGATGAGAGGCTGAGGAACATTAAGGGGAGATTTTGTAGCATCTTGTTTTGGTAACTTTTAGGAAACTCCATTGGGGAAGAACAGCTACAGGAAGAGTGGAAAGAGTCACCTGATATTGTAAGCATTGAGATTCAATAAAAGTGATTCAGTAGTACTGCTCTGTAGGTAATAGGGCAGAATTGGAGAAGAACTACAAAAAAAGTCTAAAATCACACATAAACACACTTGTCGAGCTTTAGAAAAAACAAGCAACCAAAAATGGTCTGTGGGCTGATTTGTTCTCCTGCCTTCAAAAGTACAGTTTTCTAATTTTAGAATAATATATGGCAGTGCACTGTTAAGGTTACTGTTTCAAAATTTAGGACTGTGTTTCTTAAAAAATGTCGAAAAGTCCTGTTGATTCAGAGGAAATATAAAGTTTCTTCTTTCAAAGGAAAAAAAAATAAAGGAGAACTTTCTGAATCTTGAGAAATACTAAATGCTTTCAAAGTATTTCTGTGTTAAAATGTAAGGCAGAACATTTTAAAACTGACAATGTATGCCCAGCTTTGTTAAGCTAGAGGAGACTGGAAACAGAGGGGTCAGGTGTATGGAGTGAGCCAAGATGGTGATTTAGTTGGACAGGTTTTCCATAAAAGCATGTGATTGAGAACTACATTTCTCTATAAATCTGTGTTATATATCATATACTAATGTGTAATATCCCTACTTCTGTATCAATCTATTGATATATAATCATGTAATACATTCCTCTTGCAAACGCAGCCACATATTTTTTTGCTTTAGATACTGCCCTACAAATTCATGTATATGGGTAATAGTTTTTAGTAGCAGGCAATAGACCATGTAAACAGCCAACATAGCACATAATGAAACTCACGAAGAATGAATTTTATCACCCAATGTCAGTCAGCCAATGCCTCTTCTAGATGATTTCTTAAGATATTTTATATAAATGAATAAAATATTTTTAAGTATGACAAAATAAATATTGATGTTTTAAAATACTTTATCTGAAATTCAATGGAAATGAGCTTTGTCTTTTTCTCAGGGCACAGCAATGTGTGTAATGTGATGTTTCTCTGTTACACACCTTATCACAGTGTCTACATGCAATCTTCTTCTTGCTATCACTATTCATTTTTCATGTGCCAAGTATTCATTAATCCTTTGACCTCAGTAGGTAGAAACCTGTTTTTTTTTTTTTCCTGCAGAACACTCAGTGCTCCCTGTTCCAAGTGGTTAAGAAGGATGAATGTTGTTAATGCTCACGTTTTTTAATTGATAAATCTGAATATAAGCTGTGCGTCTGTCCAGGGAATGTTTCCAGCTGTCTTCTATAGTAGCTGGCTTCCTATGGGATTGCATATTTTATCTTTTAAAACAAGTGTTACCACGTTAACTTTTGACTTGGGTGAAATCTAATGAATCACATATGTAACTTACCAGGAGCTGGAGCTGGTTCTGATCTAAACTACTAGCATAAGGAAATATGTCAATTGGGTCCTTAGACTGCATTTTAGCTCTGTGCTCACTTTTCCCCAAAGGAAATGATTAGACCAGAGGCAACATTACAATAGCAAATTATGCCTAATCCCTTTTATGCCTTTTGGAGACATATATTTCTGTTTATATCCATTTTAACATTTCTTATTTATTATTCTGCTTTTTTTTTTTCCCTTGTGGAAACAGAGGTAAGATGCAGAGACAAATAGTAAAGGGTTATATTATCCAAAACATTTATGCCAAGAGGAGGCAGAGAACCATTACAGGGAAAGAGATGAGTAGATGTATTTCTGGCAGCTGGCATGAAATCCTCTTCGGGAACAAACACTGGTTCTGGTTCTTCTGGCTTCTTCAGTAAATACTGTGATGAGCAGTAAATATTAGTTTGTATTTACTGAAAGTAATAGCATTTAGCAGCAATTATTTACCTGCACTCCGCCTGGCTTTCTAAGCAAACACACAAGCTGTGTGGGCATTTACAAACACCTTCACATGACAGGTCAGCCTCCTAGACACGGGATCCATCCCTCTTTTTGCTTTTTATTTACCCAATAATTGTTATGATGGGGACTCTCAGGAACTGTTGAGCTCACTGTGAATTTGAGAGAATAAGGGGTGGGACTCATAAAGAACTGGCCGTTTTGTACCTGCTCTGACCATGGCTTCTTCCAGGGGCCAGCACAGCACCCTGATTATTCAAAAGGCTGTTAAGCTTTCTTAAATTGAATGGCCCCTGACCATTGGCCAGAAACTATCTGAGCAGGCAGTGCTGGTCAAAGCTCACCTGTGCTCTGGCCACACCGTATTTACTTTATGCAACACCAACCACAGGGATGGAGGCAGAAAACAGCCACAGCAGCTTTACATTAACAAAAGGCTCTCCAAGGCAGGAGAATCCCGAGGTACCCTGTCAGGCCAGCTTAATAACTTTAGTACTGCCCAGGCATGGACCAGGATCATTCCACCAAAATACTTCACAGTGTAAACACGTGTAAGAATGCTTGTGAAAAGAAATAGATATTTACTTCTAAAGGTTTAAATGACTCTTAGAGTTCATATTTTTTGTTTCCTAAGGTTCTGAAAGTTCTTTTAAACCATGAATGTAACAAAGACTTTGTGTTTTAAACAAACTTTAAGATTATGGACTCCGTTCCTCTATACGTTGTTATTAAAATCTTTACAACCCAGTATCCGCAGCCCTTACGTGAGAAAAATCTACCCCATAAAGGAAGTTCTCAGTTTGCAGGGGCGCGACTCGGGCTTACAAACGCTGACCAAAAAAAAAAAAAAAAACAAAACCACAACCCCACGCCTCGCATACTTCTCACGAGCTGCAGTCTGGCTGCGCGAAGAAAACAAAATAAAAGAGAAGGGAAAGGCTTGCAGAGCACAGCCTCAGGTAACAGCGGGGGCCGAGCCCGGCCAGACCCTGCGGCGGCGCGGCGCTGGGGCGGACACACCGCCCGGCGCGTCCCGTCCCACCGGGACGGCCCCGGAGTCGCCCCGCGCGTCCCCCGGGGCCGCGCTGCGCTGCCACCGCCCCGCGCCGACCCCTCGGAGCCCCGCTCCGCTCCCCTCCGCCTCTACCCCCGGGGCTCCCCCAGCGCCTCGCCCCCCTCAGTGTCCCCTCGGCGCTCCCACAGCCCCGAGCTCTCCCCGGGCTCCCCCACGGCCCCGCACCCCCTGAGCCGCCCCCGGCGCCTCCTTACCCCGCCCCGCCCTCGGCGCCCCCTGGCCCCGCGCCTCCCCTCGGCGGCCCCGCTGCCGGCCGCGCCCGGCCCCTCCCCGCGGCGCCCCGCTGCCCTGCCCCTCCCCGCGGCCGGGCCGGGGCCGGGGCCGGGGCCGGGAGGGGGAGGCGCGGCCGGGCGTTCCCGTCCCCACCCCCCCGGGGCGGGGCGGGCGGCGCACCGGGGCGGCCGCGGGGCGGGGGCGCGGCCCCTCCCTCCCTCCCTCCGCCCGGCTGCCGGTGGGGGCGGGGACGCGCCGCATGCCAGCGACGCCACCGGCGCCCGCTGTGGCCGGAGCAGGGGCCGCGAGCTGGGGAGGGGGACACCGGTCCGGACCCTTTGTCTGAGCGCCCGGCGGGGTGTCGCGGCGGCCCCACGCAAGGCGCGGCCAGGCGGCGCCGGGAGCCTCCACCCCCGGCCCACCCTGCCCGGGCTCATCATGTGACGCGGGTAAGTCGGTGGCGAGCGAGCGCCGCGGCTCCCCGGGCTGCCCCCATTCATTTCCCGGGGACGGCCGCCGGCTGCCTCCGCCGGTGCGCTGTGCGAGTGCGCGGGGCACTGCCCGGGCAGCGCGGGGCGGGCGGACAGACAGACACAGAGCGGGGACCCTGTGTCAGGGAAGGAAACAGTTTCTTCTCCTGCTCTGCCGCTTCTGCTCAGGTCTGTGCCGATTCCCTTTCTTAGCAGGATAAACGGCTGATGTGTGTGGGTTTTGCTGCTGCTGTCCCAGCCAGCCTCTATTTAAAAAAACAAACAAACAAAATACCGCTCCTATACTGAAGTTAAATAATTTTAAAGAACAGGCGGGTGGGGGGGGACAGGGCGCCCCCCCCTCCCCCCCGCTTCCCCCGGCGCCGCCGGGGCGAGCTGGGGGTTAACGGCGGTGCCCTCCCTCCCCCGCTCCCTCCCCCGCTCCATCCATCCCCTCCTCCCTCCTGCCTCCATCCCTGCCGGTGCCCCGGCGGCGGCGATACCGGGCTAGGGTGCTAGGCGCCGGCCCGAACTTTTCCCTCAACTTTCCCGCTGAGGCTCTAGGAGGGGGAAAAAAGGGGTGGGGGTGGCGGTGAAAAAGGCGAGGGGGGGAAATAAAAAGCGATAAGCGGAGAGTAATGAGCAGCAAGCTGGGAGCGCCTAGCCCTTTGTGCTGCCGTCCCCGGGGGTGGGGGGGCGGCCCCCGTGCGCATTCGGGGCTAGGCAATTAATATATAAAAACAAATATCAAAAAAGTATAAAGTGTAGCGTTCGGTGAAGGGGAAAATCGGAGTGTAATGCTGTATGGGGGAAAAAATCGGACTATAACCTTCTATGGGGGGGAAAAAATAAAAAAAAAGCAAGAGTGTGGTGCTGTATTACCTTCTACAGAAATAATTATCTTCTGTGGAACAAATGCTCGCTCCTGGAGAAGTCGGGAGCTTGGGGAGCAAACCGCTGGTATTGACATGTAACGCGTGAGCCCAGAGCCGCTGCGGGAGCTGGGTTACCCCATGGCATCAGCGTCACCCTGTGAAGCCCTCCAAAAGCTTTCCGCTGCTGGGATATTTCCTCCTGGATGAGATGTGGCTCCTACCCGCCTCCCCCAACATCCAACCACCAGCGGTGGTGCAGGATTTTGGGGGAGGCGGATAGGAGCTACCAGACGGGTTATTTTATATTCTCCTCCCCGTGGTTTGCAGGGATGCGATGCTCTGGTCCAGACAGCGGATTTTTGGGCTTTTTTTTTTCGGATCTCGGTGTGTAATTCAGTCCCGCAAACGGGCTTGCTTGGGCAGTAAGGTATTTTGCGCGCTTAGGGAGGAGGTACGAGCCGTTTCGGTAGGAAGCACTGAAGAGAAGTTCACTTGATCGGGGTCTGCATAGAGCTTGTAAAATCCTGCTAGCTCTTGGCAGCCCCCCCGTCCCCTGGGCAAGACAGTAAACTAGGTTTTTTTTTTTTTTAATTACATATGGCGAAGTAAATGCTATTCTTCTTCCTCCTCCACCACCCTTTTTGGTTTTTTTTTTTCCTTTTCACTTTTTCTGCCGTCTCGCCACGGCAGGTAGATTATTCGCGGCAACTTTGCGAGGCTGCTTTATATAGCGCTGGCATATGGGCTCCATTTTCTGCTCTCTGGTTGGTCTACAACTCTGAAATGCACAGGAACAGCAAAGTGGTCGCAGCGTGGGATTAGTAGCTGTGCTGAATAGGTCACAGATGGGGCGATAGGAGCATTTTATTAGTGACGTAAGGCTGCATAAACCGAGGCTGCTTTTTTTTTTTTTTTAATTTATTATTCGTGCTGGGAGAGGGGGAGTGTCTCGAATATCTTTCTAATGGGACGTAATCAAGTTGAAACCGCTCTCTGCAAGCTGGCATGTCACCTATCGTCACAAACCCACCGCGCATAGCGAAGGGAAACATTGCGGATTTTTTTTTTTCACCGTCTTTTTTTTTATTTTTTTTCCCCGTCCCCGTGCTGCCGGAGGCTTTGGCAGGCGCTGCTACGCTGCTGCTGGCAGGTGCCCGGGCTGGAGGCTGGTGGATGACATCACCCCCTCGGTGACACCCATGCGCGCCCCTCCCCGGGCCAGCACCCCCGCCCGCTCCCCCCCGCTGCCTCCAGAACAACAGTGGTGGCATTTTCCTCTCTCTGATTCTTTTTCTTTCCCCTTTTAGTATTTTCTCCCACCTTTTTTTTTATTTTCTTCTTTTTTTTTTTTTAACTGCGCGTGGTACCTGGAACTGGGAGGAGGGCGCAGTCTGAGAAGCACCTTTTTTTTTTTGTGGGGAAAACAGGTTTTTGACAAAGATGTATGTCATAGGTTATTTGATGAGTGAGTGCATCTATTCTGGAGGGGCTGGGAAGGAGTTTAGAATATGGGAGAAACTGTTTATTTTCTGTTTCTGATAGTGAGGCAATATCAGATGTGTAAATAGAGGGGATGGGAAATTATGTATTTTTAATTCTGTCTTTTTTTCCCCAGCAGTAGTTCACGTTAATATTTCCAGGCCGTTCTTTGCTTTCTTGTAGAAAAACCTTTTCTGGAAAGTCCTCTGACAGACCAAGAAGACTCTGTGTAACAACTTTTAAAAATAAACTTTAAGATTCCAGGACAGGCTAATCGTGGAGTCCTCTGCCAGTTGTTTCTGTCAGGATCAGCCAGACCTGAACATGCACGAGCGGAGTTTCACTCCAGATGAGAGGAGGCAGAAATGTGGGGCTGAAATAGCTCTTCCCCTGAGAGATGTTAGAATGGGGTCAGCAAAGGGCTTGGGCTGCAGAACCCTGTGGTAGTGACTGTTTTCCTTTTTGCCTAGACCAAGGTGGTATGTGATGATAACCACTACAGTTAAATAGAAATACAGACCATGTATTTGAGGAAAGTGGGCAATGCCTTTTCTGGGTGCTTGGGGAGCTCTCTGCTGCACAGGAGGGTTGCAGAATATCTGTGTAATTTGATGGAGTTTTCAGTGCTTCTAGGGTAACCCATTGTTTAGATTTTGGATGATCTGTAAAATAATGGAAAGCTGAGTACCCTTTCTCATGGCTGGGTGCATGATGTCCAGTTATGCAAGCATTCCCAGAGATAAAGTGGTGTAGCCTCCTTGTTTCAGGCTGCTGGGTGACCTCTGTGAACCTTGCATGGCTCCTGGCACCACTTCTCTGCATGGCCAACCTCCTTGCTCTTTCCTTCAGTAAGTGTTTGCTTTGTGGAACAGGTCGAATCAGTACAAAGTTGGTTTTGACCAAGTCTTAGTTTGAATCAAGTAAAATAGGAGAGTGTGAGTGATGTGTTTGTTCGTTAATAAAGATGGAGATCTGAAAACACTTATTTTTGCTAAAGTGTCTTGGTTATGGCTTTTGAAATACCATATCTTGGTTTATTTTGTTGGAGAATGATTGTGGTTTGCCTTTCTTTGACATTACTACAAAATGAGTAGAAAAATTAATTTCCTGAAATAAAAATTTTGTTTTTAGAAAGGCTGAAATGGATGCAGCACCCAGACTTTGACCTTCTTAGTTCTTGACTAGTGGTTGTTTACTACAGCTGCAGCTGTGTGTCTTTGAAAGAGGAGGAGCTGCAAACACAAGCATGCTCACTTTTCCTGCTAAGAGGAAAACATGTAATAAACATATTGTTTCAAAGTGAGTTGTTAAGTAAAGTGTTGAGCAGCCAGGTTGGGGGTTTTCGTTTCCCTTGTGCCAGTTGCACTGTGCTGTGTCTGTAAGATAAGTTTTGAATCGTGTGAGTGCAAAATGTGAAAGCATGAAATGACTATGTTTCCTATGCAGTAAAAAAGATTTTTTAAATTAAATTCATGCTTAGACTAGAAAGGAGAAATGCTTTTGCACTGAAGTATTGAGGATCCTGTCAACATTGTCATTGGAAAAAGTTCCGTGTAATCTTACCCTGTGTTCAACAACTGAACTTTAGACAGTCCCCTTGCTTCGGCTGAATGATTTTTTTTTTAAAGTTGCTGCTAAACACAACCCCCAAACAACAGCAAAAGTTATGTTTGATGATTCAGTGTCAACGTGATGGCATTAGTTTATAGCTAGACAGACATATGTTGACAAACGTGACTGTGGTGTTGATCAGTCCTTGTGGCACTGTTGCAAAAGTGCATAAAATTGGACCAGTTTGAGGAAAGCTGTGGAGTCAGTTTTGGTTTTTATGTATATATGTGTGTGTATGTATGTATGTGTGTATATATATATATATATATATATATAAATTCCAGCCCTAATAGTGCTGTGTTTGCATTTTGAATCTTTCTTCTGTGTAGAACATTTGCTTAGATTTTATGCCCTGAATATGTGAACTTTTTCATACTTCTTCAGAGTTTGGTGTGACTAATAGGTTTGAAGTTTGTATGAAATCTTTGCTCTTGTTTGCTCCCAAGCAATGACTATAGGAGATGAGCTTAGTTGGTCAGAGCATGGTGCTAATAGTGTCAGGGCTGTGGGTTCTGTCCCTGTATGGGCCATTAATTTAAGAGTTGGACTCAGTGATCTTGCAGATCCTTTCCAAGTCAGAATATTCTGTTATTCTATCAATGTGAAAAAGATAAACTGTTCTTTAATTAGTTCTGTTTACTTTTTGACTGCAGAGAACTCTAAAAATAATACTGAGAGATAGGAAGAAGAGGGAAAATGAACGTCTTTGCCCAGAAAGTGTATCTATGCTGCATGTAACACTGAGGTTGTGTGGACTTTCTTGATTTCAGTGTAATACCTCTTCTTAAACTAAAATTTAATTATTATGTACATTTATTTTTGCATCCATGTGTGGTGCAGAATGATGTATTTTGATCTGGAGAAGGCGAATTTGAATTATGGTGCGTCTTGGTTCTGTAGCTATTTCTGTAATTTCTTGGATTTTTGGGATGGCATGGTGACATGAGCCATCCCAGTGTTTCTCAAATACATGGTAAAACTTGGGAGTGAATATGTAAAATCATGTGATATATATTCAGGGACCGTACGCTTTATACTGTATGTTTCTTCATGCACTCAACATCTGTACACATCAACTCCTGTGCCAGAAGAGTCCCATTCAGTCACAGCTACAAGGGTAGGATTTACCTTGGTGTTGGCTTGCTGATTTTATTTTTTTTAAAGTTCAGTAAAATTACAAGGATGCAAAAGCTAAGGTTTACTCGAACTAAAACTGTTTGTCAGGATCAAGAGAGATGCTATGATTGAGGACTATTAAAAGTGTATGTTTAGTGATAGTAAATAAAGTTGGCCAAGATTGTCACATGTTGACATTTCTGACCCTCTGAATGCGATCCTAGTAATGTTTTTAGCTTTTTTAAAAATCTGATTTGTTTATTTATGCACAGAATTGGTTTTTTATTACTTTTGTTTATTACTTAAAACAAACGCCCTCATGTGCAGTGGTGTTTATACTTTGGTAGGTGGGTGGCTGGCAGTGCTGGCATTAACAGCGTTAGGCATTGCGGTGCAGACCAGCACCACTTGAGTTAAGGAATGTCTGGTTTGCAGTAGCAAGCTTTTGTCCTCTCTGTGAACCAGCCTTCAGGACGGGAATGAGGCGTGCTCTTTCCTAATGGCTGGCACGGTATTTGCTACATAGCAGAGTAATGATGGGACTCAAAAATCCCGAGCTTTGTTCCTGGCCTGGCTGTGGGGCGAGCGTGTTCTCGTTGTTTTAACATAGAACAATCAAATGCATGACCTTGGACATCAGCGCCGCTAAGGGGATAATTAATTAATCAGATGATGTATCATGTCGGGAGACCCGAGTTCTAGTCTCGTTTTTGTCACGTGTCACCTGGGACAGGCACTTTGCTACCCTCTCTGTAAGGTGGTAAGCAGTGACCCTAATTCCCTATTAATGCAGGGTGTTGTCCAGTGGTCAGAGCAGCAAAGAGCACCAGGTTTTGCGTGCTAATGCTGAACCTCCTGCTGACTGCCTAAATAATTTCTTTTTCTCTGTCTTGCCCAGGAGGAGCTTTTCTGGTGGTGGTGCTGCATGTCTGTTCTGGAGCCTTACAGGTCCCTGACAGAGCATGGGCAGCACAGTGATGCTGGCAGGCTGCGTGGGTGCCGGGGGTGTGTGCACAGAGCTCAGGCCAGCTGGAAACAAGGTCAGGTCCATTCAAAGAGCTGGAGATGCTATCAGTGAGCCCTGGAAGCCTTCCTGAGTGTGAGGGAGCTGTAATTCTCATATACTTTGTTCAAGTCTTGACAGGCTGCCATTGACAGGAGTAAAGGCAACTATATGTAATCCAGTATTTTTGTATTTTCTATCTGTAGATACCTGAGAGAAGAATCTTTCAAAAAAAGTACTCTTTACAGAAAAAGTACTGAGTTTTTTTGCCTTTTTTTTTTA
Organism: Chloebia gouldiae; assembly: GCA_003676055.1. Taxonomy (NCBI): domain Eukaryota; kingdom Metazoa; phylum Chordata; class Aves; order Passeriformes; family Passeridae; genus Chloebia; species Chloebia gouldiae. The sequence goes on along the minus strand of QUSF01000006.1, from coordinate 22,758,139 downwards.
CTACCAAAGTTGTCAGAGGTGGCTGGTTCAGATACTCTGTGTTCTCAGAAACTTTCAAATCGGACTTTGAAGAACCAGTCACTGAGCATTTCTATTTAAATGATTGAAGCTTGTTAACTGGAATATGTAGTATTAGAAATTTGTTATGTTAGTTTCAGAGAATACTTATGACTTGTTATTTACCATGGATATTATTCTTTTTTTTTTTTTTCCCAATGGTACCAGCGTTTTCATATGGTCTGCAAAAAAATTGAAGGGACCTGTTATAGCAGACATAATAGGTTGTCATCTGAGGTAGCCACTGAGATATTTATGATTAATGATATCAATTGCCAATTCCTCCTAGTAAAAAAAAAGGAAAATAATTACTATTAATACTATGTAGTAACATTTTACAGGAATCTGAGCAGGACTTAAAATAATAAAGAATTTTTTTTTGTATCTGTCTTTATTTTGAATGTTTAATGCTGGCATGAAGTTAGTCTTCAAATACGAGTTGGCAGTGCTCTAGAAGAGCATGTAAAGACCTGTGATTGATGACACTTTAAAATCTTTTAAAGTGTTGGACAGTAGTTGGAGGTCTTCCAGTTCCTTTTTCAGACAATCTTTCAGTTGCAAGAAAATTCCAAGAGAGAAATGAAAAGATTTTTGTTAAGAAAAAAAAAGTAGAGAAAAACATTCCTTTCCACTTTCTATAAATTGGTAACAGTTACACGGTGACTTAATTTTTCCCTTGTTCCATTTGACCAAGGAAATCTTTTGTATAGACAGTACCCTATACAATTTTGAAAGGAAAAAATGAGGTTTTGAAAGTGAGAGCATGCAGAGTTCGTCTAGTTAGGAGGCAGATTTGGAGGCTGCTATTTCTGATAGCATTGCCATTTTCATTTTTACTGTCAAGATATATATTCAGCTAAATCAACATTTGTCTAAAGTGTCTATCTTAATACTTGGAGACCTCCTATTTTGAGAAGATGGTAGATTTGTAATTTTTGATTGTGTCTTCAGTGGGATAAGGCTTACAGTCACATCAAACAATTAAACATAGTAAACTGAAAAAAAAAAAAAGATTTACTGCACATTCTCTGCTTTGCATCCCAGCCAGTATCTGAGATTTATTTTGTGCTTGCTGGAGATGTGCTGTCCTTTGGGTTTCATGTGTTGCTGGATTTAGGAACACAGCATTTCTTCTGCACTGTGATGCTGAAGAAGTATGTGGGATAGGCAGGGATGGAAGACTGAATTCTATGCAGAGCAGTCACAGGCACCTGCCTAAGTCAGTTCTGGTAGAGAGTTTGAATAAAATACTTTCCTTTTCCAAAAAAGACGTGCTTAGCTCATCCTCGCCTCAGAAGTGTATACTAAAATCACGACACCAGAATAATTCTTACGGTCAAAAGACCTTCAGAAAGCCCCTCTGTTGGCTGACAGTACAGGAAGTCTCAGATGTTTAGTTCACACGTAAATGAGTACATTGTACTTGCTAAAAAATAAGTGAGAGATCATTCGCAGTGCTCAAATCTTGGGAGTAGCACTGGAAGCCCTGAAGGGTTTGGTGGTGGTGAAGAAGGAATAGCAGTTTCTGTGGGCTTTCTTGTGGCTTTAGTTATTTGGTGTTTAACTTAGCCCATGTATTGTGAGAGCAGGTAGACGCAGCCAGGCTGGGATTTTCTATAGTTGGGACAGCATCAGGAGCATAGTGGTTTGGTACCCAAGTCCTTCTGAGGTCATAGCCTGAAGTCCATCAACAGAAATAAAAGATATTTATACCTTCAGATCCCAGTTCTGCCTCCAATACTACTGAAGTTCCATTTGTGTGACTTTCAAAACAAAAAGGAAATAAAAAAGAGGAAATAAAGTAAAAGAAGGAAGTTTCTTCTTGTGATGGATTCTAAGTGCAGTTGATGCTGCTTTTTCCCAGCCATCAGTTCTCATCCTTTAATTATTGCGCTGCTTTCTGCCTCTTGCCAGCAGCGCTGTTCAGCCTCTCTTTGGGCAAAGAATACTGCTCTCTTCCTCTTGCTGTAACCCTTCTGTTAATCACTTTGTCATTAAAAAGCTGCTGAATTCTTAGAAACAACTGCATTTTCTGGATATTGGATTATTTCAAAGTGCATTCCCTTTAACAAAAACCCTAGCCACTTTAACTACTTTTCCCCCTGTTTTTTCTTAACATTTTTTTTCTTAACATTTCTACTTGTACAGTTTCAAGACACCTGATCAAAGAAGCCTTTATAGATTGCATTTATGTGTGTGTGTGTGTGTGTATTTGCTAAAATTGCTACTTGCTTTGCATAAGGATTATATTCTCAGTAGTTCAGTGCCTAACTGGCAAGCCCTTGGAGCAGGCCTGCCCTCCTGAAAGCATGGCTTTCTGTGGCAGAGAGAGGGAAAGGTGGGGTGAAGGTGTTCCCTGCATTTGGTTGTGGTTATCATAGTGCCTTTCAGCAGATCAGAGCAGGCTAGGGTTACTGCTATACCCAAGCTGACTCCTTGCATATTACTGTGATATCAAAAATAGAAACGTGAGGTTAGTGTGAAAAGTCTTTTCATATTGCTAATGTATGAGAAACACGAAAATAATCCATGGAAATATTCTCTTTGTGTTAGGCAGTGTTAGAAGTAGTTCAGAAAACCCAGAAATTCTAATCTCTCAAAGAATCTGTTACAGTAATTTTTGAAGGAGAGAACAGAAATGAGACTCATACTACAGTGATAATTTGGTATGATCTAAAACAGTAATTCCAATCAGTATTTGACAGACATTATAGAATTTTCAAGTTTAAAAGCTGAATGACTAGATTGTTCTTTTGAAGCTTGAGGTTTGGCAGCTGGGTAAAGTACAGAAATTGTGTCCTAAAAGTGTCTTGCCAGTGCTGAAATGCCATAGAAGAAGTGAACCCACAAAGCCACATTTAACTAACATACAACTTGCAAAGACTTCCAAGGAATTCTGCCTGGATGAACAAGTTGGAATTTAGCCACAGATGTTCAGAGTCTTAGGCGGTGGTGGACGGGTTGGCATTTAAGCAGGATAGCAGGAGATGTACAAGTCAAATTCGGTATACTCACTGGAGGCAGGACTTGGTGAAGTAAGAAGAAATATATATTTTAGTATCTCTCATGGGGTCAAATTGTAGTTTCATTGATTTGTGTATCAGAGGAGACCGCTGTGATCATCTAATTCAATTTCAATAATGCCATCAGTAGAGTATCACCTTGTCCCGTGCAAACCGTGCATGGCCTTGGAGCTGGAACATTCTGTGAGTAGATGTTTGTAATGTAAAAAAACTTTATGCAGTGGGCAGTCAACTGTCGCCTTTGGTGAGCTGTTCAGTGGTTATAATTACTCTAATCTCTATGCATTATTTCTTCCTTGAATTTAGCCATATATTTGGCTTCCAGCCACTTAACCTTGTTATACTTCTGTCTCTTAAATGAGCAGTCAAACCAGTCTCCTGTCAATCCCTTCTCTGTCTTCATTTTCAGAATATGCATAATTGAATAGTGTTTACTTTGTGGTTGTTAAAGACGGTGAATTGATTTAAATAATTTTGACTTCAAAATAGTGGGCAGGAAAACTTGATTTAAACAATCAGTTTAAATCTTGCTTGGTTTCTGTAGTTCTTACTAATTCTGCATTCCTAGTACTGTCTTTTGGGTAAGTGATGCTTAGTGTGCTGATACACAGCAGATTAAATAGTCTTTACACAGAGTATACTCAAATTGTTATTTGAGCGAATGCATTGTATGTATACCTGTATATTTTAAAAGTTCATGGAATTAATGTTCATTTGCTGTGTTTGAATTTTCAGATGTTTAATATTACAGTATGGCTGATGTGTTTCTGATTTACTAGGTAGTTCAGTTTTACAATTGACTTTGTCAACTATACTTAGAACTCGTAAACCACAGAAAACATCATTAAAATAATTTTTAATACTGTCCTGATTTCTTTTTGATATGCCAGGTTTCTTTAAATACCTTAATAAAATGTATTGGTGTATAATTAACTTTTACAATGAATAAAGGAAAAATGTTATTTTGTTATTTAAAAAACCTTTCCATTTCTGTTAAAAATACCCTGGGGAGTTTTAGAACTTGTAGCTGTCACCCTTCAGCATATTACTTATATTTAAATACTGTAAGAGAAACATATTTTCTTAGTTTAATTTGCTCATGGTAGATTTTTTCAGCTTCTGAATGATCCAGTAATTTGTGGTGGTTGAATAAGCTGTGAGAAATGAGATATTCTGTTCTGCACCTGCTTATTGATTAGTTTGTGTTTCAGTTTTGTTTAGTCTGTGTTTTTTATAGGGTAAGTAGTTTCTTTGAAACTTTAACAGCAAATGGGTACTGCTTGAGCATTGATGAAAGAAGGCATGTAAATGGGTTTCGTAAATTCAAATGTAATTTTGGTGAAAAATTTAAATAATAGAGTCATAATTTTTCATGGGGACATAAAATAGTGTTACAGGAAAAAGCCATTTCTTTACCAGGCAGGTTTTGCAGCAGCCTTGGTTAACCTGCTCTTCCTAAACATTGTCAAAGGTAGGATTGGCCAGGTACTCTTGCTTTGTGAAGCTGCATATGAAAATAATTTTTTCAAATACTTGATTTATTCTCAGCTGATGACACTGCCACCCGAGTTCTCAGGTGCCTTTTTGAGCATGTCTATGCATTGTATTATTTAAAGTATGAAATAGTATGCTCGTAGGCCAAAGGTACCAGCTGAGCAGGAGCACCCAGGCTCCAGTGTTTGGTGTATTTACCTGATGCTGCACTTCTCAGACCTTCAAGTCTCTTGCTCTGTTTTTTTTTGTTTGTTTTTTTTTTTCTTCCTATGCTTTTTCTAGCTAATGTCAAATGTAATAATTCAGATTTATTCCTGGGATAGTCTGCTCCCTCTCCCCTGCAACTGCTTTTCATTAATTGTACCAGTTTTAAAATAGTTACTAAGAAAACCTGGGAATTTTGCTGAGCTTTGCTCCACTTGGGGAAGTTTTGCTCTTTAACAGTAATCTTATCTTTGAAGCCCTGCTTCAAACAAACTGGACCTTTTCACTTTAATTATTTCATCTTTTTTGGGGACATTTTTCAATGATTAGGTATACACTGCTCTATTTCCTCAGTCTTCAAAGAGATACAGTTACCTAAATAAAACTTAATTTCTGCTAATTCTGACTTCAAAACTGTGATCGTAAGTAACCTTATTTTACAGGGAAACTAAAGGTGTGCCTTTCTTCATTTTTCCCCCCACCTTCTCCCTGGCTTCCTGAAATAGCAACTGAAGGCCAAAGCAAGATTTTTTTTTTGCTTGCCAGTTTTTTCATTGTGTAGTTTCATTCAGTGTGATAACTTCCCTTCTACTTTGTTGTGGGACCAGGCAAAATGATGTAGAACACAGAGCTATCAAAAAGCAGTACAGCTGAAAAGGTAATTTGCTTCTTCCTCAAAGAGGGAGAAGGAAGCTTGTTGGCTGTTCTGCTTTCTTTTTGCAGATTGACGTAACTAGTGCAGATCCTGTGAGAAGGATCAGGGCTGGAAACAAGGACCATTGTGCAGTCTAGCCTTGTGCAACAAGTTAGGAAATTAGAAAGTGGTGGTCAGAGGAAAGGTTTTATTAATGCTTCAAGCTGCTTGAGAGCATAATGAACCAGGTTAAGAGCACTGGAAACACATCTCGGCCGATGGAGACTCTATGATGAAAGAATGTCTCTTTATGCTCATGAGAGAAGTCCAAAGTGGGTGTTTACTTATCTGTGCTTTAAAAAAGGAAAATGAAATAAGTTACAAAGCTAATTTTACAGTCATCTCATGCACTGCTACTGTGAAACAAATTGGCCTGTGAAGAAAGATAACACCTTTCTAAGATCCAGCTGACTTTCAGTGATTTGTTAGTCCCAGCATTTGCTCCAGTTCCTCCTCCTTGACAGACTGTTTTTCAGTGCAGTGTCTGTTGATGCTTCCAGTGGGATGCTTTCACTTTCCTCTGTTGAGCTTGTTACTGTTTATTATCTTTATGCTTTTTAGGAGCCACCAGTTTATTAAGATAGCCCTGTGCTATCTGGCAGTGAGTGATATGCAAGGCTCCTGAATAAAGTTCATGAACTTCTCGACAAAGAACTTCTGAACTTTGTCATCTGAGTACAGTGCTTTGCATGGCAAAGAAGAAACGTGATCTTAAAGCATTTGTGGTCATTAGCTTAAAATCGTTTCCCTGCAAAGGCTAATACTGATTCCATTTTCTTATTGAAGTGGAATGTTAAGGTGTTGTTTCTTGCTCTTCTCCAGTAATGTTGCTCTTGCTTTCTCCATGTCATGACTGTTAGCCCTTTTATTTGTTTTTACTTTTGAGGTTTTAGGTTTTTTTTAATGCAAAATTAGTTTATATTGCACAGGTCTAAATGTAAAAAACAGTCATACCTTATTTACATTTTTGTGTTAGAGATGACATAGCATGTTATAGGTCCCTGGAGCCCTGAATTTCTGCTGAGTATTTATTGCAGCAGTTCCTGAAAACAGCGTGGTGAAGCAGTAACCCCTTGGTTTCTGGGCTGGTGCCATAGGCAGCTGGAGCTGCATGTGGTGGCTCAGTGCTGGTGTCTTGTATTACCTCTGGAATAGCTTGTAGTATCTCAAAAGTTGCTGCATGGAAAGCAACTCCATTTCTTTCATTTAGGTCAGGCTGTCAGATGCTTTATGTGTCCTGCTCTTCTGTAACTGGGACAGCTGGGGTTTGAGGTGACCATGACTTTACTTGCAGACCAGCATGAGGGTCCTGGGGGTGCTTGCCTCTCCTTGCAGTCTGGGTGTGGTCTGCCTTTTCTGTGTCCTCGTGTTTGTTCTGCCTCCCGGATCTTAGGAAAGTATTTCTGTTCTGTACATCTGTTTCCCAGTTGTGCGCTTGAACTCTGTGCATTGCCCTTCTCTGGGATGAAGACAGAATGCAGAGGAAACTACTAAATTAAGGAGTGTGGAGAGGACATAAATGGTCCAAGAAAAGTGAAGATGTGTGTTTCATGAGTAAATGGTAGCAAAAGAAAGTCCTTTGTAGCTCAGTGATGACTTAAGGTCTTTTGAAAACTACTTGCTGCTGAATATATTTACCATGCAATGTGGATTTCCCTTAGTGCAGCACTGGTTATTATCCTCTGAACATCTTGTCTATTACTATCGTCTCAATCATGAGCTGTGAAATGATGTTTTTTATTCTGCAGACAACTTTGAGACTTACTGCAAGGCAGAAACTGGTTTTCACTACTTGTCGAAGAAGTTCATGTACCTAGTGTGATGGCTGGTGTGTTAAGTGATTCTGTTGCAATGGATTTATTTTTGTTGTTAGAACAATCCTCTGTTGAAGTGTCAGAAGTCTTCTGGCTGCTCCTTTGAGGTTTTGGGTTCTACTTGTGTGCTGTTCTTGAATACCTGTCTTTGTAAGTTGCAGATTTGTGCTGGGTGCAGTGATTTGCTGCAGCCAAAGCCCATGAGTTTGGCTCCATGCATATTACATCCAGGGGAGGTTCTCGAAGGGCTGGTGTTTCTTTGGTTACCCTGAGCCACCAAAAAGCATCCATGTCCTAACCAGGGTTCAGTTTCTCTGAGTAAGCAAAATGCAGCTTCTTGAGCTCTGGGTATATTTTGTGTAGGAAAACACTTGCTGAAGGTAGATGTGAGCAGATGAGAGGGTGTAGTATGTATTTTTTTAGTCTATATTCTTTTGGTGAAGCTTCAGAATATTTGTTTTTCAGCAGGAATGTTTGGATACAAAATGCTCTCTAAGTATATCATGTAAAAACACATTACCTGGCTGTTTGGAAACAGGTCTTACAGAACTTCTAACAGACAGGAAAATGAATTTTTGTGTTGCTTTGATCTGCCTTCACTGTGAAAGAGCACATAAATACTGTTGCAGGCATTTTGTTTTAAAGTTTTAAGTCTTCACATTTATCAAAGTGGAATTCATAAATTTGTTATTTCTATTCAAGACTACTTTTTCCTCCTTTCTTCAAGTAGCGACATTATGTTATTGCTGCATAGCTGATGATCTTGCTTCTTCCAAAGATCCCATCAACAAAATTATTTTGAGTATATTTTGTGCTTCTCACCATTTATTTTATGTCTGCAGGCTGCAGTAAGCAGTCATGCCTTAAATTGTTGTAAATATCTGTCAAATAAGAAAAAGAGAAGAAAAAAGATCAAGTAAGCAGCATTCTGTTACAACATGCTGCTCTGTTCCTAGATTTGGTTTCTATCTTCATTAGTATTTGAACTTTACTATAAGATGCATAATAATGTTTTTAAAGAGGGTGGTGAGATAGACCTGTAAGTGATACACTGACTGATTTGGAAGTCATTCAATAAGTGCCTCATTTTGACACGTGCAAAATGAATGTAATGCTATTTACTCAGGACACCTTTAGGTCTCCCACTGGGAAAAATACATACAAAAGCTGAGTAATACAGTGGCTCTGAGATGTGTGCTTCAGATAGCAGGGTCCACAGAGATTTCTGTAGATGCTTGCTGTGTACGTTACTTTAGTTGCCTCTGCATGCTGATACGTTTTTTTGGGAAATATAAGGAAAAGCGTAACTTCTTTGTCAGACTGAGAATAACTTCTGTGAGCCTTGTAGCCATGAAAAGTGTATTGAAGAAGGCTACTTGCAAGAGATATTACCCACTTGGTTTCCTTGGAAACATGAAACATGATTTACAAATATTGACTTCAGAAAGCTGCAGCTTAGAGGAAATCCTAAACTGTTGGTTCAGGCTTTTAAATTAATATCTCTAAAGAGTACTGGCCATGTTGAAAGTCGCTGCATGTCCACAAAATTACATCTATAATAATTCTGTGTTTCTTGGTGTAATAGCCAATTCTGAATGCTGGAGGACTGTGAAGAATATGAGTTTTACTGGAAAAGGGATGCTGAACTGGGAACTTTGGCTTCAGTTTCACCTGTGTTAAACAGCTCAACTCCAGATGAAATGAAAAAATTGATGCTCATGAAAGTCGGGTAGTTCGTGTCTCACTACTGATGGAATGGAATACTTTCTTCATGGTGAAGTTGAGACACTGTGAATTACCATTCATATCTTATAAATGTTATAAAACTCAGTGGAGAGGGTTTGAACACTCCTTGTTATGTTCATGCAAGAGATTGTGTGATAAGCTTAACTAAATGACGTTTACTGGATTACTTACTTTTATTGTATAGGAATTTTCATATAAACTTACTTTTAAAGACTTATGGTCATAATTTGGTCTTGCTGGCCTCATTAATTTTTTTTTTAATGGAAAGCTACTTTATCCATGGAGAACAGTGTTAAGTTATCTTGAAAACAGATTTATGCTGGGGGGTTGGAAAGGGGCACCAGTATGAGAGAAGAAGTGTACAGCAGACTGTTGCATACGTGTTGTGAATGCTAACTGCTGGGTAAAGATTGTCTCTATGCTCCTCAGTCATTAGTGAGGAGCAGGTCTACAGGAGTCAGTCAATCTAACTGAGGTGCTTCTGGCCGTGGTTTAATTTGTGCTTCTGATGTCAGTACTGGCTTATGTGCTTCCAGTTATCACCCATCTGCTGTGGTGCATGTCCCTCTGTCACTTGGACATCTTTTTGCTGTCAGCAGACTGGATTGGGTCAAGAAATTGCCCAAACTTCATGTGTTTCACTGAGTTATTCTTAATGTGTTATTTTCCCAGTTCATCTGCCAAAACAGCTATGGCTGTGCAGGAACAATCAGGTGGTTGGAGGCATAAAAGCACCTCTAGCCATTCCCAAATTTAAGAGTAGGAAAACCTTCTATTCCCTGCACTCTTAATCTGGAGAACACCTTCAGAGCAGAGATGAGGTGAGATCTTGGCTTTTCCTGCAGATAAGCCATGTGTTTGTCTTTTGGTTGTAGTGCTAGTACTTTCATGGCCATGAGGAGGTGGCAAGGCGCAGTTTTTAAGAAGTTATGATATATTAGGATGAAAAAGTAAAGTAATTTGAAGGAATATGAACATGCCAAGTCTTTGCTTCTGTTTTAGACTGGGATAAGACTTTGTGTCCCAAGCCATTGGATTATTTTCCCCTAAAATGTCTTCCACGTTTTATACAAAACATCATTACTCCTATGAACTGGAGATTATAAAGGTGTTTATGGTGAGTAGCCTAAGGTGGCCTTATGTAGCTATATTAATTAAGGCAAGGATGAACCTAGGTCTACCTTCATCTGGGGTTGCAGGAGGATTTTACCCTCAAAGTGGGAGGTGGGATGCAGGCAGGTGGCTGCACAGGTGCTTGTGAGGATCAGGTCCTCAGTATGCAGAGGCATTGGTGATGTAGGCAAGCAAGGACTGCTGAAAGCTGTAGGTCAGTGTGTCAGATAAGATGGCTATGTGTGTGAGCTGTATGTCTTGTGAGACAAAGGACTGAGAGCAAATAAGACACCACATTCTCTCTGGATGCTAAGGAAGAATTCATCTGTATTGTTTTTCAGTGGCTGGTTCTAGCTGGTGAGGGTAGCTTGCTCTTGACTTACCCCATGCAATAGCTGTGGATTACAGTGGAACAGGGTGTGAGGAGATAGGGAGATTAATGAATAGCAGGAGGGAATTAGGGACCTGTGGAAAAGAAACTTCATATTCAGAAAAAAATACAGAAAAGTCGAAAATGGCAATATTGCAAAATCCCAGAAAACAGTGGAGACCCTTGTTGTTGGTAACACGTGTGCTGAAGCTGTAAGCTGAAGGGGAGGTCAGTAAACTGCAAAAAAGTCTTCTTGGTGTTTGCAGAAGGAAGACTGAGAAAGGGCGGCGCTTGAGTTTTAGGGCTGGTTATTTTCAAAGGCAACAGATAATCAGAGCAGAAGGTAGGGCTGTGTATGGCTGAAGTCAAAACAGGTATACAGAATTGTTCAATGAGGATCGCCTTAAAAATTGAATATGAAAGCTTAGGATGGCAAACATAGGAAGATAATGATACCAAATGAACGCTAGTTCTTTGTGTAACAAAATAAACTACATGGATTACTGCATAGTCAGTCAAAATGGGAACAAGGGTTTACAGCATAAGAATCCTGCTAAAATTAGGATTGTTTTCATGTGAAGCTGTTGTGCCAATACAAAACAAATTTAATATTGCAGGATTGGTTGTAAGATAAATGCCTCCAGAGGAATCTGGAGAGAAGACACTAACTTAGACTTAGAAGGACAGAGGAATAACTGTGGTGAAGATGTACAAAGAATTCTTAGAATACAAAAGTAGAAGATAAAAATGTATGAGATGGCAGTGTGATGTTGCTTTTATTATTCTGGGTTTTTTCATTCATAATATGATGAGTGTCTTCCGAGTATCACTCACTTTAAGTGATTAGGATGGTGGCCATAAGGTATGCAGCCTGCAAGGAGGAAGCTGGGAAAAAAACACCCTTAGACCTATTGCTTTTTACTGATTTTCCAGGGTTGTCACCCCTAAATTGGTAGTTGCAAAAACACTGCTGTAGAAACATCAAGGAGGCTTCATATATTCACTGTTTTTTCTGGCAGAATATTGATATTATTTTTAGTTTTAGAATACTTGCTGTTTTTAGCATATATAGGTAGATTTGGAAACAGTTATGTGATATTTATTTAGCTGTTGCTTGTGTAATACTGGAGGCGCAGGGCACCTCTTGTCTTTGTGGCTCTAAAACAGCTCCAACCCAGCATCAGTGTCTGTCCTCAGATATATCAGCTGTTACGGTAGGTTATATTGACTTTTGTGAATAAGGTGATGAAAGAAGTGGGAGATGACATTAGGCACAGATAAATACCAATTCAAGTAGAAAGTAAGTTATCTTTTTCTTGCTTGCCTTCAGCCTGTAAGGTGTGTGAATCTCTGACTGTCAGCCAGTTGTCTTACCAGATACGAGAGCTACAAGGTGTTAAAGCTTTCTGGACAGAGCACTTGCATTACCTGAAGCCCAATTGTGAAAGAAAGGAGAGCTATTTCTGCTAGAGGAAGATGGAGACTTTTGCTTTCAGCTCCATGATAAGATATTTTTCACGTTGAGGCTAAAATCACCATTTGAAGTGTTCAAGGCCAGGTTGGATGGGACTTGGAGCAACCTTATTTAGTGAAAAGTCCCTGCCCATGGCAGGGGGTTTTTGAACTAGTTGATCTTCAAAGACACTTCCAATTTGAGCCATTCTGTGATTCTCCATGAGAGGAGCTAGTGTGGAGGTAAGTTGGAGATGCCAAGTCCTTCAAATCAAAAAGGGTTGTTTCATGTCTTCCATTCTCTGTCTGTCACCAAGCTGTCATTGCTGACTGTGTGGTTTGAGCCAGTGGCAGATGGCTTCCTCTGAGAAGAGGAAGGGATGAGAAAGAGAAGTTACAGTAGAATTGGCAAAGCCCAAAGCCTAGAGAGTCATTCCTACTGACTGGAAGGATGTAATTATTCTGGACTTGTGTTTCAGATTTACTTAATCTGGACTCAGATCTGTATGACTTGAAAATACATTCACCAAATAGCAATATACTGGACTGGGCACAGGTAAATAGTAAAGTTACTGGGAGAATGAAAATTACTAGGTTTAAGGGAGAATGATTGACTTGTCAAATGGCAAGTTAAAATAGCCCAGTTTTAATGTACTCTTGAAAAAGCCAACACCAAATCTGAGATACTGCCAGACACCCTCTTTAGTTAGCAAACTGCAGAAGCATGTCTGTGCTAAAACGGAAATGTGTTTACTTGGCTAGCTTTTTTGAATGAAACATTATAGGTGTTGTGAAATACTGTAGAATGTACAAATGACCATGTTGTTCAGAAAATCACATTGCGACACATGGGGCAGTTCATATTCTGTGGTGTTTGTACCTTACTTAGTCATGATGGTGGTCCCAAACTAATGAATCTTGAGAGTTTTTGGACAGGACTTAAGAATCTACTCTTAATTGGAGCTTTATGAGTATTTTTCTATGTGTGATGGGGTGAGGTAGAGGTGGGAATGGAGAGGAGGGAAGAGTAGCATTTGCTTCTTACTGAGTTAAAGGTGTTTTGTGTTTCTGAAATTAATCAGTAATTGAATTAAAGCAGAGAAGAGTTGGGGATCAAGGTGGGCAATTTAGAGGGGAGCTGCTGGAGGATTAAAGTGGCTTTTGGTAAGGGGGCAGTGGGAGGTAGAGTGTTCCTCAACATCTAGTCTCTTCCTAGTGAATCTGAGAACTGATTGGGTTCCCACTTGGCAACAGGCTGTTTAGGAAATGACAGATAATAACAGAGCAAAGGCAGCAAGACCTAGATTCACTCATGAAATAGCATGGAATGAGGGAATAAGGTTGTGCTGCTCAGAAGTGGAAGCTACTGGAAGTGCTGCGCTGAAAGCGCTAGGGTGCCATCTGCATTGTTGAACAAGGTATAATGAAATTATGCATTGGTGGGGTTTGTAATTCTCAGCTGAAGTGTCTGTGTTTCTGCAGGAGTACATCCAGGTTGTTTGATTGTAAGAGCAGCTCTTTGTCCAGAATTGTGCACCTGCATAGCATCTGTCTCTTTTCTGACTGTCATTTTCCACTTATTAGCAGAAGCTTCATCCTTGCAGGGGACTGGAGAGGACACCTCTCTGAACCAGAGGTTCATCTCAGCCGGAGCTGAGATACTCTACAAATACACAAAGATTGTGGCATAGGGAAAAAAGTGTTAACATTGGATTTACTGAAAGTTTAAAGAGTGAAGTTTTCACTGTTTACACAGGAGATAGAAGAGTATCTATTCAGGGAAATAAACCACTTCATGTCAAAATCTAAAATAGCCACGGAGGGATTTTTTTTTTTTAAACAACTGTGCTTTTGAAAAGTCAAGTTTTTTTTAATTTGCAAGCAGCAGGGACATTGCGCAGTGTAGTTTCACTTTCAGTTCTGTCACTAGCAGCTTTTTGCTTGAGTTGTTACTTTGGTGTGTCCTGTATGTCACTATAGCTAAACTGAAGTATTCCTATAGTTTCATTATAATGTTTGGATTTCCAATAGTGAAATATCCTACCTATAGTTTGTAGATACTCTGGGGCCTTCGTTTCTTCTTTTCATTGATACTTAAGCTAACTTACTTTCATGCAGATTTTTGTATTTTATCATTTTGGTTGGGCTTCAAGTTAAAATAAAAGGTTAATTTTTTTTTCCTTTTTAATACTTGACAATTTGAGCTGCCATTTGCTTCCTTTTCATAATAAAAGCACAGCAGATAAATAGAGGCTTCCATTCGCATGCAGGTGATAGCAAAGGAATTAAATACAGACTGCTGCATTGTCTACTTTCATTTCCCTGTCTAAGAAAATAGCTAAATTCATTGGGAAAATACAGGAACTCAGCATTGTTCATCTTGTGTAAGCATAATGCATAGAAGAAACTATTAATTCAAGCTTGCACTTACATTCTTCATAGCACTTAAAAGTTCTGCAAGTCTTGTTGCCAGCTGTTCCCCCTTAATTAATCTCTGTGTGTATAATTTCCTTTTCCCCTTTTTTTGTGGTGTTGTGACACGGTCCTTTATTTCTGGGCCTTGAAATCTAAGCAGGTAATCAGGCAACAGCCTTCTCTAAATTCACTTCCCAGTGGCTAACTTCTCTAGCTGATGTAGTAGTGTACAGAGGAAGAAAAGACTGGGGAGTGTGGGAGTGTAGGTAAGGGCTTTCCCTTTCAATTCCTGGTACAGGTTGTCTGTGTGAATCTGGAAATGGTATCAGTGTTCATTTTTCTCTTATTTAAATGTTGGTGATAATACTTGAGGGAAGTGAGTGGTGTTGTAAAGCTTCTAGAACTGGGGTTTGTATTAGACTGGATTTAGACAGTCTGAGGCAGACAAGAGGTGCAGAGTTTCAGTGCATTTACTGAAGGAATAAAATTAGCATGAAAATTTACCCATAGGGTAAATAGTAGGTATCTGCAGTAGGGTACTGAGAAAATGCATTTGCTTTTGAAACAGAACAGATTCTGGTGTTGGTCTTCATATTGAGACTTTGAAAAATGGGAGGGTTGTATATATTTATAAATAAGCATAGGATATTAATGACAAGCATTCTTTATAGATGGCTCTCCTTAAAAGTTCTTGCATGAGTAACTGGAGACAGTTGTTATCCTTCCACATTTGAGAGATACTGAGACGCAACCAAAGAAATTATTACCTTTGCATCATTTGCCTTTGTGTTCACAGACATAAAACTTGGTTTAATATCAACAGAAAGGAGACAGTAACTACTACCCCTTTCTCAAGAAGTTTTGTTATAATTTTCATCAGTACAGATTGTAAATGGTATGAGATGTTCTTCACATTGCGTCACTTTAAAGGCTTACAGATTTTACCAGGATAATGGTTTCAGACAGATGAAATGTGATTCAAGTTTTAACTCTTGAAAATTGTAGCATAGCAGTGGAAAGGAGGTGAAATCTTGGAGAGGCTGGCTTTGGATGGTATGGGATTTCTCTCAGTGTTTCTACTAGAATGAAGGGAGGAAAAACAATTCTGATCTTTCTCTTCAGATACCAACTATATGAACACATAACCCTATTTGTGTTTAGTGTCTCAGAACCCTCTTAAACTGAAATCAGAAAAGTAAAGTTTTAAAACTTTTTTCTGTCTTCATACTGAATTATATCAGAGTTACAGCACATCCAAATGGATTATTCAGTATTTCAGGAAGTGTATGAATACTATAATCAACCTGTTTGCCAAGATCTTTTGTACAGGATTTTTTGTAATTAAATCAGTACTCAAAGCACACTTCAATCGTGCTAACAGTAGTGCCTGATCAGAAGGCCATGAAGAATAACAGAGAGTGCGTGGTCCCTTGGAAGAGAAGCTGATCTCCTCACTTGGGTCTGTCCAAAGACTCAGTGACTGTAAATTGTGTAATTTGCTTTGAGAGGACAAAAGCTATTCAGTTATGTTAATCGGTAGTTCTGCATCATCACAGAGTTGAGCTGTGCTTTTCTTCTTCTGTCTGAGAGTTTTATCTATAAATGTGTCATATATGTTCCATTTTCAAATAATTTATTTGTAGGTCAGAGGTCAGGATCCTCTTATGATAAGCATTCTACAAAGGAATTTTTAAGAATCTTTAGGGTAAGACCCCGGGGAGTAGATGGACACAAGCAGGCACACAGTGGGGAGCCATGAGATGACACTTATAAAAAAAAAAAAAAACCAAAACAAAAATACACAAACAAGTCAAGTGGAAAAACAACCCAGGTCTTAGCACATTAGCATCATGCTGAAAGTTTGAATGTGGACAAACCCTACTTGTGACTACAAAAAACACACTATGTAGTGTGTGTGTGTATATATATATATAGAGGTGTGTTCTATAGATACTACACTTACACATGCAGATAAAGATGGTCTTTCCTGTGTGTTTCAGCCATTTTTCATTTGATTGTTGCTGTGTTGTACATCAACTGCCTTATTATTTTTTGAGTGTTTGTCATTTCAGTACAAATGGTGCTTGTGCAGCAAAGGAGCTTGTTTATAGCAGCAATGGTTCACTGCCTTCACTGTCTCTTTCCTCTTCTTGACCTCCTCTTACTCTTCCTCTCTACTTAGAAAACAGCTCCTTGCATCAAATCTACCTGAGATGCATCAAAATTACTTTTCCCTTAGCTTTTAAAACCATTTGCAGCCCTTTATGGTTGGGGTGGTTGGTTGGTTTGGTTACCGCTGCCCCCCCGCCCAATCCTGCTGTGTCTTGTCCTTGTTGCCATTCATTGTTGTTCCTCCTATTTTACCTAATATCCTGGCATTCAGGCCAGTTCAGAGCAAAGGATACATGCATTCTCATTTGTCATATTTGCTCAGAATTTTTATTTATCAAGGAGACAACTTTGTCCCTTACTATGTGTTGAGTATCTTCTGGTCTGTGTCTTTACTATGCCTTCTTTTGGAGATTTTGAGTCCTCCTGGATACATACAAACTTAAAAGTTGGGCTTCATGATGGGTTCTCAAAACTGCTCCCTCACTCCAGCAACCTGTTAACCCAAACTCATCTGTAAAAGTTGAAAGAAAGACATAAGACTGCCAGAGTCTGGTGAGGGGAGACAGGAGGCACAGAGTTAAGGGCTTTGCTGCCACTGAGAGTGGAGTGCATCTCTGCCCGTGGCAGCTGCTTTGCTCTTGGCAGACCTTTCACTTTGGTGCTGTAGACTGCTCTGTGCATGGGGAGGGTGCTTGCAGGCAGGACTGGTCCTGCTGGGTTTGCAGCCCTGTGCACAGGAAAAGAGGGTTTTGGGTAGAAAAGAGGGTTACCAGCACAGTACTGCTGTGTGAGCTGTGAGAGTAAGAAAGGTGAAATGTGATGCTGTGTGGTCAGCAACTTTGCTGAAAAAA
>QUSF01000006.1:22647021-22740784 GCA_003676055.1 Chloebia gouldiae | reverse complement strand
GAAAGGTGAAATGTGATGCTGTGTGGTCAGCAACTTTGCTGAAAAAAAGAAAGGGGGGTGTAAAATATGATGCTAACAGTTTAATGGCAGCTGGGAGATTTTTGGAGAAGTCTGGGAAGTTTATGACAGTTGTTGATAATATCATGCAAATCCTTATGCTTAACAAAGCTTTAGTCAGCTATCAAGTGACAATAGCTACTGACATGGTGCTTAACTCTTATGCCATAACATGTATAGCTGAATAAGAAATGTAAAAATGAGGTTGCTTCATGTCATTTGTGGCTGAAAATCCCATCAGAAAAAGAGTGCTTGTCTTTTTTGTTTGTTTGGTTGGTTTTTTTGTGCATTACTGCATGTGCAGAGATCTTCAAGCAAGTGTGACTTGCCCAGTGGTTCCTCAGCTGAGGCATTTTCTGTGATGTGCTGTGATGGTTTGGTCCCTGTGGTTCTGTGGTGTTGGGGCTTTGTGTGCGGGAGCTTCCGGCATCCCGTGGGAAGGCCTTTGCATGGCCAGGCTTCAAAGCTTGCTCCTTCACCTCTGATTCAGCAGCTGGGGCACTGACATGGAATCCTGCTGTGTTGGAAGTGGAAAAGAAAGTCGGTTGTGGACTGTTTTTAGAGAAAACTTTACAGACAAGGAGCCCAGAACAGGATCTGGTACTTCCATGCATCTTTGTGGGAGGGAGTGGCTGGAGAGAGGAAGCAGCATTGGGCATACCAAGGCCAGCATGTATTTTTCAGGGATCACTTCTATTTTCACCAGTGATAATTCTTGTTTTCAAATACATGACTTAAAAATGGGCGTAAATAAATTCCTGATATTTCTTGTATGGTTTCAGAAGTAAAAAGGATTCTGGAGTACATGAGCTTCTGCTGCATCTCTGATTCTTAACTCCAGTTTTCTTTGTCATTAAGTTTGACTTACCCATGTGTGTAACTTCAGTTGAAGTTAAAAACTTGGATAAGTTCAAAGTCAGACTTTTCCAGATCATGACCTCCACTGTCTGGAGCATGATCAGGCTGTGCCAGATAGATTCTTACTTGTCAGTTATGTCTGCTCAGCAGTAAGAAATGTAGCAAGGTACTAAAGAGTTTTTAATGCTCGCTTTGAACAAGTTGATAAAACATGATGGAAATAAGCCAGAGATTGAGTGCAGTTTGTTAATAATACTGCAGCAATCCGTGTAGTTTGAGTGGTGCCATCAGCCTAGTTTCTCCCTTTACGTTCCTCTTTATAGCTTCCACCATCATCAGACTTCATTGTCCTTGATTTTTTGGCAGCATTCTGCTTTGATCAGTCAGAGCCAAATCCCCCAGTTACTCCTCTGCAGACACTCTGCAGAAGTGTGCTGGTTGTGGTGGGTGTCTCTCACCGTGCTCTGTGCTACTAAACATTGGAAGAGATGTTAAGTGCCATGTGCCAGGAGTGTATCTAACCTCTTAGGTACTTACTTAATTTTGGCTTGAAGAATGAGCCTTAGATGTAAGTACTAAAGATCTTTCCACTAGTGGTTCTTGATCTGTATCTTCATCCCTCTCTTTGTCCCCCAAAAAATTAAAATTCTATGTGTTTTGTATGTTTTCTTTAGGTTATTTTCTTCCAAGTGCCCAGTAGTTCTGTCACCTTGCAGACTGAGAGGGTGAAAGTTGAGGAGGCTAATACAGAAAATATTGAGTAACAAAAGCCGAAGAGGGTGCAATAGTTTTGGTGTTTGATGTATCTTCACAGCGAGGCCTGAGTAAAAGGTAAAGTTTCTTGGAAACTTGATTTACATAATGTGCAAGGGATGGTTATCAGATCAGTCAGGCACTGAGGTGAGCATGCATGTGTAAATTTTCTCATTAGTCACTCTTTCCTTTCCTTTTACTCTGAATTCCTGTCCTTCTGTTCCATGATTTAGTGGCCCTATTAAAAAATGAAAACAAATCACTTGCTTTTTACTTTTTTTCCTCTGAATTTCTTCCCCACTTCTGATCTACGTCTTTGCAAATCAGATTTATTCTCTCGCTCCCTTCACTCACTGGTAAGTATATTCAGTATTGTCTGGGGAAGAGACATGAAATTGTTGTCTTCCTCTCTTCCCTCTGAGAAGTTTATTTGGCAAGTTAATGAATTTCCTATATTCCCAAGAGCAGCTCATAAAGGGGAGATTTCTTCTCCCAAGGGCAGTGAATGTGAAGTGATTGCCAGAGCATTGTTCTTCTAAATAGCTTATTTTTCTCTGTCTGGACCATCCCCCCACAACTATTTTTAGAGTACTGATTATGTGATAATTTGTGTTTAGGCTTCCTTGAAATACCCAGTAGGTTAATGCGGACTCACCTGTGGGTTTGGTATTCTGGGCGGAGCATCAGCAAACTCGTTCATTGAAACTCAGATGAAAAATGTAACACAAGTTTTCCCAGGAGAGTTCAGGGATCCCTTAGCCCATCTATTCCACTGTGCAATGTCACCAGTATTCAGCGGGGCTGTTTGAGGTGGCAAGGAGAAGATGGATCACCATGGTGAAGTGGCTGGATCAGTACTCATAGTTCACATGTAAAGCAGAAGTGTCCAGCAGCAGGGCTGCTCTGGCACAGAGCTATGGGATGACTGGAATGCACAGCTGTAGGAGGAGGTGAGCCAACAGCTTCTCCCAAGGGTGATGTTTCTGGACTTCGTCACACAGAGCGCTGTGTCCTGTGCTTGAGAATGAGACCCCTGAGATTCATTTTCACCTCCCCCCAGCTCCTCCAAGGCTGATGTACATGTTTTGTGTTCCTCAGAGCACAGGGTGAGTTTGGTATGTGGGCTTGGCCATTCTGGCCTGCCTGCCTTGCTGCCTCTCTGAGGAACTTCTCCCCTCTCCTGCACTCTCACTCAGTGCAGCTGGACTGTGGCCTGGCTGCAGCTTCTGCATTTCTTCCCTGCTGTGAAAGGCTTGTGAACCTTGCTGTTGACCGCTCTCCTTTGCTAGAAGGTTTCTGCATCTTCAGCACAGTCTCTGTGTCTTGGGAAGAAATGTTACTTGCTTTCCCTGGCCAGTAGCTCAAGTAGTCACTGGCCCAGTTGCAGTGTTGTGCAAGGATTTAATAATTTGTGCTGATGAGCCCTTTCAGAAGCCTATGGGCCTGATAGGTGTGACATGACTCCTTAGTGGACAGTTACAAGCAACTAGTGCTCTTTTAGTAATGTTTTCTAGGTTTTATAAAAGGTTTACTTCACCTTGGGCTTGTAGTGGTCCTGTGCTACGAGGCTGGAGAAAACTGAGCAGTTCTGTTGTGTTCTGAGCTCTGGTCATCCTGCCTCTGAGGAGCTTGCACCTGCAATAACCTGCCAAGTAATTGCTGTTGAAAATTCTACTGATGCTGTTGGGCTGTCAGCTGGGATTAATTTCTTTTAAAGTACAATACTCTCAGAAGTATTTACAGCAATGGTACAATCTGTGAGAATGTTCTCAGAAGTCAGCTAACAGTTGTACAGAAGACTGCTCTCACAAGCTAGCCCTAAAGCATTAGGGTAAACCATGGTTGTTTTATTAAAAGAAGACATGTCTCCTTAGGAGCGCCTTCTTGCAATGGACCCTTTTTAGTAAGGAGGAAGTGAAGACCCGTGCAGCCAGGAGATAGGTGACCAGGACACTCTGCCTTGCTGCTGTCATGGTGCCTTTCTGGCATGAATGTCACAGTGCTCTTAAAACCAGTGCCTTGTCCAGTTCCTTCCTATTTCATGGTTTCTCATAACCAATTTTTCTATTCAAACCATTCATATTTTAGTTTATTTCTGGACATAAATAATTTAAAATTTCAAAAAGCTTCTTGGCCACCTTGACTTTGAATGAGACTAGGCTCCAAGATGTAGCAGCTTTAGCAATGTTTCTGATGCATCTGAAGTGGAGAGATGAGTGGGAAAATTACCTAGGTGGTAGTGAAGTAGTTAGCATAGATTTTTCACATCTTTTCAGTTGAAACGTTTTTGCCTTCCAGTACCTCCTATAGTATTGACACCCATGACTGCTGCCAGTGCATCGTGACCACACCTGGGCTTGGGTTAATATCTTACAGGGGCAGCTCACATCTTTGATAATCTGATCCTGAAAAGATGTAGAGTGGTCATGGGCCAAAAAAACAATCATGTTGACCATGCAACCTCACCTGTAAACACAATTCGAGGTTGCTCCTCTGCACCTTGAGGTGCACAAGGGAGATGCTGAAGTCTCCTGAAACACTGCTCTGAAAGCTTGGGTGGTTGAGGTAGATGCAGCTGTGGCAGCATTGCTCTTCAGGCTCTCTCTGGAGGCAGGGCTGTGAAGTTGTGATGTGTTACAGGCACTTGCCCTCTGCACCATTTGTGCATTGAAATGTAAAACACTGATTGTAAAATATTGCCCACTCATTTACAGTTTTGTTGGGGCAAAGCTTAAGACAAATGTCCTCATGGTGAACTTGCTGATTTGCATTTAGGAAAGTGTACTGAATTTAGATAATCTTCTGGATTATTTTGTACTGTTTAGCAGGCTGAACATCCATCTCCTCCCGCTTTTGGTTGCACTGGAGGTGTTTTGAGTGCCTTCACTCTTACATGCTTTTCTTAACTGTCCTGTTTTGGTGTGCTCCTCTAGTTACATCTCTTTCTTCTCAGCTTCTCCAGAGTACCCATGATTTACAGCAAAATAGCAGAAGTGTGAAATTTAGGCTTGCTTGTCAGTTTTGGGGTTTTCCCGAGGTTTTCTGGACAGGAATGCTTTTGCTCTGAATTGGTGCAAAGAATTAAATCAGCAACACTGGGAGCATTTCTGTGGCTCATTGCTTTGCTATAAAATTCCTTGTGTTTGAGAGGTTATCTATGCAGTCATAACTTTTAGGTTGTCTTAATTATCAAACAGAAGATTAATTTTTGTAGAACCAGATCATACTGGTGAAGTTTTCTTACTCTCTGGGAGGAGGTGGATGTGTGATTTTTTCAGATTATGTGTTCAAAAGAGAAGTATTTTATTTTTTTCCCATGTAGTCAAAATGAAAGTGAACATTCAGACTTGGGGAACAGGAAATAATAAACTATCCTTTTCTACCCAGAACAGTATTGCTGCGTCTGCCAATGTGCCTCTCTGACAGAGCCAGTGAAGTTGTCAAGCCCATCTGTTTTCTTCCACTGACACAGTGCACCAAGGCAGCTGGAGGTGCAGACATACAACAAGCTAGGGTGGGAGGGTGGGGTTTATTTTTCCTTCCTTTGCTCCCTGAGCAGCAGAAATTTTTTCTTGCTCACTGACAGCATCACCGTTGTCAAGATTTTGGTAGATGGAGTGATCTGAAGGGGATGGAAACTTTGCAGCTGGAAGTGTTGAAGGGGCACCTCAACATATGTCATCTAAAGAAGCTGGTGTCAGCCTCACATGCATTTGTTTCAGTGTCAATCCGGTGTTACTGACCGGGTTGCTGGGGGTAGGTGAAACAGCTACTATTAGGGGCTGCAGGCAGAATCCTTAATTTAAACAGCAGAATGTTTTGGGTTTTTTTTTTTTTTGATGAAGTAAAGGTCAGAAATGCTAAGGCTGCTATTAGCTGACTCAATCCTGGAAGAGATAAGAAAAGTGGTACTACCAGAAGTAGGACACACATAATTTATAATTTATCAGTGTATAAGAAAACATATTTAATGTCCTGCTGTGCAATAAATGTATCTGCTACAGGATCACCAAACAGTGATAAGATGCTCTGCTTGTTCTTTTAATTCATGCCTTTTTTCACCTAGTTAAAAAGAAGTTACTTTTGTTCTTTATTGTCCACTTGATCTAAGAGCTTTATTTCCTATGCTTGTATCTCATGGCTTAGAAGAGTGAACGATGAAAAGGAGCCTACCTTGCGGATTACATGTTTGCTGCTACAGCATATTTAAAGGTGTACCATGCAGTTCATATTGCAGCCAGTTAGTGAAAACTTTTATTTCAGAAACATGAAAATGCGATTCACTGAAGGCAGCCTGAAGGAGTGTGCTGGCAGCCTCTCGGCTGGCTTAGGGAAGAGGCAGGCTGTTCTGGAGGTAGGCACAGAAGTGCTATCTCACTGCAGTGTAGTTAATGGAAGTAGACAGAGTTGTGGCATGACTGCGTTCGGGGGTCACGGCGGTGAGGGATGCCATGATTCAACCTGATGTAGCAAGGGAGCCTTGGCAGGGAGCCGCTGTGTTTGTAAGAAGCGGAGTAACCACAACTGCCAGCAGCCTTGAAAGATTCCGCTGTGGCTTTTGCTATGAATAGCGGCACGGCTGCTGAAAGCTGGGGTTCAAAAAAAAAGTAGATACCAGCAGGAGACACTGTGTGAAGGAGACATGAGTTCTGTCGCCCAATAACAATAAAAATTTGTGGTTCTGCACCTGTCATGGTTGTTGTAAGACAGAAAAGGATTCAAGATCACATAATTCCAAAACACCAATTACGCTGATGTGTGGGAGGAGTGTGGACAGAGGAGAGCCACCATAGTTCTGGTTTGTTTCAGTAGATGTGGAAAAGATGAGCTCCTTAGTCTGCTGCTTACTGCTGGTTTAAAAGACCTCTCCTATCAGTGGTTTTGTTCTGTTGCAGAAATCAGATGGGTTTGTTTTTATTTTAAAATGATTTCTGAAAATTATTGGCTAATTAGCCCAACTGTAGAAATGTCTTAATCATTTGACTGCTACACAAATACATCTCACTTGTAGTTTGACTTGGAATTTAGACCAAAACTGTTAAACAAACTCTACGTTCTGCAGTAGTTTTTATTTTGTACAAGGGATGTGCTTTTCTGTCTTAAGGGAAGGGAAATCCCTGGAAGTTACACACCTAAGTTAAGGCTGACTCTATCCCAATGTGTTTTGCAGTGTAGGTAGATGATATTTATGCATAAAGTATCAGATTGAATTTCCTAGTCTGTGGCTCTGATAACAAATGAAGCATAAGAGCCAGGATTTTTGGCTGATGCGTTGTGAAACAAAATGTCAGTCAGTTTTGCCTTCTCAATGTAATTTATGTTAAAATGGTTTAAATTGCCAAAGACAAATTGAGAATTTTTGGCCAAGCTTTTCCGCTGCAAATCTGTTTCTCTACCATGAAGGAGGCATGGATTTTGCTTTTAACCTGCTATATTATTCCACATAAGAGGTGGAATCAACTTTCAAAAGAAGTTTTGTTTTGTTGGCTTTTCATTCTGCAACCTGTTAATCTCTTTACTCTTTCAAGTCTTGGATATCTTTCTCTGGTGTCACTGTGGATGCTTAAAAGGATGCTGAGTCTTTGTGGTACCAGGTTCAGTCCTGACTTTTCTTCTGTGTCAGTATTGACTTCTATGAGATTTCTCCTGTTTTGTAGCTCTGAGCTGGGCTTGTCTTGATCCTTGTTGGACTGGGTATCTAGTTGCCAAAACTCAGTGCCTTGTGCTGCTTCTTCTGTGCCTGGGGCATCTTTCCTGGCTTTGCTTGCACCTCCCAGGGAGTCAGGACAAGGGCAGCCTGCCCCTGCCACCCTTTGCTAACCTGCCACAAGGTTATTTGTGATAAATTGCATAAGCACAGTGCATGAAATTGGTGCAGAGGGGAAGGGGTGGGGGAGTGTGCAGGGAAAGTTGCTACACATTTGTAGTTTTGTTCTTTATTGGTGCTTCTTGATGTTCTGCATCAGAGGGAAATTTGACAAAATGTAGTTAGTTTTGAACTTCACTGATTTTACCTGCTTCTTCAGGAGTCGGGAAAAAGAAAACCTGAGCTTGGTTTGGTCATTGCTGGGTTTGAATTACTAGTATGGAGTGTGTGTTGGGCATATGAGGAACCCTCCAGCTGAGAAGAGAGGAACCAAGAGGTGGGAT
This sequence comes from Chloebia gouldiae, assembly GCA_003676055.1. Lineage (NCBI taxonomy): Eukaryota > Metazoa > Chordata > Aves > Passeriformes > Passeridae > Chloebia > Chloebia gouldiae. The sequence continues at coordinate 22,732,966 of QUSF01000006.1, read as the reverse complement.
CTCACTGGCCTACACCTTATTTTGTAACTGATTAGAATCTTTTTTCCTGGTACCTTGCTCTTGCCCAGCATTCACGAATAACATGCAGTTATAGGTAGTCTAGATTCCTGATAACTTGTATAAATGTAGTGGTATTGTCATAAAATGTCTTGTTAGGTTGCAGAGGTGATGATGCCAGTCCCCTGTCTTGTGATGTCTTTGTAGAAAATGTGAAATTTCCTTATACAGGTTGTTTACATGGTATTTTGTTTGACTTACTGTGTAGTAAATCTCTGGGGAGCAACATGTGCAAGAGTCCCTTTCTCTTCCTCTCTGATACCTCTACTCTTGTGATGAGAAAAATTACTCAAACCAGAGACCTTACCATATTGAGACTGTTATTAACAAGACATTTTCCATGGGAGCTTTGGACTTGATGAATTTGCCCAGATCACTGTTTACTGTAGAGCACAGTGCAAACCGCTCATGCCTGGATGTCTTCTGAAGAGCAGGGATCATTGTAATTTGTGTGCTAAGAAATGAATTTTGCAGCTGGCTTGGGTTTTGCCTTTGAATTTTGGTGAGCAGTTCCTGGCTGCTTTCTTGTATTTGTAAATTTACCAGACTTGGGAAGTGCCTAAAACTATGTAGAGGGGTTTTTTTTGTGGTGTGTTTTTTTTTTTTTGTTGTTGTGTGGTTTGGTGTTTTTGTTGGTTTTTTTTTTTTCCCTTTTGTTCTCGTGTGATGCAGATCTGAAGCTGCTGGGTTGGAAAACTTCAATATTACAGAACAATGTAAATACACAGGGGGCTGTGATGCCATTAAATCTATTACAACAAATTAGCCTTGTAAAGTCTGCATGGGAGAGCTAAAGGTCAGAGTGCTGTTTTGCATTGACTTGCAAACTTTCTGAAAGCCACAAGAGTCTTAGATTTTTTGATACTATGCTTCCAACCTTAAAGACTAGCTTTGAAAGTAATAGCAAGCATAAAAACTAACTACTTTAGGACCTCTCCAGTTGGATACATAAGCTCTGAGAAGACCAGTCTCCTCTGAAAATCCTGGTTGACAATGCAGGTTTTGTTTAATTTTTTAATGTTCTTGGGGTTTGGATTTTTGTATGTAGACTCCAGGGTTTGCAGCAGCCTGAAAGAGCCTTGTGAGGGAGTCAGGGTTGCACTGGAGATAAGACACCCTTTCTGTTGTGTTCCCATGTCTGTTCCCAGCACCAGGGTTTTGGTGGAGCACTTCATCTGGTGAAGGAAGCCTGGGTTTACTTTCTTATTGCTGTGGTGCAAGTCAAGGGATGTGTAAATGAATACAATGATCTGATATTGTTTAGATGAGAGCAGATGAGAAACCAGCAGGCCTAGAGGACTCGTGTTTGAGAGATGGGGGAGTGCAAGTAGGGGAATTGGGAATGGTAGTAGGGAGGGACAGGCATGACACATGGGGTGGGGTTCTTGTACCCCATCACATTTCTAGACATTGTCCTCCAGTGGGAAGGAAGGGGTTTACAGTCCCTGTGTGCTGCTGGCCTGGCTGGAGCAAGTAGCTGCTGCCTGTGAGAGCATGAACCAGTGGTCTTTAGTAGAAGATACCCACAAGAGGGTTTTTTTTTTTCCTCCTGAGTGAAATTTGTCAGGTTCTGTGATAAACTTCTGGTTCTGGCTGCTCCCACCTACCTGTCCAGAGCTTTCCATTTAGGTATTTAGCTTCAAAAGACATTGAAAAACTATTTGGGTTGAGCCTCAGAGGTCTGAAACTTAAAAATGGGCTGGTAGACCAAGATTTTTTGGAAGTTCAAAGTGACTTCTCTTACTTTACCTGAAGTCTAAGGGCAGAGATGTACTATATCTTAAGGGCCTGTGCATGGATGAGAAAGGTACAATCCATTCGCCATAACAATGAGCAGGTAGTCTGATGACAGAAACACCAGTAAGGGAAACGCTGGGAAGTAAGCATAATGATTCAAGAGAGTTTCCCAGCACAGATGTTTAAGTGAAATGTGCGTTTCTTTTTTACGGGAGAGGGGAAGAAAGGAAGACCTCTGAAGATGTTTTCGTGGTGATGGTGCAAGTCATAATTGAATAGAATTAATTCAGTTGTGGACATGGTTACATTTTTGCCTCTTCTGTGCTTCAGAATTGGGCAGAAAGCTGTAATCTTTGTCTTTTCCAAACCAAATTCTGCTTTCCAGGCACACTGTAAGTGTGGGAACTCTAATGCTGAGTGGTAGGAGCTTCCTGCTGAAGTGGCTGCAAGAGACAAGGGTGGCAATGCTTGCATGAGTCCAGGTTTCTCCAGGGTTAAGAGTGTCCAGTTTAACACCCAGTCATTAGTCATATTACCCACTTTCATTTTTGAGTGTCTTCTGTTCTGAAGAGAAAGACATTAAACTTTGTATTTTTTGGTGACTGTAAATATCTCCTTGTGTTTGGGTTTGATGCAGTAACCAGTTAACAGTTGTGTTATTTTAAAATTACCTACAGTGCCTGAAAGATGAAATAAAGCTTGAGTGACCTTCTCAGGTGTTGCCTGGTGGTCGTTACCAAATACATTGCAATTTTGTCTTCCTGTTTGGGGTTTTTTCCTGTTTGAATGTGGTGGGGTTACAGCAAGATACTTACGTACTTTTTTATCCATTTATAAATCTCAAAGATTTATAAATGTTTGGGTTCTTTTGGGAATGGCAAGAACACAGGAGGGAGGCAGAGCATTCCTTGTGCAGAATATGGAAAGCAGTTTTGAAGCTTGGAGCTACATTTCCAGATACTCAAGTTGTAATTGCCTTATAGCACTAAGGAAGAAAAAAGGGAAGCTGCTTTTATGAGAGGTGATTGAAATGAAATGAGCATGTGTGGGGTCTGTACCTTATGACAGAAAACCTTGAAAAACTTGATCTTCCCCAATATAATCCTTGTTTCTAGTCATTTAGAAGACTGAAGATGTACATAGTGTGTGTTAATTTTTATACAGCAAGACATGTTGGATAAAGTAAGTTGTAGCTTATCTTTTCTCCTTTTTGACTTTTCTCAGTTTCTTGCTACAGACCATCTATTTCCTTAATGATGCTTAGAGTCATCTAGATCTTGCTGCTCCATCCATCTTCCCTGATGACATTATGAAATCATCCATGTTCTCATGACTAAGGATAAACAAACGTGCAGATGCATGTTAGGGGCAAAAAGAATGAAAAAACTCCAAATCCCCCAAACACTGCAGTGCATATGTGGTTTTTCCCAGGAGAGATTTGATAGACTGAGCCTAAGATGACATCTGTTAATTATGATTCTTTGCGTTCTTTTAGAAGATGCTCAGACCCTGTAGAGCTACAGACCTGAATTAATTCTCTTTGTTTAAATATACTTGTGCCTTTTACATTTTGCTTTCTTTATGGTTAGCGGACTTGAGATTGTTCTATAACTGCTTGATCTTTTTTCCTGCCTGAGGCAAACATTTTAAATGTACTAACAATGCATGAAACCCTTTTTGAAACTCACATTTTTTTCTTATTTAGAACTACTCATACACCAAAAAAATAAAAATACCAGTATGTTGTAAGAGAGGCTTTCCTTTTAGTACATTGATCTCTGCAGTTGTGAAACCCCTTACAGGATAATAATTTAAAATTTCTGTGACAAAGATTTGACTTCTTAATGCTAAAGCATTTCCTGGATTTGGTTTTTACCTAGTATTTGTCAAGACCAGTGGCATTTTTGATTTCAAAGTAGCTCAGTTTTCAGCTGGCAGAAGTCTGAAGCTGTATTTTTGATTCCAGACAAGAAGCTGGAAGGCTAGCAATGCAATCTTCCTTCTGTGACAGACTTCCTATTGAAATCTGCTGAACTGCTCAGCTTTCCTGCACTTCACTGTGTGCTTTAGTAATTGGAAATTATTACTTTGGTAATTTAAATAAATTTGGAGATCAGTGCATGAAGGTGATCTCATGCAGAGTTGATATCTTTCTTATATAAATACATAATTTATACAAATTACATATATTTAATGCCTTATATTTAAAGGTAAATATCTTAGCAATAAATGACACTATATAGAAGAGAAGGATTTTTAATCTTTAAAATTCAAAATTATTATTTTGAGAGCAGCTGACCATTTGCTCTTGATATATTTTATGTTTTGGCTTTCAGAATTCAACATAGGTTACTTGTGATTCTTTTTCTCAGCCATTATTGGGGGATGTGATAAATATTTCAGAGTTGGGAGGTGATGATTAAGAACTGGAAAATAAGGGAGGGTGGTTCAAAGAAGCAGGGAGAGCCAAGCAGAGTAAAGGGAACCATAAAATATTCAACAAATACTGATCTAGTATTAAGGAGCTCTATGTCTTATGTCAGCAGCATGACTTCTTTTTAAAAGGGATTTGAAGTGGTTGCAAGACCTTGAAATTACCAGATTTAGATTTGTTTTTCCTAACTATGTGCTGGAGGCCATCTCTGTATGAGCAGGTGCTGTGCAGCAGCAGGTATAAAAGAGGGGAGCAATTGTTATTGCAGACCCTTATTGTCTTATTGGGGTTTGGAATACATTTTTGTGTTGCTGGAGAGGGGTTTAGCTTCCTCCAGAAGCAACCTGGGTTACAGGCGCTGTGGTTCTCCTGGGAGTTGGGGTGAGCTGATAGTCCGGGCCCACCTGCTGGTACAGAGGTGATCTCTGTTGGAAGGTATCTCCTTAGACGGACGCATCTGCAGGGAAAGTTCAGCTCTTCTGTCTCTCTTGAGTGTATTTGAAACTTAGGGGTCACTAAACTGATTAGGATGGTTTGGCATTTAGAGCTTACATGCAGTGAAACTCAGCTGCTTGAAGATTAGTAAAAAATTGCTCCTTTTGCTGTAGAGTTTGTGATCCTGTGATATGACTCTTGTTATCATTTGTTTTGATGAAAGATTTCTTGCACGCCAAATTTTCTAAAGTTTAGAGCAGACCCAAATTTATTTAAAAAAGCTTCTTCTCCTTCTCAGAAAGGTAAGAAGGCTCACTTCATTTATTTACTCTGAACTTGGTTTGTGGAGGGATTGTCTCTTTTGTGGCATCTTTATTTGGCTTGGATATTCCTCAGGGCACACGGATGAATCATTTATCTCTGCACAGGTTGAGACACTTCAGTTTTTTAATGAACAGTAGTGTGGCAGAACTTGTGCTGTGTTTTTTTCCTTGGGAATTGCTGCTGCATAGGAGATCAACCAAATAGGATGTAGCTATACAAAAACAATTTGCCCCTTGCCTTGCCTTGTACTGGAGGATGTCTCTGGTGGTCACAGTGCAACGTGCCATGAGCATGCTGTTCATTTAGGATGTAACCTTACAGAGGACCATTCCCCCATGTCCCCTCACCTCTGGTCTCTGTCTCTTTTGGCACCTGGAGGATTTTCATTCTTTACTATGCACGTATCTTCTACAAGGAGGATGTGTTGCCTTATAGTAAATAGATAATTGAAGCTTTAGATGTGTTTTATAATTTGTGTATCTTGCTTAATGTGTCATAATCATTTGGACTTTCTTGCCCATCTGATAAATGAGCTGTAGAATTGTATAATTGTTGGCTTACACCATAATTTGTGTTTTATTTGTGCCTTGGACCGAAGGGCAAGGGAAAGGCAGTAACAGTCATGAAGGGTTTAAAATAATTGGACTTAAGTCAAATCCCCAAAAAGTTAATACTTAGAGAGTATTGGAATATGAGTATGTTTGAGGATTTCAAAAGCATAGACTTCCAGCATGGCTAATTACACCAAATTTCCTTTAAAACACCTTAAAATTCAGTTAACTATTACATGCAAATTACTGTTTTTTTTGTGCTGCATACAGGTTTTTGTAGCATGAGAGAGATTGCCCAAGTGATGCCTCTCACATCTGCAAGTCTTAGTTCAGGTCAAAAGTGAAATAAACCATAGGTGTTCAGAGCAGACATGTGCATATATCACAAATGCTGCACAGACTGGCCTGGTCTGAGAGTTAAGAGCTCCTTTTTTTTGTAGGAAGGATTCATGCTAAAATCCAAGTGTTTCATAAGCAGTACAGATTTAGCCTCAATTGTTAGGATTTTTTAATTTTGGGGATTTGGATTAATCCCCAAATGATTCTTATTGGAAAATTTCAGTCAAACTCCTTTACTTAAAAAAAAAATGAAATGTATGTTACAATTTTGAAGTTGTATAGCCACTGGATTTGAAGGACTTGCATTGCCTGGCATTTTTCCAGCTAGTCCAGCTGTCTTTAGAGGAACTGAGTAAGTTGGCAAAGTGTGGTGTGAGCTCCTTTGTTAAATGCATCAGAGAGTGAGAGAAACAGGCAGTAACTGTGGTGAGGGCTTTATTGTATGAGTACTTTCTGTCTTTTCATCTGGATCTCCTAAAATTCTCTTTTCTTCCAAGGCTTCCCTTTTTTTTGTGCCAGGTTTCCTGAGGATGTTCAGACATGGCAAGCCTGGAGTTACTACTCTGCTGTCTTCTCAGGAGCTGCTGGGAGAGCAGCATGAGATTCTGTTGCATTTTTCTCTGGTGTCTGTGCTGCCCTGAGATGCCTTGCAAAAATACGTGACGCAGCTTTGTCCTGAGGGTGTCCAGCTACAGGAATGGTCTCTGAGCATCCTCCTGGAAAGCAGGACCAGCTTTCTCATCTTTCAGTCATAATGTGTGAGGGATAGGATTTCTGAGACTTGTGAAGACCACTGGTGAGTGTGGGACTTGGGCTCTCAGGTGGTTATTTGACATGGCTTACTTGGAAGTATGGATGAACAAATACAAAGATTAAAGCAAGCAGTGAGCTGCAGGTGTGGACACTTCAGCAAACACAGCCAAGAAAAATCAATTTTTCACAAATGAAAGAGGAGGAAAAAAATCAATAGGGAAAGGACTGTTATTTTCAATTTAAAGCCAGAGGACTTAGGGCTTGAGCTCAGAGTTTATGCATTCCTGTTCTCATTCACATGTTGCATGGCTCTTTTATTGGGAGAACTGTAGACTATGTTGTATAGAGATCATTAAGTATAAATGGTTGAAAGAATGTGAAATGCTCCCCATCCTTATTTATTTATTTACTTGTCTGCCTGCAGACATTTCTCCCACTGTAGTTAACTCTCATGGATTCTACTTCCCTGTATGGAGTATTGGAGTGCATAGAGATTTCTGTGCCGTGAAGTCCACCAGCCTTTTCCTCATACATGTTTTGACAATATTTAAAGCACACAAATCAGACTGTAGTTATTGATCTGTGTTTGTTTCTTTTCAACAGACTGTGATTCCATCTGTCTACCTGATGGTGTGTGAGTGCCCCACAAAAACATGACCAATATTTTAAGTAGAAATACAGAACTCGACTTTGCAGCGCAGTCTGTATGAGGTCTGGTAAATACAGCATGAGTGGACAGAACAACGTGGAATGCAAAGAACCCTCTTGTCTCATCTTGGTGCAGCCTCCTGTAATAGCAGGGCAGAGTGCCAGTTTTTGGGTTAAATACAGAAGCAAACCAGTATTTTTGGCTGATCCCTGATTGCTAGATTCCACATTGCCAAATGCATGTCCATGATCAGTAACAGTGTGAGAGCTGTGCTACCTTGTAAATCCCCTTGTCTGGGAATTAGTAGGCAAAAGTATGAAATGATTCTTCTGACTCTTTCTTTACTAAAGCTCTGCCTGCTTGGAAGCGGGTTCTTGCTAGGTTTTGGCTCCACTGGCAACTCAAGAAAGCAAGCAGAAGTGATCATTAGGAAGGTGCTGCCAAATTCATGAGTGATCTGCAAAACCACACATCTCTCACTCTCTTATCTATGGTAACTACTTTTTCTAGAATGTATTTTTTAACTTAATTGGGATTATTTCTTTGCTGTGTATGACTCTACCCGTTCCAATGCAGAAGTCTTTTGGGAGAAACACCCTCACCCACGAAAGGCTTAGAGATTCTGTAAAGGTGGGTGGAAGGAATGTCTGTTCTGGCTTGTATCAGCTAATTTCTTTGCTAAAGCAGTTTACTGCTTGAGTGCAGGAGTATCAAGAACAGTTTTGCTGAGGAGTGTGTATGTACTCATTCATGAAATACATCCATAAGGGAAGGTGACCTAGGCTTATTTCATTTACCTGGTGGAGGTACTGTGCTCAGGTAAATGTGTAGCCAGCACAGTGCTGTGGGCAAAAGAGAGCTAAAAAGCCCTTCTAGATCTTGTGTGGACTATGACAACCTCCAGAGATGCCTGTTCCAGTGTAAATTGCATGTAGTGAGAGTCTAGGACACCTTGGGTCCCTATCTGATTACTTTGGATGCCTGACATTAGGGGGAAACAGATTATGATGACAAAAAATAATGCAAACAGTAGGAATTTTCAAATTGAATGAGGCAACTAAATGTGGCTCTGGCTTGCAATAGGGGGTGTCTGAGATGTGCTTAAAAACGCCTCTTAAGCTAATAGAGAAGGCCTTTCAAACTAAACCATAAGAAGCATACAAATGGCAGACTAACTGCCATGTGAGAACGTGAGACCATGTTCCAACATTCTAGGAGCTCCATGGAAAACCTGATACCCCAACCTCACCCCATCATAAGTTGCTACATACTCAAGTGTTTAGGGTATTTGAGTGTGTTATTGTTCCCTAACAGGAAATACTGGGTCTGAAGAGAGAACACCCAGGGGCTGGGATGGATGTGCCTGAGCCCTCTGGCACATTGTGTCACTGTGTGAAGAGTGGTGAGAAAGCACAGCTCAGTCCTGTGTTACTCTCTCTCCCTTCCTTGGCAGTTTCTTGAGGCTGTGCAGCTTTTTGTCTCTGCAGCTTCTGATGTGAAGTGAACCTGGTGCATCAAAAGAAGGAGAGCTGTTTCAGGAAGAATTCTTGGCAAGGGTTTTGAGGAAAGGTGGTGTTACCGTTCTGAGTCTTTTTTTTTGCTGGAACTGAATGAAGATATGAGAGACAAAATGGGGAAAAAAAGGCATAATTTATGTTGGAAAATAAGTTTAAGATCATTGAGTCCAATTGTTACTCTTCACGAATACTCAGACTAACATTTTTAGGGAATTCTTATAATTATTATGTGAATGCGTCTAGTGGGAAAACTGCCAAAGAAGTTGGAAGAAAACAAGATATTTACTACCTGGAGAGCAAAAAATACGTAAGTGTGCTGGACCCAGAGTGTTGCTCCACTTTTAGGTGAGGTTAATGGCAGAGGGATTAAAACCAGCCCAAGTCTTTAAAAGCAATTCTCAGCTTTAATTGGCTACTATCAGGTAGGGGTTGGAAAAAGTAGAAACTTCTGTTGTTTGTGGGGTTTTGGTCCTTCGACTGAGGTTGCTGTAGTAGCCAGCAACTGCAACTACTTCAGAGAAATTGTTCTTCGAGTAAAGCAGCAACCTGTGGAGGGAGGACTCACATACTCCTGCAGAGCTGGAGCTTGAGTACAGTAGATGTTATTTTCTCTTAGTGTCCTGCTACTGATTTGCTAAAACCCAGAATAGCCAGAAATACTGGTATAATGAAAGTACTCCTACCATTCTTATCACCATTTTATTATGCATGTAAATACAGGACATTGCCAGATATGTGTATTGTAGGAGCACAAACATTACAGCTGTGTAACTTGATATTCTGCATTTTTCTAAACTTTCTGTCTTCTAGTTTCTTTGAAAGCATTTTTATCTGTTTCTGTATCTGGCTCTTCTTCATACTAGTGTCTTATATTTGTCTGATGGTTCCTTTTTATGGTTCACTCACTTCACCTTTTTGTCTCATTTCATTCTAGTCTTTTGCTATGAGTATGCATATGCAAGATGCTCTTGCTATTTAAAAACGTGTAAAATCAATACATGCAGCTTGTCTCAATTACTTCATTTTACTTTGTGATAGTGGTTAACTCACTCAATTTTCTGATCCAACAATTTGTATATAAGCAGAAGCAGGAAAAGAAACCACTACACTTAATAAAACAACAACAACTGAAAGGACTTTTTTTCATCAGAGGAATATTCTGAAACTTCTTAATGTACTTTAAAATTTTCTATGCTGAAAGAGCGATTGAAGGGTACACCATTTCTTTTGTATTTTGTCTCTCCATCTCTTAGCCTGTTTTTCTTCTTTTTACCCATCATTTTTTACGTTGCATTTTCTGTTCTTGTCCTCATGTTTATCCATCTAGTGCTCTTTTCCCTTCCTTTGTGTGTCATTTTTCTTTTTACAGAGGAGGTTATATTGCTGCTGTTCTTCCTGTCCTTAAAGGTAACTGCTCCTGCTTGCCCTCTCCCTCTCTTTGTTTTTCTGTTAGTGAAAGACTTGGAGGACACTCCTCTGCTCTTGTGCAGCTGCGTTCTTTGTTGCATGTCTGTTGTGCTTGGTCTGTTCATCTTGTTCCTTCAGGGTAAAAGTTCATGAGTGCCTAAATTCTGTTGAAAAATCAGCATGTGCTTATGTATTGATGAAACTACAGTCCCAGTGGCTGTTTTAGGAGCTTCAGGGAACAATCTGTTCTAATTACAGAGCAAAGAAACTTGGTATCCACCAGAGAGTGTCATCCAAGGTGTACATGAGGCTGGACCTCAGTGAAGGATTTAGCATCTTTCTCTAGTGAATATCCAAACGAATGAAACGGCATTGGGAAGGTGGCTCTGCCTTTGCTGCACGATTGGTTGTGCTGTCCCATGCTTCTCAGTGGCTTCTGGAAGAGTGAATCTCTTGTTCCTGGCTGGGAGAAGCTGAGCGTGGGTTTTGACCCTCCTGATACAAAAGGAACGGCTTAGTCTCCTCTGCAGCTTGCGATGGGTGTGTAGAGTGGTGCTGCCCTGTTGCTGCTGCTCTGTTTTAGCCTAGAAGAATGGAACATTGTCAGCTCTTCTCAAGTGAATAATGTTTGTTCTTTGGTTGTGGGAACCATGAACTGGTACCTTGTGCAGAGCATTTGGGTACTGTTTGGTGCAGTAGCAGTTTGCTAATTCTGGTCAGCTCTAAAAGTGTGGGTGAAGGTTTTGATCCTTCTGTGAAGTGCCTCTCTTCCCATGCACAAAATCCCCATCATGGGCTATGGCTGCCAGAGCTTGAGGACTGGGATACCTGTGAGCTTGGAGCTGCAGTGGGGGATGTGTGGACACTGCTGTGTACTCAATCATCTGTTTGTAGGTGCCAAATGATTCCACAAAATGAGGAAATCTTTTTAGCCGTGCCTTCTAAGCATCACAGTTTATGGGATCTTTTTGTTTGTGGTTTTGATACTAGAAGGTAGTTGAGATTATGAATAGGTAGCAGGTGGTGAAAAATTTTTGGGACAAAGTCAAAATGAAGCAGTTTGATCTCTTGTTTGAAGGATACTTCATTGCAAGAAATCATACAAAAGAAAGAGAAAAGCTTTTAAAATGAAGGCTGAGATAAGCACTATCAGTGAAAGGACTTTAAAAATGTTGCAGCTTGCAGTCATAAAGATAGGACATGTATGGAAGCAATTGTAGATAATGGTTTACCTTGAACTGTCCATTTCTTTTTATATTAGCCTTGTTATCATAAAAGTTTTTGATAATTTTAAGTAGCTGAAACCCCATATTTCTTTTATTATCTCAAGTTAAATATGTCTGCTGGAATTCCTGTCTTCAGGGACTGATAAGTCTCAGCTGTCAAAATGTGTTCTGAGCAGAAACTTAGCATAGGATAACTCAAAAGAAATATTCACATCAGGGATAAATTACCATCTACCTGTAGAAAACAAACAGGACTGGAGAAGATCCACTGTACTCTACTGCAAGGAAGTCCTCTGTGTAATGGAGGACTGATGTATTGTCCAGAAAAGGAAGCTACTGGACTGGATGTGAGGGGAGTTAAGGTGTTGCTCAGAAATACCGTTAACTTTGAATTACCTTGGAAAGATCAGATTTCTTAAAGAAAATGAATGTATTGTTTGTAGAGACTATACCGAACTCTTCCTAGATGTATGTAGGAATATGTATTCTCCATTGGCTTAGTAGTTGGGTCCAGAATACTGCTTCTCTTTCGCTGGCCCTACCAGCAAATCTTGGAGAGTTCATTCTAATTTTATTTTCTTTTTGTCAGTAAATAAACACGTAATTTAAATAAAACTTCTGTGCTGCCTGCTGTCAGAGGCCATGCATGTATAGATTTGAATGTTTGCTTTATGGAAGCCAGGTCCTGAAAGTCATCACAGTGTATTCTGCCTGGTTTCTGATTGCCTGGTCTTTGTTAAAGTGCCTGTTGGCATTGTATCTGACAGATAAATAGCAGTTCTGGGTTAATTCAGTTTACTATCAAAGTACTACAAAGTAAAGAGAGTGTTCTAAGAAATAAAAATACTCCTGTAGCCCCTTTATATCCTTTTTTTTTTTTAAGAGGTCTTTTTATGTTTCACTTACTGTTTTGGGAGTACAGTTACATTAGAGATCGATCCCAGTGAAGTTTAATGAGAAAATGTATAGAGATCTCTGACAATAGCAGATGAGTCCTGAGACAATTTCAGAATTACAGGAAGAATGAAATTATTACAGAGCCAGAGAACATCATTCTGCCAGGTCTTGCTGATGAATTCTTGACATCTCTGTCTTTATACACCGATCTAATGTGTTGTCTTACACGGTTTTTAAAATTCATGCCACTAGTGAAGAATGTAAAAAGTTCTGAAGTTTTGCAGTTCTGCAGTAGCAGCAGCTTGCCTGTTCTCCCATTTGTCCACCAGTTATGGTTTTGAGGAGACTCTAAGCAAACCTTGCACCTTGCTGTGCCAGAAGCAGTGGTCTCCATCTGCACTTCTCCTGCTGTTCATACTCCCGTGTGTTGGTTCCAGCAGTGATTTGGCCTCTGGGCAAGCAGAGTTCACTAATCTGGCTGAAAACGAATTATTTTTAAAAGTCAATTGTAGATTTGCCCTTTTGGTGACCTTAGTTCTGCAAAGCATTCAGTTCAAGATCAGAGGTGGAGAACCTCTTGTGAACCAAGAGTCAGTGATGGCAGCTGAGGGTGGGGGCGGGGGTGGGAAAGAAGGAGCTGGTGGCAGCATTGCTTTTAGATGTGTCCCTCTGTTTTGATGAATTGTGCCCTCACCAAGAACATGACTGTCTTTTGGTAGAGTTGCTGCTCTGTTTTACAACTGAAGTAGCTGTGGCCAGGGTGGACAAAGGTGGTACAGCATGAAAAATACTGCTGGAGTTGGACACTACCTTGTGCTTGGTCTGACACCTCACACAATTGAGGCAATGTTTTTATGTGTGGATAAAGGAAACAGTAGGCCTGTAGCATTACTGATCCATTATCTTGAAGGATTAGTTACAAATTTCTGACTAAAATTTTGAACTGACCTGTGCGGGGTTTTTTCCCCTGCCCTGGTTTATATTTATGCAGTTGTAATAATTGTCATAAGTGGTTTCTTTCCTCTGATTTTCAGTGAGAGCTAATATGTAAAACTGTATTTGCCATACTTCCCTTAATACTTTTATTACTCACCAGTCTAGTAATTAACTTAAATCACCTATGTTTTCCTCTTCAAAATCCATGAGGGTGAAACTGGCCTTGTGTTTCAAATAGTAATATGACAGTAAATGTGTCAATTAACAGATTGTTAAGATGTCTTGTGCAACATGTGTTTATCCTCCTGCCTTCCATCCTTCCCGTGGAGAATATGGGTTAGGAGTTAAAACAGCTAAGACTTGTGACTATATTTTGAGAAAGAAGAGTGTTTGCTTTTGTGGTTGGGTTGTGTTTTTTTTCTTTCTTGGTGGTATAGGGTTTTTGGGTTGTTTTTCCTCTTTTGTCTCCAGAGCTGTATATTTGTGTTAGCATATGATTTGATAATTTAAAAAATGTGGTATTTCTCTTTGAAATTACTGTTGCAATGCACAGATGGTTATGGGACAGAGTTGGATATTTGGCATCAGCTCCAGGATGTGTTGGTTTTTTTTTTTCTTTTATTTTTTTTTTGTTTTGCACGGAGTACCGCTGCCAGTTTCTTGGTTGCTGCTTGCTTGTACAGCATGTTGAATGCTGATTACCCCTGCTGTGATGCTACACAGGGAGGAAGGTATGGTTGCTTGCCCTTGAGCACCTGATTGTGTAGTCTGTGGAGAGCCATGCTGGTGAGCATTCCTTGCTGAGGCTGGTGGCTGCTCTGGAGAGATTCCCAAAGGTGCTGTGCATGTAGTGAGCTGGACCAAGGCAGAACTGCTTTGTTCTCTTTGAGATATTTCCCAAGGATAGGTTTGTCCCACAGCCTGAAACCAAGCGTGACCTTAATGATTTACAGTTGAAATGCAAGCAAAATGTTCCACAGTCTGCTTTGCGTTCCTTCTTGCTGTTCCTATATGGAATCAGTTATACCACTGGAAAAAAAAAATTAAGAATTACTGATGTTGCTGAAAACCACACTGTGAATGTGGAATTATTAAGTATTTTGGAATTGATGTACAATGTGGACACTGTTATCTTTCTAAAAGGGAGAAAGAATACAGTCAGAGGCTGTAGCACTTTTGAAGTGAAAAGGGAACTGAACTTGTCCTCAGTTCTGTGTGGAGTCTAACTTTAGCATCAAAGTATAATAATAGTTGTGGATTCCATATGCAGTTCTGCTGATGCAATCTGTGGAGTCCTGGGTGATTAATATCATGTATGTGTCCTGGTGCTCTGTTCACAGATGATGGGAAACTACAGAAATCTGTTGTTCCTTCTGTTTTGTCCTGTGATCGGTATTCTTTGTTTGTACATTAAAGTCTGAAACTACAAATTTCCTTTTGGCATATATTTTATATCTCAGATGGTCTATACATGCTTACATAAACATATCACGTGTGCATAGAAGAAAGCAATCCAAACTAGTGGAATTGGTATTACTTTGCTTTTCACATCTTGAAAGTTTGCAAAGTCTTTGACAGAGCAGTTGATTTGAGCTACTGAAGTCCCCTAGATGTAGTCCAATAGTATGTACTAGTGGTGGCATGTGATTTAGCGTTGAAGTAATGCAAGTCATAATTTTCAGTTCAAAACCTTCTGTCACTTTTCTGCTGTCTGTATGAGCTGTGGCTACAGCTCTTGTTACACTAATTGGCATCACAAGTATAGGAAACCCGTAGATCAGGAACTGATTTAAAATACAATTTGTATTCTGGGAAATCTGAAATGTCAGTGAGATAAATAAACAATAAACACTGAAAATTAACTATGTGATTTGTATTTCTGTGGTATAGTACTTGAATATGAAGCTGCTGTGTTCTTCTACCACTTCAGAACCATGAGAATTTGGAGGCTTCAAGATACGTTAGTAAATGGATATATATGTATTTTGGACAATAATCAATGGACAATATATATTTTTACATATATACTTACCTGCATATTTATGGTTAGGTGTTCTGAAGAAAAATTGCATTTCCTTTTTGGAAGCTTAGAAGGAAAACAGAATTTTGAGGTTTTTTTTTCATTCCAATTGTGCGAATGCTAAAACTTGTGTGAAGCTCCCCTAAACTTTGGGTCTTAAAAATTTGTGTCACTGGGAATCTTTTTATACTCTCAAGAACTGTATTGTCAAAGTCTTAATGCTTGGAGAAACCTAATGTAAACAGGGGAAAAAAAATCTCAGAATGGTAAATTAACATAGGTTGCAGGGTGTGTCTGTAGACCATTCATTTGGTCCAGTCCCTGCACAAAGCAGGGCCAAGTTCACTTAGGTCGCTTCAACCCTTGGGTAGTCAAGTGTTGAGTATCTCCAAGGATGAAGATTCAGTGACCTTTTAGTCAGTCTGCTGCAGTTTTTGATAACCTTTATTATAAAAACTTCATCTTCTAATTTCCTTAATTGAAATTTCCACTTGCTGCAACTGTGGCCTTTATTTTGGGTTGTGTTCCTGCCTGCTTCAGAGAGGAGTTGGACTCCTCTATTTTCTTTGCAGTGTATTAAGTAGTTGCAGGGACCACCGAGTTCCCCACCGATTCTTCTCCTTCCTGAGGCTCCTCAGCTCCAGCTCTTACAGTTCTCTTCCTGCCCTCAAGTACCACCCTGTGTTTCAGATTGGTGACCTGTCTTGGTCGCTGTTGTGTTCATGTCTGTCTTGTGCTGAGAAGCCCAGCACTGGACCCAGTACTTCAGAGTCTCAGTAGAGCAGAGACTAAGGATCAGTTCCCTTGACTTGCTGATGATGCTCTTCCTAATGTATTCCATAAGGCTGTGGGCTTTCTTTTCCAAGAAGGCCCATTTCTGGTTCATGGTGAAGTTTTCGTCCACTGGGATCCCAGCTCCTTTTCTGCCAATTTGCTTGTTGGCCCCCAGCATGTACTGGTGCTTGGAGTTATTCTTCCATAGGTGCAGGACCTGCCATTTGCCTTTGCTGAATTCCACAATGTTCATGACAAAACATTCCTCTTAACTAGCTGAGATCACTTTGAATGGCAGTGCTGACCTTGAGTGTATTGGCATCCCCAAATTTTGTCACGTGCAAACCTGCTGAAACTTTGTCCTGTCATACCAGTTTTAATGAAGCTGTTGTACAGTGTTGGCACCTAGAAATTGTCTGCTAGTGGGACTTGGAGTAGCTGGTGAATACATCATGAGGCCAAGTGATCTAGCTGTGCTGTGTAGTCCACTAATTAGAGGTGAAAGACAATTTATCTGGTTTACATGATAAATCATAGTAGGTTTTTGCTTTGCTCTATGTAGCAATTTTAACCCTTCCTCTTCTAGACTGCTTATCTGTTATCTCATTTTTCTGGTTTTACATGAAAATTTCTATCTTGGCCATGCTTCTTCCTTGCACCTTTCCCTGCATGCTGTTTGCAGCTTAGGAGTTAGGGTTTCCTGTTGGTGTGTGAAAGAAGGCACTTAGGTTCAGGCTTGTTCACACAGGAAGGAATAGCTAAAAATGACAAAACTGGGGCACTGGAGTGTGAGCAAGAAAGCAAAAATTTACAGATACGCCTGTTTTAAAGGCAGTAGGAGGGCACAGTCACAAAAGAGCAGTCAGTTGCTGGGCTCATCTGCTACTTCCCTGAAAAAAAACTCATTAAAATATCAGACTTACACAAAGAAATTAACAAACCAAGTAAATGTAAAATGTATTTTTCCATTAGTTATATTTTGCATATCTGTTTAATATTTTAAAAGAAATTTTATGTAGAACCCTAGTTTTACACTCCAGGGTTTGAAGGTTTCTTCTGTGGTGGCAGTAAGCTTGGTGGTCTTCCCTATGATTAATACACCTATGTTTCCATTTCTGAGGAGTGAAGAAAACAGATGAAGCATCATGAGTTGCACCAAATGTATTTGTTTTCCTTCTCTACTTTTTATCTGCCTTTGAGTAATTTTTTTTTCTCCTTCTTGCTATTTCCCTACCATTCGTGTTAGTCTGGCCTTGTCTTTTACAGGTGTGTGTTAAGGTAATTACTACTTTTAACAGCATTGTTATCTCATGTGACTATAACATTTAAGAGAAGATAACTAAAAGTTATGTAATTGCTCCATACCAGTGAAAGTTTATGATAATGGATTTACTAATACCTTTTTCAGTCAGTGCATCCCTGTGCCACAGTTCAGCAGTGAATCATTCTGTCTGACCATTACTTACCTAAATATCTGTATAACCAAAACTATATTAACACTGTATGATCAAATTATAGTAATATTAAATAAATTATCTTCTAAGGTCTTGTTATGCAATAGGAAAAAATCCTGGTGTTATTTGTGGTGATTCTCTGGGTGTGACTGATCAGCTATAACCAAATCCCAAAAGATCCAGAGGTATTTAGAAGTGTCTGTAGATAAAACTTCTGCATGTGATTACCTTGAGAGTGTCTAAATTTTCTTGTGTCTTTATTGTACTAAAAATATTTTCATTGCAGTTGTGAAAACAGTGTTGAGTGCATTCACTACTGTTCAGTGCTAACATGCAGACTTGGGTGTAGATTTGCACTCACAAATTTATGTTTGTCTTTTCGTACCTTAAGATGCATTGAAATTAAAAAAAAATCAAAACAAAACATGGACCAAGTACTGACTCATATTTCACTAGGGATCACAACCAATTAGATCATCATCTCCACAGACTTTGTAATGACCTAGATGTGCCAGTATTGGAGTTCAGTGTTATCTCGAAACTTCATCTGACTAGGGTTAGCAATAGCCTTGCCTCTCTGGGAAAATAAATTTAGCCAGGGTAACATGGACTTCTGCATGAAGGAACTGACTTTGTCACTCCTGTTGTTTTTTGGGGGGCATGGATCACAAAGCCTGTGTATGAAGTCAGTTTTAAAGAAGCTGGAGGAATGATTGCTATTGTGTATGCATTTTTTTTTTCAATTTAAAAGAGTATTCTATTATCTCATACTTAATAATGAAAACATATTGTTCTTACATTCCCTCTTGTTCAGGACGGCTAAAATTTTATCATAGAAGTTCATATTGCTTTCCATCTTCAAATGATTTTGCAGACATCATCTATGAGAGTTGATTTAGAAAACATCCTTAAAAGACATGTAATTAGTCATATTTTGTGGGTGGATTTAATCCTATTTTTTTGTTGAAAAATGTTTCTTTCATAGATGTCTTTAGGAGCAATTGAAATAAATATCAGAGCTCTGGGAAGCTCTCAGCTCTATACCCTGAGTATTGTTCTATTTGTGGTCCTAGTAGTATGCTAAAGCAGATAGTCTGTCTTTAGAATGAATCAGGATGAAACCTTGATGCTACAGGCAGTTTTTCTTCACAGGTTCAGTGATTCTTTTCCTGAAACTTGTCTATAATAGTTATAATAAAGATAGAATGATTTTTTGAGGTAATCACAGTGGTGCAAATCGCTGGGGAGAGAGACTAGATGATCTTTTGATGTTTCCTTTATCCTAGTTTTTACAATTCGTGTGAATTTTCTCTTGATGACTCTTTAGGTGGCAACAAAGAAAATGAAATTGTGAAAGCAGAGGGCCAGGTGATGAGTATCCTGATCTGGCATACTGCTGGCTGGAGTGGAGGAAAAAGTCAGATACTGTTCTAGCTATGCAACCCCCGCCTGCTCAGTTCTTTCAGTTTGGGAACAGCTTGGAAAATGCCATGGTCTTGTAGGGCCTTGCCTTCAGAGTGGTGGCAGCTTCAACTTCAGCTAATGTAGACCAACTGCTTGAAACTTAATGTTCACTTAATATAGTGTAAATGCCCCTCACTTCTGTGGAAGGGGTGTTTTGTCTTGATTTAGCTTGGGAGATGACTTGGGCAGGAAGCTGAGTTCTGGAGCAGTAGAACTTGACACAGCTACATCTTGTCCTTGTTGCACTTCAAAAGAAGGCACGTTACAACTATTTACTAAGTCTTCTGTCTTGAGAATTTATTGCCCTTCTCCTTCCGGAATCCAGAAACAGCGATAGTCTGAGTGCACTGGGTGCAGGGTATGGAAAAGCTCATAAGAGAGAGCAGGTGCTCTGGTTGCCCTTTCTGGCATGCTGGCCTTCAGGAAGCTTCTCAAGAGCAGCTTCTATGAAACTGCTACATCCCTGATACAGTGTAGAGATCTTTCTTTTTGAGGGCATTTACAGGATAATAGGAAGATATTTGTGAATGTCATCCCTGGGTTTTAATACAAATGTGCATATTTAGATAATATGCTCCTCCTGAACTCATTCAATAGAGTGTTTCCTTGTGGGCTCTTTTCAAATGCAGATAAGAAAAACAGCAATAAAGAAAATATGACATTATTTCTTTCAGTACATGTCTGAAAGAGCTTAGTTGTATTTGCTGACATACTGTAGGTTAAGATGTTTCCAGTTAAGCTTGTGGCTTTTTGGTGAATTTGCTTATTAGGAAGCTAGACCTCTCTGCTTTTCAATTGGAAATGGTGCTGGCTTGTTTTAATCCTTCTTCGCTTGTCAAAGCCCTTTAAACTGCTGGCCCCAGTCCATGAGATTTTTTTTCCATAAAAGAGGATGACTTAACCATATTTGATGCCCTTAAGATTGGGGGCTTGTCAAGATTTGTTGACTGCTTGACACTTGTATTTTAGCGTGCCTGCTGTGCACAGCAGGATGTGGAAGCAGACAGGAGGATGGGTCATCGGGCTGATCTCATGTTGTTGTCACTTGGTCATTTGATAAAGGAAAGAGAGATGAGAAAAGTGGGCTTTCTCCATGTATCAGGTTGGAAAAGCAAAATAATCTGACTAATGCATAAATAGGATTAAGACTAAAAGCAATGGAGCTGGTGAAAATGGCCCTTAAATGCAAGAAGCCCTGTTAGCCCTCCCCAGCTGTAAGCCTTTGGTTTGGAACCAGAGGCTCATGGACCAAAGAGGTATAGTAAATCTGCCTGTGCTGAATATGGACCTGTTGGGAGCAGTTTGGGTTTTAACCCTTATGTGCATTCCCTGTGTGTGTTTGTAGAAATATCTGTATGCATATTTTAATTTACTTTTTTCGTTTTTATTTTTTTTAAGCTAAGCTGTGAAGGGTCTGGTAGAGTGTAGAGCAGACCTTGTTTTCACCTCCATATTTTCTCTCATCAACTTCAGGCCTATAACACTGATTTTTGTTCTGTTCTTTTTAAACTGTAAATGCACACTTAGGGGACTCTTATTTTCAGTGGTTTACTTTTTTATTATCTATAAAACTTGGTCTGTGTAACCAAAATTTATTATTTCTATTTTTATTGACTTATATTACTCTTTCCTATATATATTGAAATTAGTTTGATTTCCTACCCCCCCCCAAGAGGCTAATCTCTATTTTGTTTTTCTAATCTTTAATTCACTGTCTTATGAAAATCATCAAGTTACAACCTGCTTTGTATTGTAAGTCTGAATTACAGTTAATTAAAAATAGATATTTGTAATGGGTATTTTAACAGAATCTTAATTGTGATAACTCTGCAGGATGCAACTCAGTAGGGGTTATCATTAGGATGATGACACTTGCCACTTGTGGGAGTGTAAGTTGCTTGCAGTATTCCTTATGTTTATTACAAAGACTATTGCAGCTACCTCTGCTTTTAATAAAACTGTTTTCAGAATGTCTTAATATTCCAACATGCAGTGAAATCTGCTGTTCGCTTCTGGATCACTGTCAGTACTTTGATTGTGTCTGGTGGTGTCATTAACTGAAGTTTGCTCCTGTGGTGATGCTCTCATAATTGCTTTGTCTTTCGTAACGAAATCTTTTCCCTAGGAGAGCATTGTGTGAGACAGGTTGTGTTTCATTGTGTCTTGGAGTAGGTAGCACTGGCTACTCTATTGCTGGCAGTGAATTCCGGATATTGAAAACTCAGAAGGTGGAGAACAGGGAATATTTGTACCTAATGAATAATCAGGAGCACAACTAAGGATGTAGAAGAATAATTAGCTTTTGTATTAAAAAAGAAACTCAGCCTTGAAATCTTTCATAGTAATCGATTAAACAGCAGGATGGAGTCAGGATTTGGCTGTCTAGTGGGAATAAAGTCAGTTTCAGTGTTACTGAGAGAGTTGTTGGATTAGTGCCTCTGGATGAGTCATCTGCCCAAGACTGAAGCTCAGGGAAGAAGGTGAAGGGTAACAGTAGTGATATGGGTAGGTGGGAAAAGTCACAGAGGAGTGTTGGGCTCGCAAATTCTACATCACCTTGTTTTAGATTGTAATTTTAAACTCTTTTGGAGCCACGGAATGTCAGGCAGTGGAACATGAGACTGTTCACTCCATGGGGTGAGGACAGGGTGGTCTGGTTAGCAGGCTCACACCGCTGAAGTGTGGGGCTGTGAAGGTGCCAGTTGTGGCACCATTGCCGAGGTATGCATGGAGACAACTGCATTTGAGCTGCAGAAGCTGCCAACTCACCTGCCAGAAGCCTATCCTGGAAGCAAGGGAAGGTGGAAAGGGATGTCCAGTGGTTGAGAAAGGAACATTTCCCTCCTGGGCCAGGACCCTGTGTCTCAAGGATGGCTGAAGCGTTCTTGAACCTGAGAAAGACGGATCCTTAAGGCTTGAGATAACAACTGCAATGTTTCTGTGTTAAGAATACACGGAAAGAAGAAACTATGTCACTAAAGAGGGTAGTTGGTAGAAAAGGCATAGTGAACTCCAAGATACTTACAGTAGATGATGGGCAACTGTTTGAAAATAGCAGAAGCTGTGTTGGCTATCTCTTACATAATCAAGTTACAGAAATATTTTTTCAGTAGTTGGTCTAGTTTAGGAGCTTCCTCATAATTGCAAAATACCAGGTAGGTGTATTCCTGGCAATAAGCTAAGGATGGGTATAGCCCCAGTGCAACTTCAGCTAACGTGTCTCCTATTGCCAGTTTGATTGCTTTAAGCATTTGAAGTCATGTATCATG
This sequence comes from Chloebia gouldiae, assembly GCA_003676055.1. Taxonomy (NCBI): domain Eukaryota; kingdom Metazoa; phylum Chordata; class Aves; order Passeriformes; family Passeridae; genus Chloebia; species Chloebia gouldiae. Next base: position 22,710,723 of record QUSF01000006.1, on the reverse strand, counting down.
TCAGGTGTTACCTGCAAGTCAAAAAAGTAATCAAAGGGAACTGGTAGAAAAACAAACACTTTGATTGTCAAGCAGCTGTTGAATTTATCCTTGGGGAAGTGGTGAGTCAAGTTGTTTGTGTAATTCATGGTGTTCTGCATTGGGATAGTTTGTGGGGGTTATGGATCATGTAGGTTAGGAAAGGACAGGTTTTTGGGTATCTTGGATAGAAGGCATGCTTAATTTTAAACAGCATCCATATTGTCACATTGTTTTTGTTACACTTGGAGTATTGAGGGGGAAGAAAAAGAAGATGTTTCTCGTCAGTGGTATTGCCTCTGGTTTTCATGTCTCTTGTGATTAATTATATGTATTAATTTATTTGTTACATTCTTTTCCCTGAAAGAGAATTAAATACAGTGAGTCCACTATCTACTATGGGAGTGAGAATATTGGGAGCATAAACTTGAAGTTGAATTGTTTCACTGGGGTGACACAGAGTATGGGATCAGCAGTCTGGCCAAGTTTATGAAAAACTTTGATCTTTACAATTTTGTGTTTCCCCGTAAAATACAGGATTTTTCATTGCAGTGTTTTTATCTCTCATTTACTAAATCATTCAGTATGACTCTCTTACCATTCTCAGTTTCTGATTTTTGTAATTTTTTTATTATGATGTCTATACAACTGATGAGCTTTGGTGTACAGGAAACTAAGCATGACTGGTGTCATCAGTTCCTGCTTGGGAACAGTATTTAACCAAGCTTAAGTTGCTTTTCTTTTTTTCCTTTTTTCCCTCTAAGCTCTTGTAAAAATGGGATGCTTTTCCAAGTCCTCCTGGCTCCATTGAAATGGTCTCTTCTTAAGTCTTAAAATTTAGAGTGTTTGATAGGAAAACAAATGAACCCAAGACTGGTTTAAAAAACCAAAGCTCTTAAAACTTAGAGTACCCTTCATTTTGCAGACAACTAAGTACTGTTTTATTTAAAATGATTTTTTGTCAAAAGCACTTGCTGGACTGGCTGCAGTGACAGTGACTCGGGCCCTTACATTGCCCCTTTCCGTCCTTTAGCTGCCAAGCCATGAAGGGCAGCTAGCGCAGGTGTACGTGTCTGTCAGTAGGTGAGATGAACCTGCCACTTGGCAAGAACTTTATCTGCTGAAGTTGCTCTTCAGGTTATGGTTTCTGGGCTGTGAATGTGAATAATTGCCAAGCCATGATTAAGGGGGTTGTTTGCCCATACTGGTCTGCAGAATGAAATGTCACTGGCTTGCTGCATGCAGATGGTGAGTCCTGCAGGCTCAGTAGGAGACTGGAAAGTACAAATTACCTTTGAAAACCAGACTACTTCTGGATTTTGGAATTTAATCTGCAGATCTGACTATATACTTAGGTCCCCCTGGAATACTTTATGAAATTATTTCCCAACCATCCCCTTCTCCAAAGGGGAGAAGCAAATATATTTCTGTCTAAACAAGGACAGGAAAATAATCAGAGTATCTGTGTGTCCTGTCAAAAATATGAGTGCTGTTGGAACAAGGAGGAAAATGATGATGTCTAGGGAGGCTGACGGAATATGACCAGGTATGTATTGGGTGGATCTCCAGACGTGTACCATTTCCTGTGGTTAATGATGGCTTTTCCTGAACTTTACCATGGATTGGTAGCTTGAAAAGCTGGAATGGAGAGTTTACAGTGGAAATTCTCTAGGAACGGTACAAAGATAAAGTTTATTCTCCTCATTTCTTCTGAAGGGATCAAAGCATGAATATGTTTCAGTGATTTTCTCTGGATTTCAGATTGCTGCTAAAAGATTTGTAGCTGTTGAATCTGGTAGTGAAGCTGTTTTGAGCTGGTCAGTACCTGATGTGAATGTTGTATTGACAGATTTTGGAATTTCTCCCTTTTCTGAGCCTTTTGCCTCCAGTACACCAAGAGATGATTATTAGTAATAATGCCAGTCTGCACTTTTAAGGAAGGGCAGGCTAGGAGAAAAGACATTAAAAATTATTAATTGAAACACTTGTGGTCAATTGATCAATTTTAGAGAGTATACTTTCCTATTAAAATAGACACTCATCACCCACATTTATAGGATGCCAGCCAAATAGGCCCCTTAAATTGATTAATAGCATCACTGGTGTCATGTAGTGCCCCTCATTTAGAGCCTGATTATGTAACTACACAGGCACATAGATAGATAGATAGATAGATACAGTGCTGTAGATACTATGTCATTTTCTTGAAAAAGCATGGTAGAAATACTGATATATTTCTAATGGAAAGCAAAAGAAGGTGCCCAAGTTTTCAAAAATACAGTGTTGGAATTTGTTGTGCAAAGGCAGGAATAGGACCTGAAGATTATTATCTGCTACATAGAGCAGGATGCATTCAGATTATGACTTTATTTCTTAGAAGTATAACTGAGCCTGGAAGTTGGGTTTCTTCAGTATGTATCACAACTTGGAATAGCATTTTCTTGGTTTTCTTTGCTCTTTTTTCCCAACTTTAGGGTAAATTGTGGAAGCCTGTCCTTAGATGCTGTGGCTGTAGTTAGGGAGGTCAAGGCCACCTCATAACTATTGCCACCTCTGCTTTGGAGGATTAAAATAGATTTGTTTAAGCAGTTTGGGTTTTTGCTAACTTATCTTGCATTTATTGACACAGTGAGGTAGAAGCTGAATATGTGGGCACTTGTGAAGTGGTGACTATCTCCAGGCTGGGGCTTGGTGGGGTGAAGTGTTGGCTCTTGCTCCCTATGCGGGACTCAGCAACCTCACCACTGATTTTACAAACACCTTCTGGTGATGTATAAACTTGAAGTATATTCAGTTTTTTTCTGCTGCTTGTGGGAACAATTTTGTTCCCTCTTTTAAAGGAATTTTAATGGGTACAACTTTCCTGCTTTTGCTTATTCTTTAAGTTGGCTCAGAATGCTTGACACTGTGGTGGAGAGCTGCACAGTATTTTGTTTGTGGTGGGAGGGTGGTTATTGCCATTTTCTAACTTCTGTTACAACATCTTGCACAGTATAAAAAGGGAAGACATGTCAGAGTTTATATAAGCTACTACATAGTGTTACATTTTTTATTCCTGCTCTGATTTTTCCATTGTTTTGGTATTCCCTCTTAAGTCAACTGTGAGGATGCACTTCAAAAATTTTGAGTGGTGTAAGGGTAGTATTTACAATCTGAGGCAGTATTAATCTGTGTCAGGCATTAATGTGTGTCAGACTTTCTTGCAAGCTAAAACACTGGTAGCTCTGCTCACTACAGCTGGCTTGACCAAAGAACAGATTTTGACACAGGTGTGCAGTGAAATTGTCCTCATTCCTTTGGACTTGTAGCATGAGGCCTTAGGGGTTCATCCACCCTCCCTCACATCAGGTAATTGGGAGGTTGCCATCACATTGAGAAACATCAGAACATGGTCCACATAGAAATTGTATTCCTAAGTAAACTAGTTCTTAAGATCAGGTCATTTGATTTATAAGTGCATATAAGTGTGAGGCTTATGTATTCTTCTGGTGGTCTCTGGGACTCAGCAGCATCCTAACAGAAGGTGAAGAAAATCTTTGTTTTATTTTTGGAATGAGTTAGGCTATAGAAGATTATATTGCAACTCGGAGAAGAGAGTGTAAGTACTGCTGCCTGTACCTCAAGTAAGGCTGGCTCAATTCTGTACTGAGCATAAACTTAGTTTGAGTAAAAGCATTAAACCAGAAGTGGGATGATGAGTGATAATGTCTGGTAATGCTAATCTGTACTATCAGGACAAAAGAAGAGTAGGAAGCCTATAAAGTTAGGACCTTTCCTTTGCAGTATCTATTGTGTCAATCTAATCTTGATGGAACTCTCCTGTTGGAGAGGTTGATTTTTATCCCTTCTCACTGCAGAGATAGGGAAAAATCACTAGCAGGTCTCTTCCCTCTTATCCTCCTTGAGGCACAAGCAGTTTTCCTGTGTTTTATTTTCCTTTTCATTTCAAGTTTTACTTCATTTTTATTACACCTAATCACATTTGTTTCAGACGAAGTCCAAACAAAATGTAGAAACAAAACATACATAATCCAAATCTAAATTAGGAATAACCACTTTTAAATATTTAAATATTATTTAAAATACTTATTTCAGATGCTCATAAGCCCTTATGAGTACAAATTTTGAATAACCCTTACATGGAGAGAAATATATACTGTTTGCTGAAGAAAAGGGAAAAACAAAGTCTGAAGGGGAAAAGATGACATTTTTTATTAATTGCGTTTCTTTGTGAACTCAGAAATGGAGTTAAGCTTTTCATTCCAAGCTTTAAAATGTGTGTTGTTTTGAATGATACATTAGAAGTTATGCTTTATGCACATTCCTTCAGAAAATTACTTACCAAAAAAGCTCTAATTCATAAAAAATTTGTGACTGAGCATGTGCATATTTTTATATTACTATATAAGTACAAGTGTGTATGTATATAATTTTTGTAAGAAGACAAGGCTCATCCAGTCCTTTGACATTGTGCACAGGCTGGTAAATAAAATTTGCACTCTAACCGAGTTTGAATGGTGTGCGAGGATAAGATGGTGAACTAACAGACCTTGTCCTGCACTGTAACTAAGCATTTCTGTATGTCAGAGAAGCTGCCCAAAGTGATGGGTGATTGTGTTTATCACTATTTGTTTCATTTGGATCTAAGGAAAAACACTGTCATTCTGTTTAATATAGAATTGTGAAGGGAGAATCAGGGTTTCAGAGCTATCCATTCACACAACTGGGTGTCGAAGTTCACTACTTGTAGAATAAGAAGTCAAGGAGTCGTGTTTGTGTTTTTCTCTGCTCCCTGCAATTTATTGCACTCTTCTAGATTGACCACTGATTATTACCTAAATCCAGTCATTTGAGGACTCCACTACTTCTCCAGAGTTTAACTAAGTCCTATTCTACATTTAAGATATTATCAGTGTGCGCATACACTTTCTAATGTAATTTGTGTGCATTGATGCAGTAGCAAGACTTTTTAAGTATTACTGAAAGACTTAGTCTTTCTCTAAAAGTTTATCTAATAGTTGTCAAACCAGACATTTAAGTTCTAGGGAGAGCAAATTGTTCTTGGAATTCATCTTGAAGACTCAGGAGGTCTGGGATTTAACCTTGAAGCTGTTCAGTTCAGAATAATTCATTAATGTCAAATAAAAGACCCTGTAAAGAATAATGTTTATTCCTCTAAGCCTCTACTGAAGGACTGTGTAAACACTTGTTGAATATTTAGTATAAACCTTTTAAAGTGAACAGCAGGAGGAACATGGCATGAAGGTTGTGTGTTCCGTTGATTAATTGTTCGTCCACATTTGGCCAACTGCATGCTTTTTTTAATGGAAACCTGTTGTGAGAGTATAGTGGTTTGGGGAAGAGTACCCCAAGCATCAGGAAAACAACACTGCTTTATGGTCAGGTAGCCAATGATGTGTTTACTTATGCTGCCATGATTGCAGCGACATTGAGATCATTTTGGTTTGGCATGCATGTATTGGAGGCATCGCTCCCTACAGGCTCAGTGGAAGTTGGGGTAGGTGTTTAGGAGGAGCTCCATCATCCCCATCCCAGACTGCAGTCCTCTCATCTTAGGTGTCTAGGGATCAAGCAGGTGGCAGACTTGCTGCTTCTTTGAATCCTGATGTACTTTAGTACGTGTGTGTCTCTTCTCTCTGCTAGATGTCATTCTTCATGGGAGTCTGGATAAATATTTCAGTCTTTAGGAGTTCAAGGGAGCTAGGTATCACCTAGCAACAAGCATCCCACTCTCTGCGTCCTGCTACTCTTTACTTTTATTAAAGTATCTGAAAACCAGAAGTTGAAGCATTAAGGTAATTTTCAGAAATATTTTAAACAACTTTAGGTATTTTTGTTATAACATTACAGCAGAGCAACAAAGATGTTGTCGTAGAGACTGGCATATTAACGTAAGTAACTGTACCGTGTTTGAACTGCAGTTGCAATCAAAAATGAGCAAAACTTCAGCTGGGGACAGAATAATAACCCTTATGATCACAGTTGTTAGGATCCATAGCAAGTGATCCTTTGGTCTTGCGAGGTCTGCAGTTACACTTAACCTAAACTGAATGAATTTTAAGCTGTACTACATGGTTTGTCTTGCAGCTTCTACTGACTGCTGGTGGGACAGTGCCTTGTATTGGAATTTCAGTTTAATTTTTTTTTTTTTTTGCAAAGCTTTGTGGCAAAGTGTATTGTCTAGTTTCACTTACAGTGGTACAGCATTCACTTTACAAATATTTTGGGGACCAGACCCAAGTCACGAAAGGGAGACACTTGAAGTGCAGTTGAGGAAAACTTCGGGATATTCTCAGTTCGGTGCTGGACTGTATGCCAGCATCTCCTATCCTGTATCAGTTTTAAGTGCCAAGGACTGATGTGGATCTGTAGCTTGTGGTTAATGTATATTTTATCTGTAGCTTGTGCAAAATTTCACTTTGTGGAATTTATGAATGTCCCTGCAAGAGTCAGAAACTTAGGGAAAAAGGACACGTGTGTGACTGCTGTTACTACAAGGATAGCTATCCTTAACATTGGGTTGAGGATAACCATTGTTCATCTCTGAATAGTGCAGAAACTGAGCTTTCAGTGATCCTGCCTTACCTGGTGGCCAGAGTGGTTTTGATGAGTCTGGGAGAAGTCTTGGCTGGTCTTAGGGAAGTTTGGTGTGACTCAGGGCCTTTGAAAGGGGTTGCATAAGTCAAAATACAGATCTAAGGGCTTTCAAGAAGAAAAGTGCATACTTTAAAAATGAAATAGATGATGTAAGAAGGTGACTAGCCCCATTATGTCCAAATAAGGAGTTAGTTTTGTAGAGGGAAAAGTTAGTAAATCCTGATTCAGCGAATGACTTAACTTTGCAAATGAGTTGGTCTTTCCCAAATGTATGTTCCCATACCTATCTGAATTATAAAAGAGTAAAAATAGCACAAGGAGTAATTTGTTAATGTATTAATGTGAGTTTCCTTTAAAATCATCAGTATGTAAAAGATAAGTAAAAGTGATACCGGTGTGGACTTGAGAACTAATGAACTGTGTAGGTTCAAAAGTGTTCTATTTGTAGAAGTATGGCTGCCTCTGCACCTGGAGGGATTTCTGTCTTTCCTGAAATATGCTCAGCATGATTGTCCTGAAACTCTTATGCTCCTTTAATGTGGTCCAGGAGTCTTGCTCAGCTCCACCAGAGGGCGGCCATGCTGGTTGGGGCGGCACAACCAGGGCATCTAACCTAATCAAGATAGGTTTTCAAAACTGACTAGGTGTAACCAACCAAATTTATTTGGTTTCTTCTTGCTGTAGAAAAAGGAATCTAATGTTTGGTGGCATTCATAAATTCCTGGTCCCAAACCACTAATTTAAGGTGAAAGTTAGGCTTTGGGTAGAAGAGGATATAATTCTGTGTTTGCTGCTTAAACTTCATTCTTTTGGTTGAAAATGATGGTTTGTGTTTTGCTCTATGATTACTTAAAGAGCCTTTTTAACTTAAAGATTTCAAATCAGAAATACTGTGCAGCTGTCTTGTTGGGTAGATTTTCTTCTACTATAAAACCTGCTTGATGCAAATGGAAGATGTTTCTGCTTGGACTTAAATGTCTGATTTCATATTCCTGATAGTAGAAAGTAACATTTCACTGCAAAGGACTGAAAACCAAAGTCCAGAGCAGGTTTCTTGGCAGTGACACATGTGGCAGAATGGATGAGCCCTTTTTTCACATGCATTTCAAAGTCCTTTCATATGAAGTCAAAGCTTTTCAGCACTTTTGAAAGTCAGGGCAGACATTTGCAAAGTTACTAGTTAAATGTTATTTTCGGAGGAAAAAGGTTTGTTCTTAATCTTCTCAAAAGCAGTCTAAAATAGAAACCCTTCCATAGAGGAGAGCACCCAGTGGTGCAAGGATGTGGACAATTCAGTCCTTGTTAATTGTGCAGACCTGAAGAGCATTAATAAGCAAACCCAGTTACTTGTCATTGCTAAAGAAGAAGCTTTTCCATGAGGAGGACCCTTGGACATGATTTAATAATGCAAAACCACAGCTGCAGCTCTGGCTGGTTGGACAGTGGTTTTGTTAGTTCTGAAGCACAGACCCGTGTTTGCTGTGTCACCATAGCCACTGTAACATAATAGGACTCCATCGCTAGTGTGTAACTTGAAGCTAAGTTGTGTTATAGGAACATGTGTGTCTGTGTGCATGTAGAGAGGAGTAATGATGAGAAAACCTGGAGAACTGGAAACAATTACAGTTCAAACTCTGTCTTCTCTCACAGATTCTCCATGAAGCTTTTGGATACATTGCATTTAATTTAAAGAAAGGAAATGACTAAGTAATTTCCTGTACAGGTTAGGTGACCACATCATGTAAGTCCAGCATATGGAAAATACGGTCCAGTTGTCCCATTTTTGGACAAGAGCGCAGAGGAAAGAGCAGCTGTAAAGTCAAAGGTGGTTCTTCAAGTGCACAGTTTTAAAAGAAAAAAAAAAGTAATCTGCTACATGAGTTTTTGGAGTAATCTGAATAATGGCAAGGGAGATGAAATAACAAAAGGAAAAGAGAGTCTACAGGATGCACGAGAGAAGACAAATGGTCTGCAACAGTTAGCATGCTTACAGTCTGTGGTATTCAGTTAGGTCAGTGTGGTGACTTTGCAGCTTTTTATAATACATACAAATAGTTGAAACTTACTTTCTTTTATTAAACTTAATATTTTCTTAGGAATAAAATATAAGTATGTGGTGTTTAGTCAGTATGATAATAACACACTATATGAATGGACTATTTTTATTTTCTTACGGGAACTTCTTGTCTTCTTTTCACTGTAAAAGTTTGTGTAGTATTTGGAAACCTGTCATGTTGTCATATATACAGCAGTAATGAAATGCTGGAATGTGGTTTAAAATCAGGCAGGTGATGCTCTACTGGTATTTGAAGGATGGCCTTATTTTGAATGACAGAAAAATAACAGCAGATTGTTTATACTAACTCTGACAGCAGATTTAGATTCTTGACTTCACACCATTTCCATTATTAAGAGAGACATATGTAAGTATCGTTTGCTTCCAGATATGTGAACATATTCTGTCAAGGGGTTTAAGACATCCTGTCTATTATTTAAATTTTGGACATCTGAAGATTTTTTTTCTCCCCCAAGGCTGTTTTAAAAAGTTGGACTACTGAGTTTATTTTCTTAAACCTGAAGGAGCCTCACAAAACATAATATTTGAATCTCTATATGCTTTTTTCTTTTATAGATTAACATAGAATCATAGGATGTTTTGAGTTAGAAGGGACTTACTGTTCATGTAGTTCCAACCTCCCTGCCATGGACAGAGATGCCACCCCCTAAGTCAGGTTGCTCAAAACCTCATCCAACCTGGCCTTGAACTTTTAGGGATGAAGCATCCCCTGTGCCAATGCCTCGCCACCCTCACAGAAAAGAATTTATTTCTAACCTTTAATCTACATTTCTCCTCATTTCATTTGAAACATTGCCTTGTGGTATGAGCCCGTGTAAAAAGTCCTGCTCCAGCTCTCTTGTAGCCCCTTTAGGTACTGGAAGGTGCTGTAAGATCTCCCCAGAACCTTCTCTTCTCCAGGCTGAGCAACCCCAACTCTTTAAGCCCCTCTTCAAATGAGGGATCCTGCAGCTCTCTGTTCTTCTTTGTGGCCCTCATAACTAAACTGATCATGTATCTATAGGAAACCCTGAAATAAATACATATTCAGATTTTGTGGTGGTTTTGGACAGTTTTTTAATGTGTGACTGTTGGGATCATGCATAGTATTTTTGGGAAATACAGTTTGAAATAGTGGGTAAAGAATGCTTGCTCCTCTGTAGCTGCTGGAAAGTTTTCCTGTACAGATGCAGGGTACTGGTACATAGTGGGCTCAGAAGACTAATTAAAGCAGTTGGGATTTAGGGAGTTGAAATAGCAGCTCAGAATTTAAAAACACAGAGCTTTGACTAAAATCGTTAGTTAAGAGGAATCATAAGGCTTTCTCCAATATACTTTTTTTGTTGTATTTATTCATTTTTGTTTTAAGTGCTTATAAAATTACTGTTTTTCTGACCTAAGTTTTCTATGGAATAGATATCTGTGGTGAGATTTTTTTTATATTTACATACACAACATACTTGAGAAATTATTGAACTTCTCAGAATGCACATGAATTAAATGATTTAATATTTTCTTTTTCAGGATTGAAGTGGATCTAGGGACAAATGGATGACTGAATATTCATATGAAGAGGAAAGCCATAAAAGTTGGTTGACATTTTAACAGCCATTTGCATTATATGTATTAATGCTGGTATCAAAAATTTACACTTGTGTTATAAAACAGAATAGCTTACATAACTGGCCTGAGCTTTGTATGCTGTATTGTCCTTGAGGCAGGGGAATACTGTAGCTTAACAGCCATGGCTTAATGCAATGTTTGCTGACAATACCTGAATGTTCAGCAGAAAAACCAGCAGCATGTTAAGGAAATAGGCAATTCCTTTGAAGCCAGGTGTTTGAATGGACTCACACATAGCAGTGTTCATATTCTTCCATGCAAAGATGAATGGAGAATTAGAGGGGTGTTGTCTTAAATTATAGCAATTATGATAGTTAGTATGTTGTGGAGTGGCACTTAGATGCCACATTGACAGGTGCTGTTTAAGAGCTCAAACAGGAGAGGATCTCTTTGAAAGTTATCTTGGTGCTTTGTTTTCTTGTGGTAGAGAGAAGGTTGTTTTGCAGTGTGAGTTTTCTGTGATCATTAAAAAGGAAGAAGGTATTAGTGGACCTCCGTGACTGGCTAGTGTTTTAATACACCTAGCCTTGACCTCTGCCAGTCTGAGTTATTGGTGACTATGAGGGGTAACCTTTTTCCGGGATACTATGATAACCAATTCCCACCAAGGCTGTTTAAACACAGGTGATGCTGCCTGTGGATTTCCACCAGAGCAAGTGAATTGTATTGACAAATGCAGGGTGTGGTAGAGTGGGATGCAGGGCATAGTCCAGGGGAATGCTGTGCAGCATTTAGCTTTGCTAAATAAAGCATTCAGAGAACTCTAATAGTGAAGGAGGGGTGTTACTGTGGGAAGCCTGTTTCCTTGAGAGCTTCTGTCAACCCCTGAATCCCAGTCAGGGATGGAAACAATCAAAAAACCAGCAAAAACCCTAGGTTTTGTTTTTCAAAAGCACAGTATTAGTTCAGTACTAGAAATGTAAGCCTACAGTTCTTTTAATTTAGCAAAGTAGTTCAAGAGGACAGAGTCTTATTTTTGCCAGTGGTAATTTGGTTTTATCGAGCATTTAGTGGTTCAGAAGTTTTACTGTTTATGAACTACTGACCTGGATACAGATGAGTGTAATTCCTTCTTGGGTAGATTTCTTGAATGTTCACAACAGAAAGTGGACATGCTGATTCCAGCTACCTCCAAGTTCACAAGTGGTGTGAGATTTGAGGGAATCATCTGTGTCTTTGAATTTTGTTTCCTGAAATAACAGCCAGTAAAACAATCTTCAGAAGCATCCATAGAACATCTGTTTTGTATGCTGCAGGTCCCAGAAAACACCTCCAGCCTCCCAGAGCCAAATTTAAACCCTGATATAGACAAAGTGGTATTAGTAGCTGTGCAGAAATGTGCACAATTTTTTCCATGGTGTCAGGGGCCCATATGCCCACATGAGGCAGCAGTTGTTGCCTGCTAAAACCAGAACACAAAATCTTGAGGAATTTCTCTTTGGTTTGATTGCTGACAAGTCAGTGGCTGCTGCCCATACCGATGTCTGATAGCTTGGGATGGGCCAGCGTCATGGCAGAGCAAACACTTCCCTGGTCAGATCTCTTGGCTATGAATAGCAGAGTGAAAACCTGATACTTCCTAAACCATGCTTGCATCTTTCAGAAGTGAGGTGATAAAATATTGTATTTACAAATGCGGGGAGGAACTTCACTGACAGAAAGTGTGAGAGGGTATAAAACCAAATTAGTTGTCCGTAAGCCCTCTGTGGATATCATTTTTTTACAGTGGACTACTCTTGCTGTCCAGGAGACAGCACAGAGTAGTACTATGATAGTGTGGTAATTAATGTTCTCTGTTGGATTGAGAAGTAATGTTACTGGGACAGGCTATGTCTTAGGCATTTGGTTTGGGAAGTGACACCAGGGCAGAAAAAGTTAGGGATTTATTTCTTGAGAGGGGCTGTCATACCCAGAGTGTGTACAGAGGAGGGACAGCTTCCAGATCAACCGGATGTAAAAGACTCATGAAATAATTTGACCTTTTTGCAGGTTTCTGTAATTGCATGAAAGCTGTATCACTGTTAACTCTGTATCACTGTTCCTCTCTTTGCTTTTGCTTTTCTGGTTTAACACAGAGTGGTGGAATGAGGAAGGAAGAACTGGAGAACAGGGTGACCTCTTTCTTGTCAAGCCATAGTTCCACTCTCTCATGCCCTTCTGATGACTTCCTGCAGTAATTGTGGGGAAGCTGCTCTAAATATGTGCAGATAAGGAAGGGGGTACTGAGTTATTTCTTTACATGTATTTCTTTACATGTATTCTGTTTGGCAGCCTTTGCAAATGTAGGACTCTCAATCCTACTGGTAGTTTTTTATATTAGGAAAGTACAGTGATTAAATCATATTGCTGAATGAAAATAAAAATGTAGTTACATGGAAGAATTCAAAGTTCAAGGCTAAAAAGTCCTTTTCTGGGAAGAAATTATTCCAGAAGGCTTAAGCAATAGAAGTGGAGAAGGCTTCTCTGTGGTCACTGTTAAGATCACTTGATAAAGTTCTGACTCCAGTGGGGAAGAGATTGGATTTCAGCCAGCAACTGCCTTAGCTTTTTGTTTTATTGCTCCTCTACTAATCTAATTTTGAAAGATTTTCACTGCTAACATTAAAATGTTGGCGTATTGTTGGGACTGTAAACAACTTGTGTTGCATTGACTGTATGTTATATTGATATATTTAAGGTCTTCCTTTTTCTGCATCAAAATATATGTAAACATTGTGTTGTAGAAATAAGTGATATCTAAGCATATATGCAACTAATGAAGGAAAAATGGGCATAATTCTTTGATAAAATGAAGTTAGATGAATGAGCAGAAAAAAAGAAATATGCAAAAGTAAATCTGATGGCAAATGTATATATTGAATGCATGCAGTTTATGGTGTTTCTGCATTTTTCATCCCCATCTGCATCCAAAGGTTCATTTGTCTGTGAATCAGATATATGAAGTTTATTTAAATATTTAAAGTTATTTTTCTTTTTCAGTGTATAGTGGCTGAATGGGGTGTAAGGGGGTGAGACTTGGGTAGGAGCTGGTAAGGAAATGGGTAACTGACAGAGGAAAAACTATAGCTCAAAGGTTCTGGGCAAAATAAAAATCAAGACTTCAAAACCAGATAAACAGGACTGAAAGAAGGTCATAGAGCAAAACTAAAGGGGAAAAAGAGGTTGTTCAGATTGGAAAAGCACAGATCTGGGTTGTATTAATGAGTGGCCATGCATGCAGTCACGCCACTCACACTGTGGTTTCCATGAACAGCTTCTAGAAATAACACTGGACAGTTCAGCTGATCAGGTTTAATGATGTTGTAAGTAATTTAATGCTGGAAAAGTGATGAACTACACTGAGTTTAATGGTGTAAGGATAACTCCTAATTTTCTGTATGTCACGTCTTCAAAAAAATCAAAACCAAACCAACTGAGAGCAAACTCAAGGGACTCAAGGAGGTGTTTCTTGAACTGTTGAAAGCCCACTCCATTTCAGGAATCTCCCAACCTCTTATGTGCCCTTGCCTCACCTCCTCTGGCTCCTGCATGTAGCGGGGCATGGGAGGGTGCAGAACCTGCTAGCTGCTGGTTGCAGGCCTAGGGCTCTACCCCATTCTCCACTGCCGGCTGGGCAAGCCCCTGGGTCATCTCATCTGGCTCAGGATCTGCCCTGGTTTTGTATGAAGTTTGCATTCATTTGACTTCATCTTTTTCCTTTTTCATGCTTTTTAAAGTCTGATCATGATAAAAGTAAAATGTATTTGAGAATGCTTCCAGGAAGTTATATAGTTTTATTTGCATAGTCAGTATAGTGGTAACAATGTGGTGATGTTTGGTTTTTCTTGTCAGCAGTCCCCACTGTATTCTAAACAAATGCAGTTTTTCTAGAAAGAAAGCGGCTGCTCTTAAGGACTCTTTCTCATCTAGCATCATTCAGTGAATTCTTGGAATATCATTATGACTAGAAACATCAACTTGGTAAAATATATTAGTCTCGAGGGAATTACTTTGCACTGACCATCAATCTGTCTTTTTGTCATATGCTTTTCAGTTTAGATTACTCTCAGGCAAAGAGGCTGTAGTTTGATGCTTTGTTTTAATTCATTGTGATTATAAATTAGTTGGATAAAACAGTGTAACAAATGACTACTTTAAAATTACTGATGGCCTCATTCAGCAAGGCAGGGGGATGTGAAGTTTTGGTTTCATCTGTTGTCTAGCATTTATCAAGATGGTCCCTTAACAGTTGATTTTTAATGAATATTTCACAATGTAAATAGATAGCAGGCAGTTGTCTGGAGCTCAGTCATATTCATAGGACAGATCTGCTTTTACTTGCTGTTACTGAAAAACATAAACGTTAACGCTGAAACTGTAAAATGGGAAAAAGCTTTTCCCCCAAAGCTTTTCCCCAAAGCTTATGTTGCAGAAAGGGAGGAGCAGCAGTGATTTTCCATTTTTTCCTGTTCCTCACATCAGCAGCCACGTTCTGTGCTGTCTCTTGCTCATGTCTTTTCCCCCTGGTGCTAGAGGGCTGTGTGTGGTGTGCACTGTAGCCCCAGGTTGGCTCACTGTAGGCTCAGCCCTACTGCAGGTGGGGTGAGGTGAGTTTGGAGCTGATGTACATGACTGAAAAGTTGCTGAGGTCATTTCCAACACTGAAATTTTCCAAGGAGAAAAAGGCATTTAAGATGGCTTGCAACAAACCACTTCAGCTTTGCCTATGAGCTCTTTCCTGTTTCCCTTGCACATTTGCAAAGTTACGGAATGGTTTCTGGAAAGACCCTGGTGTTCTTATTAGGCTTTCCTTATGAACAACAGTACAAAATTTGTTATACACAGCTCGTTTCTTCATTTCTGCCAGTCAGATGCTTTCATAATCAAAGAATTTCTTACATGTGGATCCTGGGTCTTGGCTACATTCTGTTTGTTTCCTAACTCTCTTGGTGACACACATACATGTAGAATGTGGACAAATCATATTCAGGAGTTGGCTTGTGATCTATCCTTGTTTAAATAAAATTGGGTTATGGTTTTGAGGGTTTTGTTTTTGTATTTAGTTTCTACCAATGTGGGTTGGGGGTAAAACATCCATGGGATATCCTAACCATTTCTTTTAAGTTTTATATATAAAAAATGCAGTATATTTCAAAACTATTATTTTACTGATTGAAGATAGCTGTGGTCTTTTTGCACTCCCAGTTTTCAGAAAGGCGTAGATAGTAGGCACAGGATGAGTTAGTCTTGCTCTGTCAAAGCCTGGTCTTCTGCAAAATATCAAGCTTCGCTCTAAAATCAATACAGATATCTTCATATGTTATAAATAAGGTTGTATTCTCAAATAGTCAGAGCGAAGTTGCCCAAAAAGCTCTGTTCATAATTGGGAGAAACATCTTTGGCTTGGCAGTGGTGTGCAGGGTTTGCATCTAGTGTCTTCACAGACTTCTGCTCTGCTTGGAGCTGATGTGGACTATTTCAGATGCATTGGTTTTTGAATTAAAATCCTTTTTACTAAACCGTTTTTTGAAATACGAAGAATGGAGAATTGCATGAAAGAGGATGGCAGCAATTTTCATGTGAGGTGATGTGTGGGGGGGAGTAAGGCAGCCCACATTATAGTGCAGTTTACAGGAGAGTGGTTTGTCTAGAATTGACAAAATGTGATAAAAATATGGAATATTTCAAGTGTTCTTTTCACAGCTCAAGTAATGAAAATTACTAAATTACCTGTGATTGTAAAGCAAAGGCAGATCTTGCTGGTGTTGCCTGCATCACGTCTCCATAAAGAGATAGGTGGTGAGGCTGGTCTGTGGGTAGTAAATTGTGGATGTAGGTGAAAGCTGTTTAAGAGATTACTTCTTCACCTACTGACATAACTCAGTTCTGTAGAGTGCTGTATAAACTACTGCTGAAAGTTAATAGATTACACTTTATGATCTTATTTAGTAAATGGTTTAGCGTCTATAATTTGTATTACCTACCACTGTTGATTATAAGACTTGTGGTGTGGTAACTTCATCTGATTATTTAAGGTCAGTGGGAGCTTTTAAATGCATCCTGTGATCACAATCCTCCTGTAAATGTTGCTTTGTTTTTTGAAGTTTGAGGATTTTTTTTTGTCAGATTGAAGGTTTTCCTTGTTTGGTTTTTAATTCATTTTGGGAGTGGAAAAAAATATTTTAAAAACTTAATCTTGAAAAGATCAGCAAGAGCTGAGAGCAGAATTAACAAAAGCTAGCTTGTGAGCATAAAATAACAAATAGCTTTATAATGTGGGCAAAGACAGCTTTGGTTCCCATTTCTGGTGTTGAAAATGTGTGATGTGTGTTGGTGTTCCCCTGCTGGGAGGCAGAGATGTGTTAAAAACAGAGCTCCTGCATCTCAGGTGGAGCAGAAACTGATACCACCTCTTGTCTCCAAAATTCATCTTGTAGGCTATATATGAAATAAAATGGTGGAAACAGTCTAAAGATCTAGGTGAGAAATTTTCAGGTGAGCATTTCCTCAGTTCAGGCTATACTGGGAAGTGAGCTAAGAGCGTTACTGCTTTCACTTAGTCAGGAAATGCTTTCATGCATGTCCTGGCCCAACAGGCTTGTTTTCACCTCATGCCATGGCCCAGGGCTGCACAAGCTAGGTGACTTGGAAGAAACACGGTTTGGTATTTCCAAACCATTGTCTGTTTCAAACCACTTTCTTCAGTTCCTTTTTCAACCTTGACATCTCTTCTGGGGACTAGTTCTAACTGATGGGACATAATCCACAGAGAACTAAATGGCAAATGCCTGGATTTTGTTCAATTTTAGTCATTTTGCTGAAGGCTTCTCTCTTGTTCAAGTCATCAGAGAGCAGTAAGCATCTCCAGAGGGCAGTTCTTCCATGGGATTTCTCTGTCCTCCCTGGAAGGACATCTGTTCTGCCTGTAAGATATGATGGTACACACACTAGGAGTGCACAAGGCTCCATGGACTCATTCTCCAGCCCTTGGGTTTCCAAAACACCCCTGAGCATCTCTGCTCTTGCAGCCTGACTTCTTTGCAGCCATGTGGTCTCTTGGGAATGAAAGAGCAGTCACCATGATCATTTCACCTTTTAATCCTAGTGCATTTAGTTAACAATTATACTAAGTCTAGTAATGAATAAATTTACTACTCCAGAGAGGTTAGCACAAGACATTTAATTTCAAAGCTGTTTGACAAGACCATTTTGATGTGTGTATTTTCAGAAGTATGACACAAGGTACCAAAGGGGACAAAAATGTTTAAATTCATACTTTCAGGTTTTCAGTTTCTAAGAAATGGAGTAATCTTCATTTCTGTTGAATCCATAAAATAAAACAATTTAAAAACAGACAGAACTTACTACTTGCTACTTTAGCTTATTATGACCTCTTTCTGGTTATTATTTATAAGAATCTAAGTTTGCATGGGAAAAAAAGATACTTCTCTTGTGTGGAGATATTAATTCACAATATCATGAAGCATCACAACTCATTGCATTTTGGAGTTAATCTTTCTTTGTGATGAGGAGGGGAAGAATCTTCTCCATCTGAACAGTGGTGCAGATTAAGAGATATTGAACTAGATACTGAAATATAATGTGTTCTTGTTTTCTTTTTCCTACATACCTGACAGTAAGAATTTAGTGGTAGAAATAAATGCATTTGGATTTTAGTATTTTTGACATCCTGTGGAGAGCATGATGTCAAACAATGGCAATTTGTCACTTCTCATATGATGGTGTAGAAGAATGTGTTAGATTTCAGTAGCTAGCACATAAGGAGAAGACAGTTTAATACTGATATCCACTGCTAACAGACCTGAATATGATTCCACTGGGTATGGTATTTCTTATACCCAAGGACATATGTCTAAAAGAGAAAACAAGTTCCCAGTATTAATCTAAATCTCAACTCACTCTTGTGCTTCCCACGTGATGATTCATTAAGTCTTTCTTATGCAGAAGTCTGGTGATGAGTCAGGAAAGGGCAAGTTCTCTGCTTTGAGGCTGTCACCTTCTTTTGAACTTTGCTATTTACTGAAGTTTTTTTGTGTTCAGTTTGATAGCAGTCAGCTGCAGCTGTGATTGCAGTCAGCTGTGATGGACATGTGGGCATAGCTCCAGTGAAAACAGGGCCTAGGCTTTCAAACATTTTAGATAAACGTGCTAAGTTTCCACCTTAATTTTAAAGTAATATGGAAGTATTTCAGTATTTGTATTAGGAAAAACAAACAAACAAAACCCTCCCCAACCAATAAAGGCTAAAACACATGATAAAAGATTCCTTAGAAATAGCAAGATACAAAACATTATTTTTTCCTTGGCTTTGTTTTTCCTTTTTTTTTTAGGAGCATGGTACAACCCTCAAAACCCAGACATTTTGAGTACAGTCTGAGTTTCATTTAAAATGATACAAACTTGGCATTAGGTGTTTCTGAAGTGAGATGACAGTGAGAATCTCTCTTGCAAATTAAGAAGGAAGGAGTGCCTGTTGGTCTTAGGAAGATGAAAATTAACTTAGATGTGTAGGTTGTCTTAAGTGCAGTGGAACTGAGATGATGTTTGCTGAACTACTCTTTGGAGATTTACATAATGGATGAGATACAGGAGCTCCAGGCCGCAGGACAGTGGAGTTTATTTTATCACAGGATGTAAAACAAGTGAATTGCTGTAATAATCTGTGCACAAAGCAAGGCTAATCATCTTTTTTTTTTTTTTTCATATGGAGAAAGGGAGCCAGAGGCTGTATATGTACAAGGAACCAAACTTTTCTTTAGAATGACCTGAATCCATTCAGCTATCGTGCTTTCTTATTGAGCTCTTCAGGGAGCACGAGCAATATACATCTCTGAAAATACATTTTTTATGTAGTAAAATGAGGTAATAATTCATGGCTTGATAGAAGATGCTCGTAACAGGTTGGGTAATTATTCTAACTGTTATATATTTAAGTATGTGGAAAGCATTTATAAACCAAGCATACCTGCTGTTAGTTCTATAGTCGTAATGATAATTTCAAAAGTTTTAGAGCATTTGTCATTTAAAAGTGGGTGCATTTTGGAAAGAAGCTTTAATGTTAAAAAGTTGCAGGATTTCATTTTTTATCAAACCAATTTAGCCACTTTGGTTGGTGTGGAAGATTCTGTTTTTCTAATTCTGCTGATAATATCTTTTCAGCATGGAAAATGGACAAAGAAACACTGGAAAAGTAAAATATTTAGTATTGGTGGTAATAACAACACCCAACTCCTGTTGTATAATTTTCAGCTGTGTATTTGGCTTCAAGCAAGAGTTGGACTCTTATGTTATTCTGAATGTTCATGTGCCATTGCTCTTTGATCTTTTGCAGGACTTCCTAATGATCAAGCCTACTTAGCACTTTTTCTTGAAGGAAAAGATTTACTTTTGGACATAGCAAGTTTCCAGAAGAGTTAATGATGTCCTTAGGTTCTGGTTTTTGTGAGCTGTATGCAGCTTAAGAATTTGTTTGTATTAATCTTATGTCAATTGCTTGTTCTTCTAGAAGAGCCTAGTGCATGGAAATAAGGCATTTATTTTCCTAATGTGAAACCAGGTTATCATAAAAAAAAAAGTCTTAATTTATTGGATGTAGTATTATGTGAGCTTCTGTTCTTGTTAATGAAAAAAAATATTTCCAGTGATTTCAGCTGTGATGGACAATAGCTAGGCAATCTACTAGGTATGCTGTGCTCCACTCTTAATTCCCAGATGCAGGCTGGGATTAGTTGTGCCAGATTGCCTTTGGATACTGGATAGCATGTATTGTTTATGAGTTGATGTACAAAGTTAGCTTTTTCTTTTTGCCAGTCGGGGGTTTTTTGCCTGTGTTTCTAGTAAATGTGTTATTTCTGTCAAGTCACAAGTCTGTATCAGTAACAGTTACTGCAGTGTGGAAGGAAGGGCACCAACGTGATAACCCATCTGCTTATATTTGCTGGTGTCTCTCCGCAGTGCCAGCCTGGTGGGATCAGAGACCAAGTAATCTTTTACAAGAACGGGGTTGTTTTCATCAGAAAGTGTTTTAAAACACTGAAAGTCTTCCACCCCGTTGGCTCTGAAATCTTCCACGTGGGGATCTTTAGAGTAAATAAATAAAAGATTACACCAGGCAAATGTGATTTAAAGTGTTTGTAACTGTTCCCCAAACAGCAGTAAAATCCTAAGTATGATATGAGCAAGGCAAACAAGGGGAAAAGTTCACTTTAGCCTCCAGACTTAGTATTTGCACTATGTAGTTATGCAGCACCAGACCCTTGTGTACACAGGAGAGGATTCTGAAGAATCTTGGTGTCTGAAGGACATCCCTCTGGGTTAGGACAGCGTCCTCATGCCCTTCTTCTCCACAGCTTGCCCTTCTTTGGGCTGTGTGGTACATTTGTATCAGAGAAGTCTCTTATTTGTAATACAAACCTAAGTGACCTACTAGTAGTTGCCTGCACAGAGCCAGAAATACTAAATGGTTTGAGCTGGGTGGGACCTTAAAGCTGCAGCCCCACTGCTGTGGGCATGGACACCTTTCACTAGACCGGGTTTCTGAGAGCACCTTTCAAACAGGCCATGAACACTTTAGGGATGGGGCATCCACAGCTTCTCTGGGAAATCTTTTCCATTGCTTTACCAACCTCACAGAAAAGAATGTTTTTCTAGTATCTAATCTAACCCTACCCTCTTTCAGTTTGAAGCCATTCTCCCTTGTCCTATCACTACATACACTTGTAAAAAGTCTCTCTCCATTTTTCTTGTAAGCTCACTGCAGGTACTGGAAGGCTGCTGTAAGTTCTTCCTGAAAGCTTCTCTTGTCTAGGCTGAGCAATCCCAATTCTCCTAGTCTTTCTTCATATCAGAAACTGTTCAATCCCTCTAAACATCCTGGTGTCCCTCCTCTGGACTTGCTCCAGCAGGTCCATGTCCTCCCTGTGTTGGGATCCCAGAGCCAGATGCAGGGTTCCAGCTGGAGTCTCACCAGAACAGAGTAGAGGGGCAGAATCCCTTCCCTGTCCCTGCTCCCTGCACTGCTTTGGATGCAGCCCAGAACATGTTTGGTTTTTGGGCTGTGAGTGCACATTGATGGGTCATGTCCAGCCACCAGCACCACCAAGTCCTTCCAGCACTGCTGGATTTGATCTGCTCTAGCATGACTGTGTTAAACTGCTGTTCCTTTAGTTAAATATACTGAAGGTTTCAGTTGAAAAAGTTTACAAGTTGTACAAATC
This sequence comes from Chloebia gouldiae, assembly GCA_003676055.1. NCBI lineage: Eukaryota > Metazoa > Chordata > Aves > Passeriformes > Passeridae > Chloebia > Chloebia gouldiae. Next base: position 22,689,192 of record QUSF01000006.1, on the reverse strand, counting down.
TTAAAGAGTAAGCATTTACTGCTTGTTGTGTTGTACCATGAAGTGTCTGCTGCCTTCACCTCTTTCTGAGACAGCAGCTCAGAAATGCTTACACACTTTGATGAACCTGTATTCCTTGCTAGTGAGGAGTAAAGCTGGGCATTTCCATGCTGTATTGGCTTGCAGTGCTTTGAACCCTGGGGAAGATTCCAGTCAGCCAGGATTCTGCCCTGCATGGGTGCATGTTACTACTAACCTCTTAGGTTGCATTTCAGAGTGGTGAGCGTGTGAAGTACTTAGTGGTATCCACTGCAAAATTTCAACAGAAATTAGCCAATCCAAGTACAAACCTTAAAATCTGACTCTAAGGCAGTTCTATGGCAGAATGGGCAGGATTTTTTGAGAACTCGTTTTAAAAGGCCTGCTTTGCCCTGTTGAGTAGGGTTCTACGGGACTTGAAAATTAGATATAGTCATAACAATATTAACAGTGATGTCTTTAATTAATCTAGTAGTTCCTCACACTTGAATGGGTGATACTACTTTTTGTTTTCTTCACAGTTGTGGTATATTCTGGTTAATAGTTACTTTTGTGCTTTAAAGTAAGAGATTAATCCACTAATTTTGCAAGTATTCTTTCATGTTGCATCACTTAAAAAAAATCATTACTTAAAAAAAACAACCAAAACAAGAACAAAACTACCATAAACTTCCAAACAAATGACAAAATACAGACAGGAATCACCATCCTTGAGTTTTTCGGAGACCGTTTTAAACTTAAAAATAAATAATGGTAGAATTTCACATTTTTTGCCTAAGAGTGGATAATTTATTCTCCTGGCATCAAACAGGTTATAAAAATTACCAAGCTTTTTTCTAAAATTCTTGAAATGAATTCATTAATGTCTTCAAGCAGTATAGAGTATACCTCCACATACTAAAGGCATGTGCATGCTCACAGACATTGGATGGAAGCATTGATGGTGCTGAGCCAGGGAATGAACATTTTAGGAAACAGCACTAACAGTGATGTAACTTTGGTGCTTGTCATCATGAAACCCAGATTCTTTTAGCTGAAGTCCCATGAGGAGTGATTTTTAAGAAAAGGTATGTTTTCATGAAAAAATTATTAATTTTTTTTTTTTACTTTACATATGAAGTTTTGACTTGGCATGAGCTTTCAGCATAGAAAGCATTCTTGTGAATCAGCTACATTGATCGAGGGAATCGCTCACCAGATTTGTGTCCAGCATCATTCAGTGTCTGATAAACACTGCTCTTGAAACAACTGTGGCTGTGATTTTAGTGGTGAGATATTTTAGTAATGTTTATTGAATTTCAGCAACCAGAATAATGATGGAGCTAGTTTGTCATGTTATTAATGTTAGAGGCCTGGATATCTTCAGAAAGATTCAGTACACATAACACTCTGTCTAAACAGAGATTGTTTTTTAAAAATATGAGCAACTTAACCCATCCAGCTCTTGTGGTGCAAAGTAAATCTAATAAAAGCATTTTAGTCTATGTGAGACATAGCTAATGTGGACAGGAAATCGTTTTCATCATTTTACACAGTGTAACTAAGCCACATGTTGGGAATAAATATGTGATTTATACAGGCACAATTTCTTTTTATGTCCTAATGAGAAGTGTTAAATATATTAGTATGACCTGGGGCTTGACACATGCTCTAAAGGCTATGTATGATGCCAAGCAACCAATTATTTCAGTGCATTGTTTCTTGAAAGCATTGACATGGGTAAGGTCACTATACATTTTTAAAGGGAGCATGATGCTAGGTTGATACAGGATGAAAGGATGATACAAATAACAACACTTTGTTAGATCTTCCTGCTGTGCAGTGTATAATCAGGTGCTCTGGCTTCAAGAACACTAATGAGGATTTAAAGACCCAGTGGTGCACATTTAGCAGTCACACATGATTCTGAAAAATGCTTTTGCAAAGGGCACCTCTGATGCAAGGTACAGTTCAAAAGCAGGTAGGAATGAATAGTTTCGTTGTATAGCTTGGTGTAATACTTCTCAGTGTTTCAGTGAGCACAGCAATAGGTTGCAGCGTGCTGGTGCTTTGCCAGGTGCTGTTGTTTGGCTGTGATTTTTACCAGTTGTGAAGCTGGCCAGGAGCAGTAGTACGCATGGGCAGGCTGTATCACTGCATTTTCAGTGATCAGATAGTCACTGAGAGGAACAAAACGAGAGGGTTCTGAAGTTACTGTTTGAAGTCCATACTAAGCTGTATATGCTATATGCTGACCATCTCATTTAGCTCTACAGTAAATGCCAGGTGGAGAAATCCTGCAGAAGAGCAGACGGTGGCCTACCTAGCTTAAGGTGCCTTTTGGCAGTGATCCGTACCAGGTACTTGGCAGAAGAATGTACATTCATTCTGGAGCTCTTGAGACCAGAATGCCATGGTTTAGAGCTGATTTAATTTTTATGTTTTTGGTGTGTATTATACATACAGAAAAGACATAAAAATAGAAATGAGTTTTCTGTTAGAACAAATGAGCATCTACCTTACCTGCTTCTACTTTCAATAGTCAATAATGGATGCTTAGGGAAAGGATGTAGCAAGGCTTTTGTGTGAGTGATGGTATTGCCCCAGCAGCACTTCCAAGTTTGCATAGCCAGAGGTTGTATCTATATTTTTGTATTTGATGATAGCTCTTAGTAAACAAATCTATAAAAAAGTCCAATTGTTTTTCAGCCAATATCTAGCTCATCAGACAAGCGGACTTGTCAGGAGGCCAGCTTCTCTCTGTGTGTAAGTTATGGCTTCCAGTGCAAATCCCATGGTTTCCACTTACCCCCTGCTTTGGGTAGGAGTTTGGACTGGAGATCTCCTGAAAAGATTTTCCACTAAATTATCCTGTGATCCTAAGAAAAAAACCAATTTGGCTATAGTATTCGTTGTTCCCCTAGTTTTTTCCATGATATTTCATGCTGTAAAATGACTTGGTATAAATGAATTATGCATTAGCTTGTCTTTTGCCTAGAAACACACCCATATATTTTGTTTATAACCTCTAATTTAATATAACTGCCGAGTTTGATTTGCTTTATATAACAAATTTGGTATCTCTACCTTTTAAAGAAGTTTTAATGAAAGTTCAAAGTGTCTCTCAGTATACTACTATATGTGCTACTTGTATATCTCTTTCTGATGTTTTCCAGATTTTTATCACTGTCTAGAATCACTTAAACTATTCTTTAATCTTGATGTTTGCCATTATTTTAATAATCTGCAGTAATTTTGTGCAGAGCACTTGTTTTTTAAATGTGTTTGAAGAATCACAGTTTCTTTGAGAATCTGTGGGAGACGCATGTTGGCGATATTTAAAACTTGTTAATTAGAAATTCTTAGCACTTAATTAAAATTGTTTTTAAAATGGGCCCTAATTCTACTATGATTTATTGCTTGTGGAATTAATTTGGCAGTTTTGTACATAAGCATTGTGATAATTCTGTCTTGAGTAAGAAAGTATCTCGTGAGTAGTTGGGTATTGGCTTGATGCAGCCAATCTGAGAGCAAAATGTTATTTTATACAATTTTAAAAAATATTTGGTGGATACTTAAAAATTATTACTCATGAATTGAGGTGCCTTGTATTTCATTTCATTTCACTAAATGAACAGAAGTTGAGTGTTCCTTTTTTTAAACTGTTTTCCTTTTTTTGAGCTTTGTACTACTCACCAGCTTTAATGTTCGTATTTTCTCAGGAGTTTCCACTGAAGTATGCAGGGAGCAGGAAACCTCAAACTATTGTTAAATAAAACAGAGATTGGGTTGGGTGTTAAACATTTGCAGTTTGGGAGTTTTATCACAGTATACTCCCTCTCTTTAAACATGTCAGAATGAGCAGTGAGTTTTGCTCCATGGGGAGAAGTATGTACAGCAATTGCTGTTCCTCCACATGCATGTGAGGTGTGCAGAAAGGTCATGGAGTAGTGCTCATTTTCTGGCATATAGTCTGACTTTTTCACCTGAGTGTGCAATCATTCAGTTTTGTGTAATTAATCCGGTGTTATTTTGGCCTGTCCTTGACTCAAATGAGCTTTATATATGCTTTGCTAACTGATTGTGCTTCTGAGGCTGAGACTGTGGTCACAGCTCTAACTGGCAGCTGGAACAGGGCCATTCAAAGAGCGCTTGGTTTCACCGCTTACTGCCTGTGGTATCTGTGACTTTGTACATGAACTGTGACAGATGGTTCCTGAGGCTCTGTGTGAACCTTCTGTGTGCTTCGCACTGTGTCCTGCAATACCTGGTGTTGGAAGGTGCAACTGCACACAAGGTGTCCTCCTCCTCAACCTCAAGGCTGTTCCTGTCATGGGCAGCATGGCAGGCTGAGCTGGAAATGAGCCACTGACTTCTGGGAACAAGTTGTTCTCTTATGGGTGTCATGTACTGCTCTGTCTTTAATAGAAAAAAACTCCAGAAGTTTTTAAAAATTGCATATAAACAAAGTAAATTGGAAATAAAAATAAATCTTAGCTGAAATTCCTAAATTTTAGTTGTTACAAAAGCTGGCTTTTCCTTGTTTCCCTTTTCATTCTGCCTCTGTGCTGGAGCTCCCAGATCAGTGAGGAACAAGGACTTACCTTTACTTACCTGCTGTACAGAAGCAGTGCCAGTTGCCTAACATTTCTGTGGCTCAGCTGCTAGAAGGCACTAGGTGTATTTATGTTGGCATAAGCTTATGTTGCTCTCGTTCAGAGGACACAGTTTATAATGTCTGTGGATTATAAGAAGCCAGATTTTGGCTCTGACCGTCAATTTATTGCCATGTTTTATTTTAGGGGAGTGAACATGGCACCTGGAGGGGCACCAGTTTTGTTGCTGATCTGAAGGGTTGGGTATGAACCCATGCAGCAATGGGACAGACAGTATTATTGGTAGTGTGTTTATTTTCTTTGAAATGCAAATGGCAGTGTAATTTCTGAAGCAAGTGTTGATGCCCAGGCCTATGAAAGTGCTTACCCAGTTGTTTCACTGCTCCCCCTGGAGCTTTGCAGTTGTAGAGATGAAGGTGCTGTTGCTTTGAGGTGATGGTCCCTTTGGACTGCACAGAATGATGGTGCCAAGCAGATCCTGTGGAGAGCATCCTCTCTTCTTGGCAAAGAGCAACGATGTTTGGCCTGCCACTTACCATCTCATGCATAAATTTTTCACTAAACTGTGGCTACCACTTCATGCTAAATATTCCTTCTGTTCTCCAGCACACAGAGTCCATGTTGTATCTGTCTTTATGGAAGCACACTTTGCAAAGTGGAAGGTGGGGGAGCTGTGCCAGCCAGCTCCCTGTGCTTTCAGCAGTTAGTTTTCTGACCAGAGAAGGTACAGTCAGGATTCAGAGTAAAATTGTAGTCACTGTATATCTGCTGGCAAGCTCCTAGGCAATGCCATTTAATATTCATTTGCTCAGCAAGTACAAAATAGTCACAATTTAGACAACAGTTAAGGTAACCTTTAAGTAATATGTGCAAATTTGGTTGCTGTAATACTAGAAAAATTCTTCTGTGTTTCCTGTTACAATTTTATTTTTGCCAGGTGGTGAGGTTTGTTTTTCATTTTAAGCTTTATTAATCTTCAAACTCTTTTTTTAAGCTCTTCTCCAGTCTTGAGGACAGTTGACATACTAGAACTGCTTTGGAAATTGAGCAAGAGTTTTTTAAATACACTTGTCTTATAATAGTGGTCAAGGAGAAGTGGCAATCTAAATCAATTACTAGAGAGTTTTTTTGTTGTTGTTTTTGTTGGGTTTTTTGGGAAAAAGTAATGAGTTTTAGCTTGATGGTAGTCTTTACTACTTGTCTGCACTTCAAAAACCCAAAGGAGAAACTATCAAGTGTTTATTTTACTGTTACTTATCAAGTGTTCTGAAAAGATGTCTTTTAAAGTAATTCTAGTGTAAAGATAAATGTAGTACATGCTTTCTGCACATGTATGCTTTCTTAAATATGTGTCACTCCTAAATGATGGCTCTTTTTCTGCTCTCTTTTTGACTAAGAGGTTGGGCTCTTTTCATTATGTGGGACTTTTAAGTGTAAGGTTAAGAAAATCCACAGATACTAAATCCACTGATGTTCACAAAAATCAAATATTCTGTGAATGTTGTATTAGGAGGAAAACAGTGAAGTCATTAATGTTGATAAAAGTTAAATGTAAGGTTTTGGTGTAAGTACTGTTGGTTGTAACCTGTTGTGTCTGAATTCTGTACCATAGGAAGGATCCATAATTCTTTGTAGAAGCACTAAAACTGGCAGATCAGCAGAGCTGATGTAAAAGGGTTTTAAGTTATCAAAGCTGATAGGGTTGCCTGTTGAGTTTGAGAAGTAACAGATTGGCCTCCAGTTGCCAATGCACTTGATGATCCTCTGTCACCTGGAAGCTGACCACATCTCTTCAGTTCTATTCTAAAACTAGCTTAAACCCAAGCTAATAAAAAAGATTTTAGCTGCAAAAGTTGAGATCTCTGTTATCTTTACTGAATATTGTCTCGACATGAAGTCTTTTCCTGGGACAGATCTGTGAAAATATGTTGCAAATTACAACATCTTTAGGTATTTGAGTACTTCATAATTTTGCAAGTCTGCTGTTTTCAAAATTAGTAGTATTTTTTCAAGAGATCTAGGCAATGGACTCAGAATTTGAGAAACTTTGGTGGCATGTGCACATCTTTTTACTGGTACAAGTGGGATACAGCTGGACATGGTCTGATAGTTCTAGCCAGGATCTGAGCTGGGGAGCAGGAGCTGAAGGCTGACCCCTGCATGTGCCTCAGGCACTGACAGCATCAAGTCACAGGTGTTGTTGAGGTCTGGGCTCTACCTGTTAGGCATAATTGTAATAATTACACTCAGAAGCCTTCCTAAAAAGCTTAGAGCTGTGATGCCTCCCTATTCACTGAATGCCATGCAGTGGAATATTTGTGTCCCTTCTCACCAAAGAAATTTAATTTTGAATTGAAATGAACTAGAATCAACCCCACCCAGTTCCATATGAAAACAGTAAGAAGTCGAAGGCTTTACTTCACTTTTTTCACACAAATTTTTTTGGTTTTCCTTGAAGCATCAGTAAAGGCAAACTAATAGTTTTCTGGTGAATTTGACTGAAAATTCAAGTTTGGAGCAAAATGCAGAACTACCAGAATCTCTGCTTTCATTATGAGCATTTCACACAGCTATGGATATAATTACATATGATGATCTTATGGCAAGTCATGGGCTGTTACCCCCAGTTCCCTGGCAGAACTCCCAGTTAAGTGATTCTCTTCTTGCCACATCAATGTACTTTCTTTAGCTGGTATGTTTTATCCTAGAGAGAACTGCATTTAAATGAATAACTGATCTTGTTGTATGGTGTATAAAGGTCTTCAGAAAACTCAGTTGACAGGTTTCTTTGGCTTCTGCTCCCTGTGAAGATTGTTACATTTGATAAAAATGGTGATCCTTCAGTCTTCTTTTATCCCTTGAAACCAGGAGAAAAAAACAATTTCATTTGAAAAACTTACCTAATCATACCTTTAAAAGGTTCTACTTTACCTCAAGTGGATCACTTCAGATTTTTGTCTTGATGTGTTATGCTGACTCTTGCTTTGACTGATGAATAACTTCTGTATAGTGATATAAGAAAAGAGAATAATGCAAATTTGGGTATACGTGTTTGGAAAAATCAACAAGGTAATCTTATTTATAGGGCATCTAACTGACATAGGTTACTTAATGGTTAGTTCAGTGATGTTTCTAAGATGTCTGTGTAAAAAAGCAAGACTTAAAACCCTGTGTTTATCAACTATCAAGAACATTGTTATAACAAAAATTACCCCAAGAATATAATGAAGAATTAAGAAATTATTACAGGTACAGAAAACTTGTGTAAAAAGAAATAGAAGATGAGGCAGGGGAAGTTGTGTCATAGCTTTGGGTGAGAAGGACTTCCTGAAGGTTGTTCATGGCTCTTGGCTGTTCAAATGTATTCCCTTAAGCTTGAAACTGTACTGTAGCTTGAATGGTGAATTTGTGACTTCTCTTCCCCCAACTGATACTTCATTTCTCAAAATCAGAGTGTGTCATGTTAGAAATTAAGTTTGTACAGAAAAATAAAGAAAGATTTGGAATTAAATGAGCCTGGGCAGAAGAAGCTGGGGATGGAGGTGCTTAGTTTTAGTCTTTGTTTCTCACCATCCAACTCTTTATTGGCAATAAATTAATTTTCCCCAAATCAAGTCCATTTTGCCCGTGTCAGTACCCCATAAATGATTTTCTTGTCTTTATCTCATTTCCTAAGCTTTTGTTTATTCTGTTCTTCCCTCGTGCTATTGAGGTTGAAGAGGAATGCAGCAGTGGCTTGGGTGGGCATATGGTACATGACGAAGATCAAGCCCACAAGAATTTTAAGGACTGAATTGTCAGCTGAACCTTTTAGGTTACCATAGAAAAAAGCAGAACCATCAGTGTCTGTGTTACCAGTGTGCATCTCTTCAGTGAGACTAAGCCTTTCATTAGTGGCAGCAGTAGCAAGCATCATCTGCCTTGCCTCTCTATCACTTTTGTGTTCAGGAGAGAAACAAGACGAGGAGGCTTTCTTCCACAGGAATGTAAATGTTTGTCAACCCATGCAGGAAATGTGAGGGCTGAGTTCTGGGTTCTCTGAAGCCTGAGCTCACTGCTTGCTTTCTGGGGTTGCCTGGGGTAGGGCCTGTCTGAGGGGTACGGCTTTAGTACTGTGCAGCTAGATGTGAAAATCTTGGAGGGTGAGAGAGACAACTGTGATGTGGGGTGGGGATATCTCGTTTCAGTCATCTTATGCTTAGAAGAAATTATAAAGGGGGTTTAGGGGTGTGTTTGTCGTGTCTCAGAACAGGAGGTGAGTTGTGGCATCAGATCCTCTCTGATTGTCAAAAATTTGCAGTGTGATTCTCAAAATGTATGGCTTGGCCAAATGAAAAGCTTGCCTACAAAACATTAGCACTTCTTGTGGATGGCAAATGTCATAGTAGTGTAATTCATAATTAAATAAACACTACAGGGTGCTGAGGGGGTTTCTATCAGGATGAGACAATGGGATTTGGGTTTTTTTTTTCTTCTGCTAAAGTAGCAAAAGATAATTTGATTAAAAATTACAGCAGAAAGCCATCCTCATGGAGAAAACACAAATGATGGTTTTAGAGGTGCTGTGCAGAAAATGTAGTCCTTTTAGGAGTGGGGAGAGTCTGGTTATCAACTGACTGCTACAGCTTCTCAAAAGAGCTTGTAAGCTTGAAAGCGTATGTGTCTTGTGTAACAACTGTTCTAGTAGCAGTTGCCCATACGGATCTGGGTATGATTTGTGTTTTTAATTAATATTTCAAGGGAATAAGTGTCCAAAAGTAATTAGTGGCAGGTTCCAGCGGATGGCACTGAGAAAAGAGAGCATTATCTCTTTTAGGATGAGTTAGTCATCCAAGAGAGCAGATGTTTTGGTAAGGTCATGCAGTGTTTGGCTTCATTTTCTGCCCAGCTTAGGACCTACATCTGCTGTGTGTTTTACGAAGGTGGTAAAGGAGTCCACCAGGAGGGTTGAGGTGGGAGACTAGAAAAGGAAGGACTGTCACACGAATTAAGGTACCTTTCACCTGAGCAATTTTGGGGGCTGGAAGTTAGCTACCACAGTTATTGAAGAAAATGGGGTTGCCTGAATAATGCATTGACTCAATACATCACATCACCTATCTCTGCCGGTGAGTCTCATGAGTGTCGTCAGTTAATGTGGGCACTGGAGCAGCCTGGCCTCACTCTGGTGTGGATACTCCATCTGCTTGCCTGACCTCGGAGGCTCCTGGAAGAGCTCAATTCATATCCCAGTCCCAGTGGGAGTAACTCAAGCCCCTTTGCCTTAGGTGACAGCCCAGTCTATGCAAGCCTCAGCAATTATACCTGGTTTGCTGCATGGATTTGAACATACTGTAGTGCAAGCACTGGTTATGGCAGGAGAGCGCTGTTTGGCAGGATCAGCTCTCTGGGTGACTTTGGGCTGAATGTGTTGTCCCTGTGATCACACACAGACTGGATCTACTCGGCAGTGGCCTCTCAGGATGTATCACACAACGTACTTCAAGTTATAAATGCAGAAGAGATCAAATAGTTTGGAAATAATTTACTCCTGTGATTATTGCTCCTGTGAATTATAAATTACCCAAAAGGCAGAGCTGTTTGCAGCCAGAGTATTTGCTCTTCAGCCCAGCACTCGAAAGGCTGCTTCTAAAAAATAAGATTTTTGGAGAACAAAAGGAGAAGCGAACACGATGAAAATTTAGTTAAATGTAAATGTGTTAAATGGTACATGAACTAGTCAGGTTTTCATGATTTATCAGTTTTAAACTTCAAAGGCTCTGTTTAGCTTGCATTTTTAAAACTAATGAGTTTATCACAGCCAGTGGGGAAAAATGGTTCAAGTATATCAGCTGTAAATTGGTACAAAGCACTAAAAGGGACATTAGCCTCTAATCAGATTCTAACAGTTCATTAAACCTGCCTTTCCTCCGTGGCACTTTGTCTTCCCCCCTCCTTCTGCCTGGGCCTCCTGTGTAAGCCAGCCTCGTCCCTTTGCTCAGGCGAGTAAAACTTCCTCAGGGACACGGTGCAGCATCAGCTCATCCTTCTTTGTCTATGAGCTAAACAGCCTAAGGGATGTTTGATGATGGTGTATTCCTGATCTTGCTGTAAAATTCAACTGTGCTGCCTATGAATCAAGAAAGCAGAGGGACCTCTCAGCTTGCAAAATAGGCACTGGGGGAGCCAGGCATGCCATGCTGGCTTCTGCTCTTTCTCCACCTCAAACCACATCCAAACTGATGGGGCCCAGTGACACCTGTGATCTGCTGCTAATAAGTAAACGATGCGGTGTCCTTGTTGGGAAGAAAGATGTAAAGCCAGGCACAATTTCATCCAGCTTCTTTGTGGCATCAGAGACTCTTCCTGTGTTTTTTCCACCTCATGTCTCAAACACTGAATGAACATCAAGGTGAGCAAAATAATTTGCTCAGCAAACATAGGAAGAACTTGTTTTTCTTCCTCTTCCCATTGTGTCAAGCTTTAAAAGTACAGTAGATCTACAGCAGTAGCATAGCATGGAGTGAGACGTCTCAATAGCTTGACTGGTTTCCATTCTTGTATGTCTGATTGCAGAGGTGTCCTGCTGAAAATTACTTGTTCAATCTGAAATTTTGTAACTCTAAGCATTTAAAACTTTTTGTGAATGATCAAAATCTACTTTTAAAGGTAAGAAATAGAGATGGCACTTGCTTATCTGCTTCACCATCAAGCTGCTTCCTGTCCTGTAGTAAGTAGCCACAACTCTGGGTGCTAAAATACACAGGATTTTAAGTGAGGGTGACATGGATTTTAAGCAGGTCATTTGCTCTGCTTTTGGCAACATATTGCACGTATCAGTTTCCCTTTTCAACATGTTCTTTAAATTACAATGAAGGAGTATACAAAAAATAAACAGTTTCTGCAGTATTTATACCCTGGAAAGTGGAGGTCCTGGGATGAGGTGTATCAGTTGGAAAAATGAAAATGTTTAAAGTAGTTTAAGTTTTTAGAATGTAATTTGGAAGCTCTGTTCTGATAGACCATTTTCCCGAAACTTCGACTGAAGCAAGATAAGAAACAGGGCTATGAATGCATTACTTATGAATAATGGCACCACGCAGTGCTGAATGGATTTGCTGCCTGTGAAATACAGGGAAAATTAATTTTTTTTCCATTCTCATGCAGTTAGAGGACTACAAGGTACCAGAGCAGAGGTGAGTTTCCAGTCTAGAGCTTTCCAGACAGGGCTGTAGATTAATAACTGACTGTGAATGGGTTACTTGTAAGTGAAGTGTGCTCCAGTTACATTATTTGAAAAATGAGTGTGATGTTTCCACATTTCTGTAGCACTGACCAAGGTGTTTGGATTTTTTAGCTCACATTCTAGCTTGAAGGATAAAATGGTTTTGTTTTGTTTTTTTTTCCTCTCCATGTTCTCCAGACTAAATGACAGCTGAAGGCACTTGCTTTCAAACACCAGCCTTGAGCCTTGTCTGGAGTAGAAAATTGATTCAGGTTGAGGTACTGTCTGATTTGAAGGCACAAGAGGACTGTTCAGTATGTCCTTATAAACTGCTCCAGTAACAGCGGAAATGTTGATTCAGGGAAGCACACAGGTTTTGCAAATCCTTCTTCAGCTTGAAGCTCTCAGCATATAGTGCCCATAACTACATAGACAGTGCATGTTTTTAAGTTGCTTTTTTATCTCTCTCAGAGATAATTTTTATTGTTTCAGAGGTTTGTGGAGATTTTCATTTGCAAATGCTGATAACTTTATAAGACTATAAGAAATTTGAGCAATTGTATATTCATTTATAATGTGTATGGGTACAGGCCTTCACTGTCACTTCTCTCCATATAAGCTTTCTCTACCAGAAGTACAAGTGTTTTGACTGAAATCAGCTATACCTAAGCATACTGCCGAAACCTTCAAACCGTTTGACATCACTACTTTCTTTTCAGTTCTAAAACAAGGAATTAATATATGTGTACCTGTCTAATTAATTTCAAATTACAAAATAGTAAGTGGAGATTATTTTTCCTTGTTGCTTACAAGGACTTAGTTCTCTTTTAAGGATGACTGAAAGTATGATTTACTGTTTTAGCAGAAGTAGTACCTTGGCAGCTACTCCTTGAAATTATTATTACATCTTCCTCATTAACTTTATTTCCACTGAAAGAAACATACTTCTACAATATCATAGAACTTAAACCAGTGAATTGAAACAAGTGGTTTTTTCATAATTTTTTGATTAACCTTGTCCTTTTTTGCCTTAGGACATCAGCACCTTTGAGAACAGAATGTTAATGCTTGATGGGATGCCGGCAGTCAGAGTCAAAACAGAGCTGCTGGAATCTGAGCAAGGGGTAAGCAGAGGTTTGTGTGACCTCACTCTGGTAACCCTTCCCCAGCTTCTCTGTGGTTAGCTGTCCCTCCCATTTTCTTTTCTGTGTTTTTCTTTATTTCCACTGTTCTGGAGCATAATTTCTTGGAACTTGTACTGGTGAACGTCTAATCTGATCTGCTGGAAGCACAGAACAAAACTCTGCAGAAGACTTACTGGAATCATCTGGGATAGCTAAGATGCTGTTGGTGTAATTTTACACCTATTAAAAATAGGTGCAGTTTACTTAAAAAAAAAAAAAAGAAAAAGGAATAGATTTCAGTAAAGGAAACCATATGTCTGGGAAGTCCATATAAGTATGTATGTTTGCTATTCTGCTTTCTGGGGATATGTGCCTTACTGCGGTTGTTTCATCCTTTTTATCCTCGTCCTGCTCCATTTTCTGTTTGTGGAAACCTGCTCTCTCTCTCTCTGGTGAAATGCACTTGTTTATCATTAAGATAAGAGGACTAAAACTGATATCATGTCAGCTGCTGGATGCAGTACATATCATGAATTGGATTTTGAATTTTTTTGCAGAACTTGGTGTTGGAGTGATAGCTTTTAGGAAGATGGGAGGGTTTTTTCTTGCGTATGTGGTGTCAATGATTGTAGATTACAGCCGGGGATCTATTTTAATGTATTCTTTTTTTTGTTATCGTGAAACTTTGTTTCCTTATGAACATGATATGTTATTCCAAAGAATCCAAGCCACTTTACTAATCTAAAGACAGATGCCTTCAAAAGCAGCCTAATAGAAGCAGCAATGCTGTTACCTTGTAGGGATGGGCTTTTGCTTAATTCTGTTACTTGGCTTTTTCCCTTTCTGCTATTTTCTGTTATTTAATTGAGAATTTGAATGATATGGAAAAGAGGGAATTAACTTTCAGGATGACTTAATTTGAAATACTTGCAAGGAAATACCAGTTATTCAGGGTGTTTTTGAGGCTTTAAGTTTGAGAGGAAGAAAAAGGTTGGCATTTAATTGAGTTCTTGCTTACCACTGCCTTCTTGAGAGCAAGTACCCACAGAAGAGACTCCAATATAATGTACTTTGTGAGAATGTAAAAATTGAACTATTGTGTTAGCCATGATGATGAAAAGACAGATCCATTCATTTTTAGTACCTTTTGGATGCCTTGCATGTCTTTGTATGTAACAGAGACATTTCTATATAGTGTTCAGAAGACAAAGGTTCCATTGGCATTTGCCTTTGTTCAATATAAAATAAATTCTGTGCCTGATACATATTGCTGTGTCCTTTATGAAGACTACTTACTTTAGCAAAGCATGAGTTGTTTCTGAAATACCTACTTGGTGTCTTAGGAACTGGAAGGAAATGAATAATCTATATAATTTTTTAATTTCCTTAGAGTTTTTTAATAAAATTTTATGGACTTCTGTATAAACAGAAAATGATGTCACTTTTTCCCCCAGTGACTGAGCCATTATACAAAGAGCTTGTTTGATTTGGAACTTTATGCACTTCAGTACTAATTAAGTAGTGTCTGGTCAAGAGTCTCTGGCACCTTTATGATTCTTCATTAGGGAACAATCAATAAATACAGAATGAATTCTTCAGTTCACTAACAGAGGAGCTGGCCATTAGGATGGCAGTTGTCCAGCAAACAGCTTAAAATCTGAAGAGAACTGGTTGAAACAGATGTTTGGCATGTACTTTGGAGGCATGCTTTGAATACGTAGATGCTGGTATACATAACAGGGACAAGTGTTTGAAAGTTGTGATTACCAAAATGAGCATATGGATCTTTTTGGGAAGATGAATATTGTAACTGGGAACCATGGAGTGGGAACTGAAATGTGATCTAAGTAGTAGGAGTTTGAAATTGTGGTGCCTGTCTGTGTTGTTATAGCACCCAAAGTGCCTAGAGTTCCACCTCTATTACAGCATATGTGTGTACAGGAAATGTGACTTCTACTTGAAACTTTGGGAACTAAGATGGCATTTTGAGTCTTCTGAGCATAATGGCCAAAGCTTCATCATGAAGAGCTGAACACCAGACAAACTCTTACAAAACCCAGAGGGGAAGACATTTGGGTGTTTTGCTGTTCTGGCTTGGTATCAGCTGTTGGCTCTAGGTTTGCAAGGGCAAAAGTGAGACGTGGGTTAAGGGTTATGTAAAAAAGGTTTAATCTGTGATTGGAGAATCATGAAGGCAGTATCAGTTGTGGAGGAGTGAAACCAACAGCATCTGGAGCACCAGTGGCCCTTGACCAGGATGGTGAGCATTGCTCTATCAGACTAGAGAACTCTGAGTTGTCATGCATTGCCCATGAGGCTTTAGGGTGCTATTGTCTTAAAAGTGCTGCAGGACCACTTTGAGTTGTCTCCTGTTAAAGTGTGAGCCCATATTTCAAATAAACATTTTAAAGAATTTTTAAGGCTATATGCCTGTTCCTCGTAGAAATGTTGAATGCTTTTCTGCAGGACACATGAATATGTCATGCAGAAAATGTAGTTTTGCACACCTCTGTAGTTGTGCCTCAAATAACTCTACCTTGGGATTCATGGCCTTCAAGGTGGGCTTCACCCACAGGACCTTGCTGGGGGAGTTTGGACATTTATGTGTTTAGGACTGTGTTGCACACCCAACTGGTCCTCCCTTTGACCTATTTACTAAAGAAGTAGAAAAAACCTGGCTTAGAATTCTTGGTAAAGTGAAAATTGATCATTCCAATGACTGGACAGCATGGAAGAAAAAAAAAACTCAGAAGGAACATGTCCACCTACAGCACTGAAATGGAAGTACAGTTGGGAAAAAATAACACCAGCTTTTAACCTTGAGTTACTTTTTCACTTACTTTTTGTGAGTTGTGGTAAAAAATGCACCATATGCCAATGTGCGTTAATAAGAAGTTAATCTTCCCTGTCTTGCTCTGGGCAGCTTGGTCTTCACCAGGTTGTCTCTTGACTATGTGTGGTGGTAGTAGAAGTCATGCATGATGTAGATGAGAACCAGGACAGAGCAGATACTAGCAGTTCTTGCTGTATTTGGATACCAAGCTAGGCAATCAATCCATTATATTCCCTTGTTTCTTGTTTCAATTTGGAGACTTCAGTGTTTTGCAGAATAGATTAAGTATAATGTAAGGTTCTTCTCTACCATTTGTGCATGGGCTCTAAGATCTTTTAACTTTTGTGGTACATGTTTTGCTTTGTTTCATGATTCCTCTGTGTCTTTCACTGTATTTGGTTGCTCCATCTAAACCTGATCTGATACTGCTGAACAGTTTAGTTTTCTTAAATATTAGTCCCAGCCCTTATACTGCACAAGTGCTACTTACCTAGAGCAAGTGAAGGTGAATTTAAAATGCAGTACTGCAGAAGGAGTAAGCAAAGAAAGTGTAGCCCAGCTGAGATTTTAGGGTAGCCCTGGGAGAACGAAACTATGTGAGGTACTCCCAGCTGCAAAGCAGCCCAGTTCTCTTAACTGAGTCTGAAAGGAAATTAGAGCTGAGATTTCAGCTGTGCCCCATGCACTAGATCCTTGGAGCCTGTGACTGGAGGAGATGTGAGCAGGATGCTGGAACTGCAGCCTCTGTTGGTGTAGTGAAGACAAACCTTTACCAACCCAGATTTAAGACACTGAGATGAAGCTGGATCATTGTGGGAGAATAGGATTTAGACAGTCCATAAGGAAGACATGCCTTATGAGATACAGGTTACTAGTCAGATTTGGAACAAATAGGTATTTACAAAGAAAATGGATTTTCTCTTTGCTTTGGAAAAAGTTTAAAACAGTTCTGTTTTGTTTTATTGTCGCTGATTTAGAGTAGTTTAATGCTTTTAAGAAGGCCATCAGCATTAGTAAGAACACATGCTTATTTTTCCAGTGAGCTACTGTCCTTAATTTTGCACAGGAGATTTAATGCAGTCTATTGTTTGAGGCTTCAGGAAGACACAGTGCTGCTTTAATGACTTTATCACAAATGAAAAAAAGACATTGCATAAAAGATATCTCATCGCCCTTTAACAAGGCTTCATTATTATCTCCCCTACTGTGGAACAGGAGCTAGCATTGGTAATAAATTGGGAGAATTACTTCAGAGATATGAATTTGCTTATCATTTAATATCCTCTAGTGACCTACAACTTAAGATCTTTTGGGCTGCTGTAAAATCTTTCTCAGTTACCAGCTTCAAAAAAGGACATGAAGGTGGTCCCTCCCTATGAGGCTGAAGGTGGGGTATTTCAGCAGGAAAAAAAAAATCTTCCTTTTTTATGTGTGCCAAAAACTATTTTGGAAGTAATACTTCTTACTGTGAAAATGTGTGGAAGCTGGATTAATGTATTGGTAATAGAGACTGGGTGGAGAATTTATTAAGTGGTGGCTAGTATTAAGAAGTTGGGTAAAATAGTGTTGACTGGCTTCAGTGTGGAGTTTGAAAATCCTGCTAGTCATTGCAGAATGTGGCCCGGTTTCTAAAAATTGGCAAATGTGTGCAACTTAGTGTTCAGTTGCACTTTTCAAGTATTTGCTGAGTTGGGCTGTAAGCTGTTGTTAAAAGGAGATATAAATGTGGGATATAAGGAGATAAATGTGGGAAAAGGAGATATAAATTATACCCACAATCAGTCTTAAAATACAGAGAATCATGAACTGCTAATTTTCATCAGTCTTTTTGTTTCCAGATCTGCAGTCTCATCTGTTCCTTTGCCTATATTTTGTTTTCTCAAATCATCACTGGAAGATTATATATCTTACTCTGAAGTCTCCTCCTAATTTTCTTTATCTGTCTTCATTCAAATCACTTATCATTACTGAATTATGAAAGGAAATTATTAAAATGACAAAACTCTTTAATAAGCTAATATTGTTCTGTGTCTTTCCTAGCCAGCCAAATTATCTTCTTGTCTCATATCTGAAGAATGCCTTCCATCCTTATGTTGTTATATACATAAACATGTTTTACCTCAGCGTGGGTAATACTGACATAAATCTCTTATTTTTAAAGATTTCCAAAAATACCTATTCATAGTCAGTTGATAATAGTCTCAGCAACAAAGTTTACTCCATGACTGTATGGGGAACTCTCTTGCAGTGATTCAGCTTGGGTACGTTCTTTTTATTAGTAGAAGAAGAAGCACTTCTGATATTTGCTATTGTAATTTATGAATTTCTGCTTCATTCAATGACTTATTTTTTTTCTGAATTACTTAATGTTTAGCATGACTGATTTGGGGAAACAAGTTGTGTATGGACAGAGCCAAGAGCCAAGGGGTTTTGTCATGGATGTAGGTGTGGTTTCCTTATTTGTTTTTTTTTCATTTGTTTTTTCTCTCCAGGGATCAGACCCGAAAATGCAATAGAAAGGTAATAGATTTAAGACTAACAGGAAATGATAGCTTAACCAACTCAGCACACTTGCCAGGTAGTCTTTTTGCCAAGTTAACCAAGACTGCAGACTAAAAATGCAGGTAGGGTGGTAAGATGTATGATGCTGTCTGAAATTCACACTAAGTGAAGTATCCCAGATCCTCTGAGACTTAATTTACTGTCCGCTGTCTGCCATTGTTTCCTTTCCTAGACAGCTAAGTTGACT
Source organism: Chloebia gouldiae (assembly GCA_003676055.1). Classification (NCBI taxonomy): domain Eukaryota; kingdom Metazoa; phylum Chordata; class Aves; order Passeriformes; family Passeridae; genus Chloebia; species Chloebia gouldiae. The sequence goes on along the minus strand of QUSF01000006.1, from coordinate 22,670,669 downwards.
GTTACAGGGCACAGCAGGGAATGTGCTCCTTATTCTGTCTGGTATTGTTTGTTGTACGTATGGTAGAACAGGGGGATTTTCACTTGTGGGTGAAACTTAATTGTGTGAGGTGTTGTACTGATAAAGGGTGGTCCCAGGGTATCTAGGGTTAATTAATCAGAAGTTTAGACAGTCTTTTAATGGTATTCTTCAGATATTAGTGGCTGTGCTTATTAGGAATTCAGCAGAAAATATAAAGGAGTGAAGCAGAGGAAGATCTCTGCTCCAGACAGTGAATTTAGCCAACAGTGCCAGGCCCAAGAGATTTCCTGTGTCTGTGGTAATACAAGGGCAGCAATAAGATGGTTTAAATTACAATATATTTAGATTTTTAGGAAAAAACTATTTGGTAGAGGAGAAGGATAATACTTTATTTGCTAAAATTGGAGGAAGTTTCATAGAGAATGTGGGATATTACCCAGAAACTAACATAGCTTTACAGTTCCATAGCAAAAGCACAGTTACAGAATTTATCATGTTAGATACAAAAATTGATATGTTTTACATGCTTATATGGATTAGAAACATAATGTTGCCTTTGGGAGAAGAAAAGTTGACCCTTTGATTGGAGCATAGTGCTAAAGTTCATTGCAAGATTATAGTTTGATTGCCTTCTATCCCCAGTCAACTATTTTGTGAGCTCACCTGCAAGCCAGTCTGCTTTTTTGATGACATATGACCTCTCAGCTTGCTCTGCTACCAGAGCTTGTGATGAGAGTCTCCTGGAAGATTTATTCAGCTGAGAAACTGGGCATAAAGAAAAACAAGCATGATATATACAAGCTGTATATCTGTGGTTACTGTGAATTCCAAAATCTACATTTTGGGTTGAAAATAGATTCCTGTTCAAGATGTGAAAGGTCAACATTTCCATTACTGCACTAAAGAAGTCATTGAAAATGGTTTAAAAAAATCTCAAGAAAGATTTTAACCATCCAAATATGTACAATTAATGAAACTCCCCCTGATAACCCAAGTTCCCATGACACTCATGTATGCTCCATTTCCTTCTCTTTGGGGAATCCAGTATTGACTGTTTAGCTGTAATTGTGATTGAGCTTGCAGTCCTAATTGAGGAACCAATGAGATACAGATTTTTATGCATTATGCCAGAAGGGTATTAACACTGTAGTCATAGGAGCTCAGAGCATGCCGTATATCAGCTGGTATACAGCGCTGTATTCTAAAATCCTCTGCCTTGAAACTCACACAGGTTTGTGTTTTTTTGTGTTACAGTGCACTTGAATTCTAAGATACAGCAAGGAGTATTTTAGACTTCGTGTGTGAAACTATTACTGACAAATGAAAAGCAGTTACTCTTCTTGTCTGGTAACTCACCTGATTAGGCATCTGAAATTTAATTTAGGCAGCAGTGGCAGTGAAATTCAGTAGGTTACAAATGTACATAACCTCTCTGTTCATGTGGAGAAACTGAGGAAGGTGAATTAGGTAATTTCACTTTTCTTAAAAGAAAGCTACCTTGAATTACCTCTTGTTTGGCTCTGTCTATGATTATATATGTGCATGGCTAGTGCAGGCCTGCTGATGCATGCTAACTTTTGTGGTCCAGAGCTCTTGATTAAAAATGTTTTCCATTGAAACATCTCTGTGAAATAATTGTTACTCACAAAATCTTTAAGTTATTTAGCTGGGAGAAAAGTTAGTCATTAGGTTTCATTTTGTTCTACTCACAGAATGAGTTTAATGGATTTTTTTTGTTTGTTATAATGCTCATTAGAGTAGTCAGTTCATTATGACAGTATATATTTTGCTCACTGGGGCATATTGGTATGTTCAAAATAGAAATGAGATGGAAGTGACTGGGCTCTTGTCCTTTCCCTTTGTTTTGACTTCGGTAAAGTGAAATCTTCTCTCTTCCTGGCTCTCAGTTCGGTAATTGCTATACTCAATTTCTTCAAGGACTCTTGAAGGGAGAAGTATTGTGTAAGTGTGCATTGTTACTATATTTTTATTATATACTGGCTAACCTGAGAAAAATAAGCATAAGCCAATATAACTCAATAATTTACAGTATCACGAGGCATCAACATCATGAGGCAAATGCCATTATGTTATAAAGGTACCAAAATTATTTTAATCCTTGCTGTTCAGTATAAGAAAAGATTACTTCTGCTTTTCTCTTGTTCATTGATGTTCTGTTAGGTTTTCTTTTCTGTTGGAGGTTGTCTTATAAATACTCTTTTTGATGTATATTTTACTTTTGTTGTGTATCCTGCTGGGGAAGTACTGAAAGAGCTGTATGTATTTTTTAGCATATTTGGCTTTTTTCATTATTTCTCCCTGTGGAGTCCTTACATAAATTACTGTAAGGTTTCTGTTTTCTTGAAATTTCTTTGGTTTTTTTAGGTTTTTGTTCTGTTTTGTTGTTTTTAAATTCCCTTCACAATCTCCTCACTGTCCTCCTCTTCCCACCCCCACCCTGTTTCACATTGTGAGAATGAGTATTTAATAAACTGTTATTTAGAGGAGCATCTGCTTTCAGACATCCTTTTACAGATGTTTTTATTGCTCATTTTCGTCACTTAAACATAACAGAAAACCCTAGGAACTGCAGGAAAAAGCCAGTAGCAACCACCACCAAAGGTGGTGTTTGTCCTCCCCTGCCAGTACAGGCAACTGCTCATGCTTCCCATTGCCCAAGGATGGAGTCCAAGCAGGCAAGTATGGTAAGACCCAGCTCATTGGGGTGGGCAGGGAACAAGGAAGAGGAGGAGAGGTTCTGAGGATGCTGTGGAGGGAGGAGAGGTGATCTTCCCAGGCAAGGCTTGTTCATGGAAAGGATCGTGTTAGATTAGCCCACTCAGTCCTGTCTCCTCCAAATTGCCTCCATTCCCCTGGTGCCTGGAGGGAACACCAACCACGCAGATGTCACATGCACCCTGCCTCCTTTGTCTCTGTTGATGTTTGTACCTTGTTTCCTACTTTCATTGTAGGAGGGTACAGTGACATTGGTACTGATGCCGAGACACTGACTTTGATCTTCCTCTGTGATGCTCTGTGTGGAGCTTATGCCATTGCAGTGAGGGAGTTACTGAAAATTCTCTAGCAGTCATATCTATTTGTGCTTGGAAGACAGCAGCATCACCCTCTTCTGTCTGGGTTGCAGATATGCTTGATTATGTTTTCGATGTTATGGGTGCTCTTCCACAACATTTTCCGCTTTCTTTTTGCCAATTTCTAGCACCTTTCGCACATAGTTGAGGAAGGTGCTGCAAGGATATCAGCAAGCTGTTCCCTGTTTCAGCCATGAACCCAGATTTTCCTTGTATTGCTGATGTAGTGGTAGAAGTTCTTGTTGCGTTTGATATTCCCTTCAAGTCTAAACTCCAGCTGGGCTTTGGTTTACCAACACCACCCATGTGTTCCTGTGTGATATTTGTGTACTCATCCTTTTCTTGCTCCTCCTGCTATGCTGCCTCTTTGTACTGGAGCTCCTTCATGTGTTTTATGTCTCCCAAACTGGTGTTCTTAATGTTTCTTGCTTTTCTGAGTGGTTACATATACTAGTGTTGTACTTTGATCTCCTTAAAGGCCTTCCAGTACTCCTGTGTTGTTTGACCCTTTTAGAGGTATCTCCCATGAGATCCCACTTAGTTCCCTGACAACTTCTACTCTCCTCTAGTTGAGAGTCTGGATTGACCTGGACTGGGTGTTTGCTAGTACCATTCTTTCTTCACACTCCTCTAAAACTCCATTGCTTAGAGGTCATGGTCACTGATTACCACAGCTCCACTTGTTATTTTTTCCACACAAACAGTGGTCATTTTGTTTTGTCTGTATGGGATGTTACGAGAGTGCAGGAGTGATCACAGTGAACCTGAAGAGAGGTTCTTTTTACGCATACAGTGGCAGCTGTTACCATGTACCTCCAGAAAGCACAAGCAAAAAGCAAGCATACAGCAACAATACCCTGGTACACCTGCCTGTACCTGTCATTCTGCAGGGACCACATGAGCAGAAAGTTAGGCTTAGAGTTAGGGTTAGCTGTTTAGTATTGCAAGTTTTCACTTTGTGCTTTGTGGAGATTCTCCTGATAACCAGAGGCTGTGGTGTAGGTTTTGACCTGTAAACCTGTCTTGCACCTGCCTACTGCCATCCTGAGACTGCAGTAGGAGTTTGAGATGTAGTGGTATAAACGGTGGTGGCAGTGAGAGCATTTCCTGTGACAGACTCTTGATTTATTTTCCCATTACTTATAGTAGAACAGAATTGTGGATTTCTGGGGAGTCCATATGGTGAGGTGTCTGGGGAGGGCAGAAGCTATGCTGTTGATAACAAAAGACTTCAGTTTTTATTCCTTCAGCTACTGAGTATTGTAGAACAATGCTCTGTGATAACTTCATAGTACTATAAACCTAATGTTTAATAGAGCACTTAGGGCTTTTATACTAATATGTTGTTCTATTGCTGAGTAAAAAGTAGTAATGTTATTGACAGCTGTCAACAAAAAAAAAAGCCCCTGTGGAAGTAGTAGTGGTCTAGGCCATGATTTATATGGCAGAACAGATGTTTGGAAGCTCCTGTCCACTGTTAACTCCTCTGAAGTTGTGCCAGTGCAGAGATGTGCTCTAAGGTAGGAAAAACAAAAGGAAAAAATTTAAACACCTTTAAGAGTTTTTCCTCTCTAAATTCAGGTTATTTTACAGATCCAAGTTAAGGTGTAGGTATGGACTAATAAAAATGTTAGATCTGCAGCATCCACAGTTCTATGTGATCTGCAGGTCAAAACATGCTGTGCAAACATGGCACAGAAAACATTATTGATTTTCATTACAGAAAACTTATAGAATAGAGAAAAAGAGTAGAAGCCAAAACAGTCTCATTGGCTTCTGAATGGTATTCATTCTTACAGAATAAGCTAAAAAATACAGAGTGAAAGGGTAAGTATTACTTATGTATGGTCTTGGAAAACAGTTTATAGTTTGGTTTATTGAAGCTTGAGTTTCTTTCCTGTGTTGCTGTACATATTAGTTTTTATGAATGGATTTAGACTGAATTACTTGAAATACACTTAATGTTTTTTACTGAATAATCATTCATAGTATTGCTGGGATAAAGTTTAACATAAAATTAACATTAACATAAAATTAACATTAAAATTCCATAAATACTTGTAGTCTAAAAAGAGGTTGCCTTGAGTTTCATAACAATTTTACTGTTGTCAGAAAGAAGACCAAGTATTTCTTAAAGATTAAACAATAAATAGCTGCCTGCTCTAGAAATTTGGTAGCTTTAAATGGATTATGGTGAGACACTCGCAGCTTCTGTTGAATTGGTATTTGCAAGTTTGTCTGCAAACCCCAAGCTGAAAAGAAACAAAATGGTACTCAAAGCATCATAGTCATTAAGGCTGGAAAAGAACTCCATGATCAAATCCAGTCTTTGACCTTAGACCACCAAGTGCGCTAAACAACTTCTCAAGGTGACACATTTACTTGTTCGTGGACAGTTCCAGGGATGGTGGCTCCACCACTTCCCTGGGGGTCCTGTCCCAGTGCTTAACTTTCAGTGAAGAAGTCTGTCCTAATATCCAACCTGATAAACTAAATCCAGATCACACATGCAGAGTATAAAATATCTAGTCTGCAGTGGAAAGCATGCTGTGGACTTTTTTTTTAAAGATACTGAATATTAAGCAGAGAATGTAAGTATCTGCTTGGATTTTGAGAACTGAAGGAGTTCGGTTACTCATGGCACTAGTTTGGGGCCAGGGTGTACCATGCAGTAGCCTTAAATCTATAAAAACTGCTACCATAATCTTTGGAAGTCTTTAACAGTCATTAAAATAATTGGAATAATTCAATTGGATTAAACGTTCTTGCATTTTCAGGCAGAGTAATGTGTTACATGTTAGGTTATACATTACTAACTTGATGCTTGTGCTTAGTTTTGTTTAAACCCTGCTGTTAAGCTAATACATAGTTCATCTGGAGTGAGGAAAGTTTTTGTGAAGCAGGGAACTTTATATAATCTTTATGGACTAATTTTATTTGTATCAAATGCTGGGATGAAGTGTATATGAGAGGGTTTATTGTTGATTATGTACATGATTTTTAATATATTTCTTGCCTTCACTCAAATGATTTCTAAAACCATATAATCTCTAAAAAGATAAATGTTTTTGTCATTATCCATCAGTTAGTGATGAGTACAAATTACATCAGCAAATGTAGTTGGAGTGAATCCTCTGTTAAGCTAACTTTCTGTTTCAAAATTCCATAGTAACATTAGATGAATTTGCCTTGCTCATTTTAAAGTAAGGGAAAATATCTTTTACCATCTAAAAGATGAATGACGTAGGTCAGTAACTAAGCCTTGACCATTTCTTTTGTGTGCTTATGAGTTGCTGTTTACATTGAGTAATTGAGTCCTGAACTACAGCTCCTCTGCATAATGTAATGACAGAGAACACAATGACTGTGCACACCCACATGGGTGCCAGATGCAATTCAAATAAAAGCCCATGTGAAGGAGTATGCTATAGGCAGTAATGGCATGAAAGGGTGAAGAGGGATCAGTGAAGCTCTCAGTCCTTGGGAACTGAAAGTAGGCAGAGGGATAGAAATTTGTGGTGGGAATATGTTGCCATGCCAACCAAGTAATTTCTCTAACAGGAGGAAACGAGTAATGAATAACTGCTGAGTGGGAACTTTAAGAGAAAAACATGCTCTGTGGCAAACCAAAAGGTTACATTTTTGATAATCGACCTTCACCATTCTCTCTATGAAGTTCTGCACTGGCAATCTGTCTGTCAGAGCTTCCTGCTGTCCTGTACCAGACCCTGCTGTGCCCATCTGCTAATCTGGGAAGTGTCTGCCTGTGGTGTGTGATGGGTACCAGTCCTGAGCCTGTGCTGCAGGCTGACCCCAGCCCTTTGTGAATCATTTCTCAAGGAGCTGTGAAAGCCAGATGTGGGTTTCATGAGGTTGTCTCCCTTAGTAGATATTTTGGGTGTTCCCTTAAATAATTGACTTTATTTACTAGCATATTTACTTTTTGTCTTTCCTATTTCTTCTAACATAGTATGAAAGCTCTGCAGAGAACAGACATCTTAAAAAAATACTTCTTTCTAAACTCTGATAAGCCATGTGTTCTGGAACTTGGATGTGTTTTGTTCATGTTTTGTCTGTAGTTCTTCATAGCCTTTTGATTTTATAAAAAGAGGAACAAAAAAAGCCCTGGAAACTTTATCTAAAATGTTGAATTTTTTTTGTTTGTCTTGAGTTATTGCAGGAGCCTTTAGAAGTGTGAAGCATTTGCATTACTTTACCTTTAGTGCCCTTAAATCAGTATTCAGCTTGCAGTGTGATCTGTGTTTAGATGAGTACTCCTGCTATGAGGGTTTGTACACTTAGGGTGGTATGAGCCATTTCTGGGATCAGAAGAAGCCAGACATGTTAGTAGGGAGTATCTCTGGATAAATTTGCCCCTGCTGAGTTGTGAGGTGCTGCAGCTAGGCTGCTGCTGGTCCCTGGCATGGCCAGGTGTCATGGAGTCATAGTATGGTTCATATTGGAAAGCACCTTAAAGAATATTTAGTTCCAGCCCCCTGGCACTAAATGGGCAGGGATACCTTCCACTAGATCAGGTTCCTCAGAGACCTGTGTAACATGGCCTGAAGCAAATAGCTGTGCTGTTCACCTTGTGTGGGTGGCTTGTGCTCCTCTGCTGCCTTCTCTCAATTCCTTTCTCCTTCCATTGCATACATAGAAATCTCTGCTTTCTGTGTGATTTTGTCTTAAATGATGACATCTGCTTTTTTTGGGCAGGGTGCATGAACTGCTTACCAGCCTTAACAAGATTTAATACTCCTTGTTGTAGTAGCCTTACTGTTAGTTGTAGTGAAGGCTAGGTCAGACATTTGAAGTGGTTGTCCCATTCCTGTGTTCTTTCCACTTCTTTCCTTCCCCAGCTCCTCAGCTGCCATCCCCAAACTGATGCTGGTAACCTCGGAATTGCTTAGTGAGCCAGTTCAGCCTGACAATCTGACATAAAAGTAGCTTGGAGGGAGGGGATGAAAAACCCAACAAGATTTTGGCTTTCTTAGGCGTCAGGCAAATGCCAGAGTAGTCTCAAAGCAGAAGGAGTGTGCAGGAAACGGGAAGAATGGCAACACATAGCTGGATATGTGCTATCCTAATTCATGGCTCGTGCTCTTAGTCATGACATGTGCATGAAATGCTGTTAGGGCTTTGCTTTTGCAGTTTGCAGGTGCTAAGTGACTGAACAAGGAAGGCATTTTGACTCCAGCAAAAGACAGCTAAGTTACATAGTTTGAAAGAATGGAGCTGTCTGACAGCATAGCCAGTGCTTATTAGGGTGATATGGAGATCTCCCTACAACTCTGTTTTTCCTGATGGAATCTTCTGGGTTTTGTTTTGTTTTTGAATCTGTTCTTCTGAGCGTGAGAGATTGCACATGTAAAAGAACAGCAGTTCTCAGACACCATGGAGAACTGTGTCTGAGGCTCATCCTTTATAGCACCTCCATGTAACCTGTGCTAGTGCTAGTAATGGAGTATATCAACATCTGCAGCCACCCAAGGATCAAGGCTTCTATGAGGGTGATGTATCTGTATGCTAGAAGTCTTGGGAGCATGTTATAAAAAAAAAAGATTAAAATGCAGTGGTAGAGATGTCTTAAGATTTATTGCATCATTATCTCACATGAAACAGTAAGATTGTCCTGGCATGACTGAACAAAACCAATAATGTGAAAGTATCATTATTTATTTTGTCAACCTGCTGATTATCCCTAGACATTTCCAGAAGCAAAGGCATCCTCAGCAGTGAGGTCTTTCGTTTTGTGTAGCTTCAAATACAGTAATTTCAAGGAGGGAAGCTGGATCTACATCACATTTTCATCTTCTGTGTGTTCCATAGCTGGGATGTGTTCATCTCTGAGTTAGTGAGACTCTGTAAGTGCATATGGTTTCTCCTCCTGGCTTCTGTTTGCTTCTATGAAAGCAGACAGATAAGCCCCTGAGAAGTTGACTTGGAAGTTTACACTGAAGAAACATAGACTGATCCCTTTCCTTATTGAGCTGGAGAAAGAATGAGCTCCATACAAAATATACCCTCTCTTCTCAGTGTAATGAATCAGCAATTACAGCTGTCTGTAAAACCTGGAGACTGCGCAGCTCAAGATACAGCCCATGACATAATGCTGTTCCATCTACAGTCATAGGTTTAATTTTTGGAGATTGTTATTAAGGAGTAATAATAAAGTGCTAATGTAATTCAAGAACCATCTGGACACTGCTTGAGCAGGGACGTTGGACCAGATAACCCACTGTGGTCCTTCCAACCTGACCCATTATGTGATTCTGTAATCTTAATATGTATCCCAAGAAAGGAACTTGAATAAACCCCCCATTTTTGTGAGACGAGCTTCGTAACCTGTAAGCGATGCACCAAACATGAAATTGCAATGTTTTAGCATGGATAGAGCCCATTGCTAGTGGAATGTCTTAAAAATGAAAGACACTGGCAAGTAGCAGAAGATACTTATCCAGAACTGCATTCAACATTCAGTGATCAGTACAAATAATACTATTATTGGTTGGACATTATTACTATAACAGCATAAAGGTTTTGAAGCAGTTGCAACACCAGAGTTTTCCATATGTGCCTAAGACTGTTCTCATTATGGATTTCTTGTTCTCAGTATTTTGTTTATCTATAGCACTTTGTGTATTTCTAGAGATGTTTCTTAAAATTCACTTATCAGTTTGATCTAGGCAAAAAGTGGCTAAATTGAAGCTTTCAAAATAGCCCTCGTCATATGAGATAAAGATAAATGTATTCATTTTGGTCGAGCTTCAGTTAAATGCTTGGTCTAATTTTAAATTCAGAGTGTATCTCCTCCCAAGTAAATAATCTACTTTACAGCTACCCACCACTTCAAGTCTGACCTTGAGGAAGTCAAAGAACTTCTCATCATTCTTATAAAGCTTGGGGCAAGGAAGAAAAAACAAGGTTGGACTTGGCTGCGCCAAGGGAAGCGCTCTTGTCATGAATGCCCAGAACATCTTAATCTGGTCAGATGTTAGGTGGAGAGCCTTATCTGAGTTCAGTTGTCAGGGAAGAATGTATGGAGGACAGTTTATCTTGGCTAACCAGCCTCTTAAGTCAGAAGGGGATTAATAGATGAAAAACAACTGCTTCCCTTGAGCCCTGATAAGAACAAGAAGTCTGTGCCATTTACAAAACCCAGGTATTGGTTTTGTTGTTGTTTGGGGAGTGAGGTGAATGCTGCTCTAGATGATGTCCAAATGGACTTTGTGTCCCTAATAGGAAAAAATGGCTTTTCATCCAATATATCTGGTTTCCTCTGTACTATGTTATACTTACCCCTGCGCCATGTTTCTTCAGTCTGAAAATCATGGCTAAAATACAGTCATCAATCTGTGTGATTCACTACTCTTCTTAAATCTCAGTGCAGCTCTTTTTTAAAATGCTTGACAACCTGTTCTTTATATTGGTATCCAAATGGCATCTAACTGAGTACATGGCATAACATCATGTGGTAATATCCACAAAGAAGCTTAGCTGACTTTTAACCTTTGTTACATGGGCATGTGGTTGTACTGTGCATTAAAGCCATTTATGGTTGCAGTCTGGTTGTGTGGACTGAAGTGGTAGCAGCAGCAGGCTGATTTATTTAGAATGCTCATAAGCACCATGGTGAGTCAAGCCATTAGACCACACACTGTAGCAGGATCCCCAATAGGTAAGGAAAACAGGGAAGATGGAAAAAGGTCCATGCTATGTGATCCTTCCTTGGACATAACTTAGATCAGTCAGCATTTTTAGGTGATTTTAAGCCCATTGTTATACTTGAGTAATTGTATTTAATAGCAGCTGATTAACTCTTCCCAGTAAAACTGTTTAATCCATCTTTTAACTCCTTTATCCTTCGGAGTTCTGGGACACTGGTGGCAATGTTGTGGCAAATGCAGGCTACTTATTTTCAGTTATTTTTCAACTGTTGTCTGCCAATTGCATTAGGTTTTATGTTGTGAAGATCAGTTTCCATATCAATTGTTACTTGGATGTTTATCATAGAACTTCAGTCATCATTTTCCAAAACCTAAACATATTATCTGCTTTATATATTCTCTAAAATTAATGTCTCACATCAACCTTGTAAATGTATGCTAAGATACATTTTTAAATATCAGGTTCAGGGTTCTTCTTCAGTACGTTAAGTATTTAAATGTTAAATAGCAGTGTCTGAGCTAATCATCTTTAATCTCTAGAATTTGAAAGACAAAAATCCTCTGGATCCTTGGTTTTTCACCACTAGGTAGAATGGGTACAGTAACCAGTGAAGGTTAATGTGTCAAAAACATCAATAGTGTATCAATAGCTCCAGGATGGATGTGCCACTGGCCCAAGCTGGGGGCAGTTGGAAATGGTGGTAACGCCTCTGTTAAGATTTAAGAAGGAGAAAAAAAGAAATCCTGCACAGATATTTTTGTAGCCAGAGAAGAATAGGATGAGAATATGTGAGGAACAGCCCTGCAGACACCAAGGTCAGTGGAGAAGGAGGAGGAAGAAGGTGCTCCAGGTGCCAGAGCTGGGATTTCCCTGCAGTCCATAGTGCAGACCATGGTGAAGCAGCTGCCCCTCCTGCAGCCTGTGGAGGTCCGTGGGGATGTAGAGATCCACCTGCAGCCCATGGAGGAGACCAACACCACAGCAGGTGGATGCCTAGAAGGCAGTTGTGTCCGTATGGGAGGCTCATGCTGGAGCAGGATCCTAGCAGGGACCTGTAGACCCATGGAGAGATGAGCCCATGCTGGAGCAGGTTTCCTGGTAGGACTTGTGACCCTCTGGGGGACCCGTGTTGGAGCGGACTGTGCCTGAACGACTGCAGCTTGTGGAAGAGTGACCCACATTGGAGCAGTTGTGGAGAGCTGCTGCCTGTGGGATGGACCCAGTGAAGAAGTTTGTGGAGGACTGTGTCCTTTGGCAAGGACCCCACATTGGAGCAAGGGAAGGACTCTTCCTGAGCAGCAGCAGGAAAAACACGTGATGAACTGATTGTAACCCACGTCCTCAGTCTCCCTGTGCCACTACAAGGGAGGAAGTAAAGCTGAGGAATGGGTAGGGGAAAGGTGTTTTTAAGATTTATTTTGCATCTCATTATGCTACTCTGATTTTTTTAGTAATCAATTTAAGTAATATCCACAGTTTGACTCTAATTTGCCCATGATGGTGTTTGGTGAGTGATCTGTCCTTATCTCAGCCCATGAACCCTTCCTTGTATTTATTTTCTCTGCCCTGTCCAGTTGTAGAGGGGAGTGATAAGAGTGACTTTGGTGGGTGCCTGGCATCATACAGATTTGCAGTGAGTTTTCATGCTTTAGGTTTTGGTTGGCTTAAAATAAAAATGTTACCAAAAATGCCCCAGCCCCTGCCAGAACCAGGGAAGGCCTAAATAGAGTTAATTTTTGAAAGATAAGAGGTTATTACCATTTTACCCTTATCTGTCTTCCATGCAGCATTTAAAAGAATTGAAGGCAATGTTCTGTTTCCCAAGAGAGCTGCTGTAATATAACCCATTGCCTCCCAGACAGCTACATTTACACGTCCAGTTTACAGGTCATCCTTGTATAGGCACAGTAAGGGCTAGTTCTCCCACATGCATTTTGTGTCATTACCTTGTCACTCAGTTTTGTAAGTTCATTCTGCAAGTCTTTGTAGATGGATATTAAATATGAATATAAGGAAAGTCTCTGAAAAGTGACTTAAAAGCCAGAAATGCCATATGTTGTGTTCTTTAAAGGGCCAGAAATACTACATATTAAGTAATGTGACCTTTAGGGCCAATCTCTTGATGTAATTGGCATTGGTCTTCTCACTTAAGCAACTTCTATATGTCAAGTGGCAAGATCTTTCTTGGCATGCTGCTGCTGAATGTGAAGCCCTCTTGCCTAGGCAGTGTATCTGTGCACATTGTGCTTTGGCCATTACTCCAGTGTCTCATTGATTCTAGGCTTGATTGCATGCAAAGTATATTTTTTAAAATCCTTCCTGTGTTTACTTTGAAATGCAAAATATATCCTTCAGAAGTCATGGGATTATACGTCTTATATCTGGAAAGTGTTAATGGGTTTATTGGTTATTTCTTTAAGTAGCTGCACGATTCTTTGCAAATACACTGTTTGCAAAGTCAGTGACATGACCAAAGACCATTTTCTGTACAGCTAAATGCTGCTTGTTTTTTGCTATCTCGTTGTTCTTAATTGGAACTATATTGAACTTAGGATTTGCAGAGATCTTAGTTTGTCTTTTAATTAAAAAATTATACTACTTTTTTTGATCTGCTTACCTGTGCCTGCTGTTCATAAGGGATCATTTAGATGTAATACAGTTTAAATTAAATGTAGTGAGTTTCCACTCTTACTCAGCTCTTTGTCTTTAACTTCTTCAGCTTCTGAAATGTAATCCTCCTTTTCTTCCACATGAAGTTTGTCCTTGGCTTTACTGCCCCATCTTTGGGTCCATTTAGTTTGGTGGGGATGTTTTTCAAGTCCATAGAGTCCTGTGGCACTTCCATGCGAAGGAGGATTTCTAGAAAGGTAGGGTGGTAGGACAAGCAACATGTTTCCTGCACCCTGCTGGGAACAGAAGTGGAGATTCTGGAGGCAGCAATTCCTCTACACTCCAGGGTCTTTGCTTCCCATGGTGTTGAGGCCCAACTAGTAGGTGTGGGGAATTTAGTAAACCTTGAACTTGGATTGATTATTTCCTTTATGACCTGAATAAGAAAGCTTCAGTATTACTTGAAGTGTTTGAGTGCATCTTCCAGAGGAAATGCAGCATTGAGCAGTAACCGGTAATGGTGGAATAATGAGTACAATCTGTTGCCTTGTTCATTGAGGGTTGTTTGTCATGAGCACGGAATGAATGGAGAGCTTTGCAGAAGTGATAGTGTGCAATCATGTAAATGAAACCCAGGGAAAACATTTTAGGAACAGCGGTACAGTGAAGTCGTCTGTGCGCAGTCCTGTTGATCCCAGGGGATTACTGACAGAAGGCACCACTGAATGTGAGTTGATGATACAGGAATCTGGCTGCTCAGGCAGATGTCAGTGCCCCATTTGTTGCTCTCAGACCCCCACTTCATTTCATTGTCACCATCCCATAGTATATGCCAATACTGCTGCCAGCACACAGCAGTACACTCTCACCTTGTTGTTTTTACTGCACATGGTTTACCTCAATCTCCTTCTTTATCACCAACAGTAGTATTCCAAATCCATCAGATTGAGGAATGGATGTACAATAGAAATGATTTATTTTTGGGGAGAAGGAGGTGATTTTCAGTCCACCAGTTCCCTGGTGCTGGTGTGCAAGTCCCTATGGCAGCCTGACGGAGGAGCCAAGTTGGGGGGAGGACGGCAGTGGGGCCTCTTGTAATATCAGCTTTTAATATCATTTTGTACTGATGTAGTGCACATGCTACTCTTGGTTAAAAAGACCAAGGTGATGAGTTAAGTTCTTACCTTGGTGGTAACAAGTGGTAGCTAGGCCACTTGTTATTTTATGAGGATTTTCAGCCTGAAGGTCTGCTCTCCAGTATTTATAATTTTAAGGTTTGCATAAAATGTATATCCCTTTGATTACTAAGAGTGTGTTTTTTTCACTAAAGGGACTAAGATCAAGAAACGAAATAAAGATTTAAAAAAAAAAAAGAGAGAGAAAAGGTTGCCTTTTGATGTTTGAAAATAGGTGGTTTTAATTGTTGACTGTACTCAGTGTTACTTCTGGGCAACAATCACAGATTTTCTAGGGTCTGTGGAGAGATTTCCACAGATTTATGTGAGTCAGCAGTTCAGAAATAGAAGCTAAATTGCTGTTCACACTCTGGACAGACTGATAAAATAACTTCCTTTTTAATTTTGAGGTTACAAGGTATTAGAAAAATACAGAAAAAATATAGAAAATATTTTTGTTATGCTTATCTTTATCTGAGAAACCTTACTTAGAGACTTTTCACTAACAGATATAGTTCATACTAGGTAAGAACCAGCAGAAATAGCTTAGTATTTACTGGAATTATTTTCAAGTCTATTTTTCTATGAATTTCAAGTTTAGTTCATGCTAAAAAGGTTGCCTGTGCTTCTTTGGGCAGCACTCTTAATGAGTCTCTTCAAAAGTCTATCATCAGATACATGGTGACAAAAATTAATGTTGCAATGGAAGCCATTAGGGAGAACTTCTGATTGATCTTCTGTTCAAAAGTTATTGGCAGTATGAGATATTGTCAGAGTAAAGAACATTTTCAGCTACATCCTCTGTAATTTTGGTGAAGCAGTCAAAATGCTATTGTTAATTGTGAACAATCTGACTTTGGAGCTTGGATCCCTCACTCTTCTGGAGTCCAAAGGTTCATACCTTAGCAGAGGCTTATTCCTTTCTTCATTTATGTGAAATAAGTAAATTGAATACTGTGCACTTGGCTATGTGGGTGTGTTTTGGATGAGATCTTAAAAACTGAGATCCTGTTTATTCTGTGTGGGTGTTAAAGATGCCCCTGTTATGCTCTTTGTCATTTGCAAGTTACTTGGTACCATCTACCCTTTGAGATGACTTCATTTCAGCAGTGTTAAGTGTACATAGTTGCAAAATGTTTGGGGATCCTTCAGGGCAGTCTTCCACCTGAGACTGTTGCAGACATTTATTGTACCTGTTGCTGTCGTGTTCCACACCATTTGTCATCATTGTTTATTGCATTAGTTATGGTTACTGTGTTAAAGTAATCATCTGTTTAATATTTTAAGCTGGCATGGTTTAAGTTTCATCTAGACTTTTATAATGATGTGAAAAAATTTAGCTGTGCATTGCTCCCTGGCCTTCAGAAAGTGCATTAGTGATTGCTTGGAGCCTTGACCTATCCCTGTTGCTGAAGATATGCAATAAAAGCCATGCAACATCAGGCAAGTATTCGGTTTTCTGAAAGTCCAGGATTTTACTCTTTTATGTAGCATTTGTGACTCCTCCTTTGGAATCCCTCAAAGTCATACAAAATTATCATTTGGAATAATCCAGTTGGGGTGAGTTAGTCCGTAATTTGTATTAATACTCAAAGAAAAGCATAATAATAGGTTAATACAGAGGTAATGTGTGGAGCTAAAGGCAGCTTGGCCTGCTGATATTTCCATGGCAACAGAAAGGTCCCTACAGATGTCTTCTTTCTAAACCTGATGTTGTTTATTAAAGGCTGTCTGTAGTACAATCTGTAATTATCATTAGCTAAAGAAAGGTTGTGAACGTGGGTGTACTGCTTCTACGACTGATTTGTTTAGCACAGCTTTGAAATACAGTTACAAAAGAATATTAAAAACCTGAGTTCATTTAGCAGTTTCTCTCTGTAGGTAAGCTGAGACTTCATTTGAGACTGTTGGCTTGTCCGAGTGAAGTATCCAAACATCAGTACAAGTATGATAGTTTGAAATGCTGACAAACCCTTTTGGCACTATGATTATTAAAGATAAAAGAACATGAGAAGCATGCTGGACAAATTATAAAATGCAGAGCTGCAGATAGTAAGGGATGTAGTGTACAACAAAATAATGTTTTGTAAATAGCAAAAAGCTTCTCTAAGTAAAGGGAGACAGAGGAAATTATAAGACTGTTATCTGGGGGAGAAGTTGAGAATATAATTGAAGACAGAAGAAGCTGGAATAGTAATCTACCTCTCTTCTGTCTTTACAAAGAAGGTTGATTGGGATAAGCTACTTAGCATGGTTGAAGCTAACAATAAGGTGGAAGAAACACAGGTCAGGAAAAGGAAAGAACAGGTTAAAGAATGCTTTTGAGTTATGAGCATGCAGGGTTGTAAGCTTAAGGTGCAGTTTATTCTTTTCTACCCAAACAACTGATTGAAGCAGTTTTGAGTCCAAGAACAATTACCTTGTAAAAACCATAAAGGACAGGTGGTATCCCAAAAGAGGGCATGTGGAGAGCATGTTCTTAAAAGAGACAAAGAAGGAAGATGTTGTGATTGCAGACCATTGAAACAAATTTGGCAACCATGAAAACTTCTCAGATTCATAACTCTTCAAAAGCATGTGCTCATGAGTAAAGTGTAAGCTAATGTTTTATGACAGTGTTGTAATAAAGCACAGACTTTAGATCTTCTAGTTGGTTACAGTACTGAGGACAAAAATATAATGATGGAATGTAGTGAGCTTGTGAAATGGCCTTTATGAAATTTCTGCTTGAGATAGAATGACTTGGTGACACTGTACCTCAGCTGGGGTGAAAGAGCAGTCCAAATGTTTCTTCTCAATTTCAGTAAGGCTCTGATTGGAGTCATATGCAACATCTTAGAAACAATCTGGAATATGAACAGTGTATATGAAATTATGACTGTGGATAACTGCAGACATACACAAGCATATGATGTGGATGACTGCAAACAGATTAAATGGTGATGTTAGACTGTCTAACAGAGGGATATGTAACTGGTGGGGTTATCAAATTACAGATGGTAGGATGCAGTTGAACATAATCACAGGATGGTTGGGACAGGAAGACACTTCAGGAGCAGGACCACCCAGAATAGGTTTGCTTAAGGCTGTGTCCAGTCCCTGTGTGCATATACAAGGCCTCCATCCTTGGAGCCTCCAAGGATGGAGGCTCCACAACCTTTCCTGGAAAGTTGTTCCAATGCTTGATCATTCTGATAGTACAAAAGTTTTTTTTCTTATGTTTAAATGGAATTTTCTGTGCTTCAGTTAATGCTGTCGCTTCTTGTCCTGCTGGGCACCACTTGGAAAGGCTCCGTCTTCTCTACTCCCTCTGATAGGTATTTGTTATAAACACTAAGATCATTCCAAATGCTCTCTCCAGCTCAGAACCAGTTACCCAGCTGTTCCTTCTGGCTTGGAACAGACATTATCCAGCCATTCACTCTAGCTGGGAACCGCCACCACACTGACTTAACTGGAAGGAGCGTCTTCTTCCTGCAAGAGACTCCCTTCATCTCCTCTTGTCCCTGGCAATGACACGAGATGGTACAGAATAAACTTCCTTGTCCTGGCTGTGCTCCTTCCCTGCTACTGCAGAAATTAACCCTGTCTTGGCCAGAACCAAGACGATAAAGCCTGTGAATTTCCAGCTGGACTGCAAGCATTCTAGAAGACCAGATTAAAATTGGTAAGCTGGAGGTGAGATCTAGATTCATTTGAGGAAGATCAGTACAGAAAAGTAACAAATAATTTTAGACTGGGGAATTAAGTCAGTAAATGCATAGCATAAACTAACTGGATAGAGTAAGTCTAATGGATACATGTTCATTTAGTCAAGAAACAAGAAAAAAGGGCAGCATCCAAAATTTTTAAAAGGGTGTTTATAGGCAGCAAAATAAATGTTCCATATTCTCTGAGAGTATGATGAGAAAGTTTAGTTTTCCCAGGAAAAAACATAACTTTGATAGCTAAGCACTCTTAACAGGTTCTGAGGTTGTAAAACCTTAGTTCTCAAAGTTTTAACATTAAGTTGAACAAACCTTTCTAAACCTATCTGATTCAACTTCTAGGACAACAAAAGTCATTCGTTTCTGCCTGTGCAATCTTACATTTCTATGCTGCTGTGATCTTCTAGAAAGGGATTTTTCACTGTTGTGAGGAGTGGGCTATGCTTTGAATGTGCTGTAGGATGTGGTCTGTCGCTGTTACATTAGAATTTGCCTGGTTTTCAGTTAGGAACTGTAGCAAATGCGAAAACCTGAGTCACCTGTCAGAATTAGGGTGATCCTGTAACTCCTGGTAGTGTGCACATGTCTGATTAGGGGCCACCTCTGTTATTACTAGAGGAAAACATTTAACAGTGATCCATTTTACAGTGTTAATAAATTATGCCCTCATGAGTTTTGCTCACTTGTTTGCCTAGAACTGACATTTAAAATTGTAGCTCAGTCAGAAGATGTTAGTTGATATTCATGGTAAGGTTCGCATCTGCATTTGAAATTTAGTGATTTTGGCAGCTAAGTAAACAGCAAGTAAGAGGGGTGGAGAAATGTGGCAAATAGATTTGTAAAATTATTTTTTTATAATAATATCTTGCATGAATAATATGGTACAATGCTCCTTGATTCATATTGATAGAGAGGCATTTTGCATATGTGTGGTACAAGATTTCAGCTGATATGTGAGCAAGAATACACCACCCCAATAAAAGAAAATCTGCTAAAAACAGAGGGACGTCTCTGTGTACCTTAAGATGAACATATCAGCCTTTGATTTCTTGCTAGTCCATCTCAGCAGAGTTTGCCAGTGCCTAATCAGTGTTTGAAACTTTCCAAAAATGAAAGAGAAATTCTGACTGCTTCTACAGCATTTAAAATAAAAAGTAACTCAAACACAGAAGACAGAAGTTACATACAATTGAGCAAATACTTTTGCCTTCCTCTTATATTTCTTTTTGATAATGATTTTAGCATCTCATGAAGATGATTTTATTGATTATTAAGTTAATTGCAAATTATTTCTGGGTTAATGTCTGTGGGGAGAAGAGAAAAGCAGTGGTCTTGCAAACACGGGGCTATTCTTGAGCCTTGTGAACCTAGAGCATTTTGATTCACTTATTTTCTCTGCGCCTTACAACTATTTTGTGCTATTAATTACTGCTATTAATTTTTGCCACTGTTAATTGCCTTAATTGCAGGGAGATTCCTGGGAGGTTGTCTATTTTATTTGAATTAGACAATGATGGTTGCACAGTTCTAAAAGTGCGAAAGCAGAGATCCTGATGTACTTGCTTGAGGCTAGTCAGTCTCTGAGTTGAATGATAAGCTGATGCATTTACTTCTTAACCATATCTCATGCTGAATACACTTTCTTAATGTTGTAAGGGCTTAATCATCTACAGTTTTTAATAAAAAATGAAAACAAAAACCCCAAGTCTTCATTTGTAAAGCTTTTATTTGTAAATTAAATGAAAGAGGCACTTGCCCCAGCCTCTATGCTTTATGCAAGCATAGATAAAGTGACTGGTGCAGGTATAATCTCTGGCATCTGTAGATGAGGTGAGTAACATAATGCAATTAATACAGTCCTTCCTTCCCTAGTGGTGTTTGCTGTGGGAGTTTGGATTTTGCATTGCCTTGGGATGTAGAAAATTCTGTCACAGGACCTGAGCCCCTTCTGGTAGGAGCTTGTCCTGTTCCTGGCTCCCTATGCCTGAAAGAAATCCTGTCCTTTATTCTGTTGACTACTCAGTGCAAAAGCATGTCTGTATTTGACCACATAACTCTTTCAGTTTATTTTCCAAGTGTTCTTCAGCACAAGAGTGGCTAAATCCATATTGATTTCAGCTCCCCATAGCTTCCATCAGGTACAGAAGGGTGCAGGAGGGCTGTTCTGAAGAATTTTTGTGTCTCAAAGCTGTACATGACCAAATCCAAGGTATTTGAATGTGACACTATGTGTTATATTGCTTGCTTGTACATCACAGGTGTCAGAGAAATATATGGGTTTTGTGCCCTGTTTGTATGTCCCACTCATAATTACAATCTGAAAAGGGCAGTGATATATTTGGTGTGCCTGTTAACATCAGTGTGAAGTTTGCATTTTCTTCTCTGTCAAAGTTAAAAACATCTAGCAGTGCTACAGTGGAAGCAGTGCTGGAGTGAATTGGGGGCTCTTAAACACTGTGGGTTTGTGGACACTTTCAAGTCTTTTATTAAATAATCGAAAACGAAATAATTAAATTAAATATTTTTTTAATATTTTTAGTATTTATTACTTTTATTAAATATTGAAAACGAAAATACTATGATGGGCATCGTGTTTCACCCAATTCTGATCTGCTGTTGTGTTTTAAATACTTAAAGCAACATGGTCACTGCTTACAACTCAAAACACAAACTAAAGAAATCCCAGCGTTTTTCTTTCAGGTGCTGTGTGCTGCTGTTTTGCACACTCTATGCACGTCCAAATCAGAGAGCTGCTGCTTAGCATTTCACTCTTCCCTGGGTCATTTAAGGTAACTGCTTAGCTTCAAGTGTTGCAAAGAAAGTGAACTTCATACACTTGCGTTTAAAGATCATTTCAAAGTTGGTTGGAGACAAGCTTGCTTTTAAGATACCTTCTTGTAGCAGTCATTGTAATAGGTTTTTGAATGGTGTCAAACTGCAAGGCAGCTGTTACCTGAAAGAACTGTGTTTATTGCTGCTGGAAAGTAGTAATGAAAAGGACTTTGAAAGGAAATTGATAGTTAGCCAGCAAGGGATCAGAGTTGAAAGTGCCTTAACAATGAGGGTACTCTGGAAAATACGCAAGTTTTAAAGGTGCAGGGAGATAACACGTCAGTGGGCTTTGCTGTACCGTGTGAGCCTGAGTTCACAATCTAGTTTTTGCAATCATGTTAACTTTATAGTGAGTGGGGTTCAAATGTCAAAACTCAAGATATATCTGTCTGCAGGTTTCTAGCTGTACTACAATGAAAATTTAGTTTAGAAGTAGTAAAAATAACCCCAAATGTTGCCTAGTGGTAGGTATTGGAAAAATACTGAACTAGTATATTTCACTTACAAGGAGTTCATATATGCTTGCTATTCTGTGGTGGGGGGAGGGGGGAAAGAAGGAGGGAAGCCCTAAAGAAGGAGTCTGAATTGGTGTATCTGATATCATACTGCTTTCTTTTTAAAAGAAACTCTGCTTGCTACTGAATAGAAAAAATATGTTTGTGGGTTTGGTTTCTTTCTTTGCTTACTTACTTGTATTTTTTTAAACTTTCTAGATTGAATGGAGTGTTAGAGGGCCACTTTCTCCTCGTTTTCCAACATCATTTTTGATGTAGAAAAGTTAAGAGACACTAAAATGGAAGTGTTTTGGGTTTAGATTGCCTTTACAATCAATTTTCTGGATTATTTGGCTTCTGGATTGTTGGTGCATATATTTAGTTGAATCCACTCACCAGGGCACAGGGTCTATCTGAAGGTATCTGCTTCAGTATTACATTGTATATTTACATTATAAATTTTCAGTATTTACATTGTATATTTCCTGACTTCAGATACTAAAATTCATAATCTTTGGCCCATGTCTGTGGCTGTGGTTAGAACATCTGTTTATGCATGCAAAAAAAAAAAATCCATCAAGAATGTCATCTAATTTTTGTGAAGTTTTCAGTTTCAGACTTTTTTTGAAATCAGAATAAAACCCTGTTGAGTGTTGGTAGTGATTGAAAACAGCTCCTCATTTTTAAATTGGCTTCTCCTTGATGCAGAACTTCTGGTATCAAATTTAATCTCTCTCCTGCTGTTCCAGTGGTTGGACTAGCATGTCTGGGAAGAAAGGCCAAGTAAATTTTGGAAGATGTTGCATAACAGCATGAATCAGTAATTCTGGACAAGAAGGTAGGTTAGGCAGCAGTGGGGAGCTAGTGAGAAGACCATGCTTTTATTATGGTTTAAGTATGGGGTGCAGGGTAGAGCAAGGAGAGGCTGTGATCTCTGTGGGTGGCAAAAGACAATGTTTAATGTGTGGGAATGGCCTTTAGGGACATAGTCTTTATAATTATATTTGATTTAAAACTAAAAATATGACTTGCTGCAGCCCTCTAAGATACCTTGTAATTTGTGCCCTCATGTCTACTCCAAGAGCCACATGATGATGTTTGATAGAAATGGATTTAGCTGCTGTTGTAACTGGCAATGTCATATCATTATTTCCCTCAGTCTTTGGCCTTTGTGTCCCCAGATGTCTTTCTGTGGTATCTCCTGTGAATGCAATTCTTGTCCCTCTGTAACTGTAAACCAGGAGTTGGCTGTAGCTACCACTATTTCTGTCCAGTTCTGGTGAGAAGATAGGAGTAATGTTCTTTCCAGAAACTTCGTTCCATTCCTCAAAACAGCTTAAGTATTTCAGTTACTTCTGAAATTTCTTCACTTTCTGTATTAATACCTAGTTGGGTAGTGTAGAAGAAATATAAAGCCAGTAAAAATAGGGTCTGTTAGGAAAGGAGATATTTAGATAATATCAGGATAATCAGAAATGTGTGAAGAAACATGAAGAAAAATGTAGACCATGCTTCTCTCAGAAGGACTTATAGGTGACTACATGAAAGTGGCTGATGGTTCACTAGAGAGCTGACGATGCTCCCAGTGCAACTCAGGCCTTTGCCGAGGGACGTATCCTGTTGGACAAAACCACGTATGTGGGCCAACTCCTAGGAAATAAACTTATGAACTTGCGTTAATTACTGACACATTCTCTTTGAAGCCTGCTGGAATACCCAGAGGAACAAACTGATGTAAAATTCATGTCAGAGTTTTCTTTAAATGGATCCTTTCCTAATAACACTGTAAATTCAGTGTATTATGAATGCTGTGTATGGAGGAAGCACATGGATGTATCACAGAGGGAACAGGGCTGAGGTGAGGGCATGTCCATATTTCTTACAAGCCCCTTTGGCCAGTAACATTAAGAAAGCAGCACAGGAGTATTTAATTCATATTTGAGATTGCCCTACAACCTCTATCTGTGCAAGCTGGGTAATTTTTAGGTGTTTAGATTTGTTGTTTTATACTTGCACCTTGTAAAAAGAATGATTAATGTAATTTGCAAG
>QUSF01000006.1:22350307-22647011 GCA_003676055.1 Chloebia gouldiae | reverse complement strand
CAGGATCAAAACATTGAAAAGTGGGAGCAGGAGCAGTTTGACCTGTCTTGAAGATTGAGACAGAGCAAAGCTTCTTAGATTTCTTCTGCTTGTGCACATTTTTCCTGTTACTTTTTGTGTACCTTTTAATTGATTTCTTTCTCTGTTAGCAGAAGTTCTTGTGCCTTGTGTACCAACTAGCTTCAGAGCTTGGAAACTCAGATGTGTCCTACAAACCCTATGAATATCCTTTGGAAATGCAATCATTTGGTAATCTCGAAGATTTCTCAAAAATTGAGCACATTTCAATACAGAAACTTTACAAAGCTATGTTGTATTTTGTTTCCTGACTTTTTAAGTCTTTGAAGAGTATTGACAGTGCTGTACTTCTTAGTCTCAGCTGTGCCTGAGCTGAGATCATATTTGGGGATATCTGAAGATATCAGAAATAGGGTTGGTTTGAAGGATGGACTGTTTCAGTTGAGTGCAATTTTCCTGAATTATAAACGGGCACTGAATTTTCCCAGGGACATACCCCTAGGTTCTGGTGAAGGCCATTTTACTCAGGTCAGTTTATTCACCTCCAGTGCAAAAATGATACAGAGGGTTTCTTGGGCAGTTTGTTCCTCTGACTCTTTCCCCTTCCAGTAATCTGTGCTGCAGCAGTTGGGAGGCTGGAGCAGAATAACCTTCTGTGGTTAACTGACAGAGAAGAAAGGAATGGAAGGAACCATTATTTTCCTGTCAAGATTTCCTTGAAACAAAGAGGTGTGGAATTATGCATGCTGAGGGGTGTCTTTGGTCCTTTGATTAACAGCAGAGGCCCAATTTCACCATCAAAAGCATTCTTAATTATAAGCCCTGTTGAAAAGGCTGCCTTGAACATTGAAGAAATGACATTACAGAGCACGTCTGTCTCTGCTTAGGTGATCTGCAAGCATGTTGTGGGAGTATTTTATTAAGAACAGTGGAAGTACACTGAAAGTAAGAGGAGACCAGAAATATGTTATTTGTTTCAGTTTAATCACAGCAGAAAGCATTGCATCACTGAGGAACTCGAGTAGCTGTTCCTGGCTGGAGTGTGAGAAAGCTTACTGCTTTGCTGCCCTAGCAAAGCCTGATATTCTCCCCCTGCAGCTGGTGACATAATGTGTATCACAAGGTCTTCTCAAATAAAAGACATCCATCTTGGTTATTTTATGAGTGTGCTGATTAAAGTGATTTTATTGTAATTACTATGACTAAAAGGCTACAGCAGAAGATGGAAATGTTAATTTACAATCTGCTTGCTGACCAAGTGTCATGTGATAATGGACTGGGACAGATTGTGGTTTGCAAATAGACCTCAATATTTGGAGCCACTAATTTGAAGTGGCAGATACGGTGCCATCATGCAGGTTTCAAAAGGGACACGTTTGATTAACTGGCTGCGGTGCAGCAGTGGTTGTGTGACAGGTTGGTTGAGAAGTTATCACCTTTGGTTTTACACTGGTGGTGGCCATGCACATGTAAAGAAGAAGAGAGGAGGGGGGAAGAAGCAGAAAGACATATGATCAGGGCTTGAAGGTAAATCTCTGCCCTATACTAAGCAGACTGTCCTCCAGACCCACCACAGCACTTACATTTCCAATTTCTCTTAAACACCAGGGATTTACATACTTATCTAGATATGTACATCAGCTCTTTAATTGCCTCTTAAATATGTATGTATAGTCACAGATGTTTTATTTTTCCAGCTGTAGCATTGGCCCTGCTCTTTTTTCAGAGGCCTTATAACTCAGGATGCAAGATATCAGGCACCCACACTCTGATATTGTGCTAAAAATTTGAACGTTTTTAGATGTGGGCTCAGGTGTTTCAGACAGTAACAGTGGTGGTAGCCCTACAGCAGTTTGAATGGGTTTTACTGTTTCTATGGAAATTTTGAAATGGAATATTCCATAGCAGAGGGATAGTCTTTCCTGAAATCACCCATCCTGGTCTGTGTGTCCTGTTATAAAAAGATTATACTCATGTATAAACTTACAAAACAAATTTCTACCTATTTTAGTTCTTTATGTATGTTACTGAAACCTGATGTACAGGTTAATTTATTTGTGGTACTGTTGAGTCTTGTAACAGGCTCTTAGTACATGATCGTACTAAAACTTTAATTGTAACTACCTTGAACTAACAATAAACTAAAAGAATATTGATTGTTTAAATTCTTTTTTTTTTGAAAGTGATACTATATTTTGGAAAGAATAGCGTGCAGTGCAGAACACCCTTCTCTGTGTATGGTGGTTTTTGAAGTAAAATTTTTCAATTGGTCACTGTAAAAAGTAGTGATGTATCTGACAGCTTCATGCAGAATTTTGTGGGTTTAAAAAAAATTACTACTTTTGTGTGTGATAATTTAAGAGTAGAACTTATGTGCAGATTCAGGACAACTGATAAAGGGGTGTTTATGTAGACATCATTGCTTTATAGAGCGACGTATGACATGTTTCTGTTTTGTCCTTTAAATTATGTATGATTTGTAAACGATCAATTACAATTGTGCTCCAGTGGTGACAGTGGAAAAGAGGAGCAGCAGTAGCCTTGTGGTATTGGGTCTGTTTAACCCACTGAAGCATTGCAGGCTGGAAGCAGCAAGTGTGTATTGTATGTTAGGGATTTATTTCTGGGAAATAGTCACCACTGTATATTCAGTACAAAAATACTCTTTGCTGAATGTCATGAGCGACTACTGAATTTTTGAAGAAGATACAAAAAAATAGGAAGCCAGAACCGAAAAAGGTATCTTAGTGACTGGCCCCTAAGGAGCAGATTCATGAGCACAGCTTGAAATCTAATGGGATTAGAGCTGATGTTATTAGAATTCACTCTTTTCTCTTTTGATCTTTGACAGTGTTAGGACAATATTACACTTTAGGTGGTGTCATAAGCAGAAATGAGTTGGAAATTTTCAAACTAAAATATTTATTGTAATATTGACAGGAATAGTACTAAAAACTTAACTGGCTAAAAAGGAAGAAAGTGGTGCTCATTAGTGTTTGGTTGTTTTTTTCTTAAGGGTTTCCAAAGGTGAAGAAAAACCAGAAAAAATAGATACTCAACTGAAATCTATGTTTCATAGAGATTTTTCAGTTGTTCTGCAGGTCACTGAGTAGAAACTCTGAATCAAAGAATAAACCTGGCCTCAAAAATTTTGTCTTTATAATACTTGTCTCTGTACAGATTAAAAAATTATATAGTATGATTATAAACGCACATATCTATCTGTATACAATGATATTTAAATATTTCAAATTTTATATTTTATAATTTTGTATGTGTATCTCTATGTAAATAATAATTGTTGTTCCAGTCTTCCTGATGGTTCCCACAATGAACGGATTTGGGTTGGACATGAATATAAACAGATGAATTCTCAGGCTTGAGCTTAGATAAAAGCATTGTCACTTGTTGATAACAGTCTAAAGTCAGAATGAAAAAGATGGAGTAATTTGGTAGGTGGTGGCAAGGCAGATGTTTAAATTATGAGGTGCCTATTTTGGGGTGGCAAAAGTAATACGCTGTGTTTTTTTGGGATTCTGGATTCCACCATAGTAAACACCAAAGCAAAAGCACTGATCTCACCCATTCACTACCCTGAAGTACATATGATGTGTTTATTGACTTTGTCACGTCTCTTAATGCTGAGGCAAAATGTCAGTGAATCTGTTATAATTTTATTAGGATGTCATTTGTGATACAGCTGATATGCCACAGAAAATAGTTGCTGACCTATACGTAATTATCCTGTGACTGAGAGCGCTGCTGTGGTGGAAATTTGTGTTCAAGGGACCATGGAGGATGGACCAAAAGCCTAGGTCAGTCCTTGAACTAATGCCAGATTCTGAGTTGAGAGGCAAGGGGGGAGGAGGGCAATAAATCTTGACAATGAACAGCACTGCTGAAGAGCATGTGTACTGTAGTGCCAAATAAAGATGCTGCACCTCACTGTCATCCCTGTGGGTTTGGAAGGTAGCTGCAGTGAGTGCCATTTCTGGTGCATGATGACATCGGGTAGGTTTCCTTGCCCTGGTCCCGGGCAGCCTGTGGTGAGGCTGCCAAGGGCTTTGTGGGGAGCGTGATTTCAGAGGTGTGCTTCAGCTGAGTTTATGAAAATGTTGTTCAGTCATTTTTTTCCAGTTTTCTAATTTTTGCACATTTATTCAAAGTTGTGACAGGACTTTGAAGTATTATCTTGTGATGTGACTTGACTTCAATTTGAAGTCACTCACGAGGGAGGAGATCTAGCTTTCTCCCTTGATACCATTGTTGACACTCAGCATGCCTTCATTGCATCCTCAGTCTTGTTTTCACTAGGAAGGAAAAGGTGATCTTTATTGACTATAAACAGACTTTTGGAGATCTCCTGGCAAGTAGCCCCACATTCTCAGAGCTTGATGTGTGGCTGGCAAATGCTAGTGAGCAGTACTGCACACAGCAGCCTTTGGCTGTAGGATATTCTGATCTCTCCAAAGCAGTCTCTTGACATGACTCTGCCAGGAGAGGTGTTCATTGTCCTGCCATCAGCCCCTTGCATAAAAAGAGGTTTTCTGTGCAGTGAATGTACCAGCACTGTGTGGCTGGGATAAAAGCAGTGATTCATCACCCAAAAATAAGTGCTGTGCTGATTATAGCTGCCAAATACTCAGTCATCAGTTTCCTCCCCGTTGCCACCTCTCTGACTGTGTGTAAGCAGATGGAGGGTGGCGAGAGTTAACCATTGATGAAGTCAGTCATTGCTGGAGTGAGTGGGGGTCGTGTAGCTGCCCCAAGGCTTCTGGGACATGTGAGGCTGGGTGTGAAGTCTTCCCTTTTTTTTGGAAGTAGTCTTGGTAGTTTAAGCAAGCAAAAAGCTACAGCTTATGCTCATGGAGAAGAGTTAAACTTAGTTGCTATTAAGGGCAATTAAATTTGGTTTTCATGTTTGCGGTCTTCTTCATCAGAAATTGTTACTCCATAAGGTGGACTAATTCATCAACTTCAGTGCCAAACTGAACTTGGTCTCAAGTACCTGTGCTATTTAGTACATTTGTTTTCCATTTGTTATATATCTATGGTAATACTATGTAAATCACAAATTGTATCAGGTTATGTTATGTCTTCAGTAATATAAACTCAGACAATATTTTAATTTTTAGTAGGTTTTTGATACACTGTGGAACAGAAAAGACAGCAATTCACGTGTGTCCT
This sequence comes from Chloebia gouldiae, assembly GCA_003676055.1. Taxonomy (NCBI): domain Eukaryota; kingdom Metazoa; phylum Chordata; class Aves; order Passeriformes; family Passeridae; genus Chloebia; species Chloebia gouldiae. Next base: position 22,641,806 of record QUSF01000006.1, on the reverse strand, counting down.
CATTCTTTCTAATTACCCATGTATTTTTAATTTTTCCTTTTCAACAATTTCTCTGTCATGAATGCAAATAATGAACTTTACTCCATTTTATCAAAGTAATTCATTGCTGTAGAGATAATTTTATTGTGCTGGTCACTTCAGAGTTTTCTGTTGAGAATAAATTGAAACACTTCACTGGTTTCTAGTATTAAATATGCTTAATAATGGTAGTTCTCTTGATTGCCCTAAAGATGTTAATATCCTTCCTGGGAAAGCTAAGCTAGAGTTAAAATTCAGGATTCTGAACATCATTGAAGTCTAATGCCTTCTAAAAGGTGCCTTATTTAAAGAAGAAGAAAAGAAGTCTTTCTGAAGCATCCTGTTGTCAGCTCTGTTTTAGTTTGGATGAGTAATACTGAGCTATTTGTGCTCCCTACTGTGCTTTTATTATTTTTACTGCACCTTCATTCTGACCCATGTGTACCTTTGGCCAAAAGTTAATCTGGACAAAATGTAAGTGATATTGGCAGATGGAGAAAATCAGGTATTCTCAATGACACTGTCCTTTTATAGAGATAATTTGCTTCCCTTCTTCATTAACTACCCACCTTGTAGCCTGAGGTCTACAGGTAAGGTTTAGAAAGGGCCCGATTGTGCAGCTCCCAACATGAAACCTTGCTTATCATTTAGAATATTTTAATTAAGGTGAGAGATCTCTTTTTTCACCATACAGGTGGAATGTTAGAAAAATCACCAAAGGGATGTGTTTTCTTACCTTAGTTTTAGCCCATTTCCATGCATGTATGTAAGCTGGTAGCTGGACCTGGTTAATGAGGGGAAGCTTTTTTAGGTGGAAGCCCAGATCTCATGCTTTGGAGAGACAGCAGCTCAGCCCAGGAGCTCTCTGGCCTCTCCTGACTCTACTGATTATAGGCAAAGATTATTTTCCCATAGCTCACCTGTGAACAATTACATTTATAGACATTGAAATGCAGGGTCAGGAAATATTAGCCTGCCTGAAGCCAGCTAGTGGTACACCATTATGATGGCAGGTCTTATTGGATTTTTCCCCAGATAGTCATACTTAAGTCTAACACACATTATTGTAATAATAAAATCAATTTGACACACTCCTTTCAGCATTAGTAATTTTTCTGGATTTTATCTTCTGTAATGTAGGTTATTGGTTTATTAACTTAAGCTGTAGTATTTTATTGAATTTATTTGGTTAAGTTAACTTAAAGTGAACTAAAACCCAGCTCTTAAATCTCACAGCAAGATTCCAAGAGGCATGTTGACCCATGAATGCCATAAGTAGAGTAATATTTGATAACTAAGTGGCTCTCAAATTTTCATAAGCTACTTACCTGTTAAGGAAGGAAGTTTGTCTGGATTAATTCAATAGCAGTAACATACCAGAAATACCATGTTATGATAATTTAAATAGATAATATATTCTAGGGTTTAAGTCATTTTATTCCAGGGTTTTTTTTTATTTTATTTTATTTGCTATATCCTTTTGATTGAGGAATGGAGTTCAGTGCTAGTTGTGGTTTCAAGATGACCTTGCCCAGAGATCTCTTGGTATGTTGAACACTCCTCTATGGGTGAATGCAAGACCAGGAATTTTAAAAGGAGGGCTTGCTTTTCCTAATTTTCTTACTTAGATCCTCCAGTTATGAGCTGGATGAACTAAATGAGTTAATCTATTTAAATTTCTCTCTGTTTCATGTAATTTTAAAATTTTTTTATTCTCTCTTAGTTTTTACAGTGTTCTGTATCATTACCAAAAATGTGTAAGGAAGGAAAATGAGTGGCATACTTCTCACTATTTATGTACAATGTATCTGACCTTTCTGACAGATCTGAAATACTGAAGGTGTGACCGAGAAATATCTGTTCCCCAGGAGGATTTGACTGCTCATTTGAGTATAGCCTGACTAGTTCTTTTGCTGGACAAAGCTAATCTGGAAGGGAAATACTGGAAAAAATGCCCCACATCATTCACAACCTTTCATACAGGAGAGGCCTATTGAACTCAACATGAATTTAATGATACCTTTCCAAGCGCCACCAGTTAGTGTATTTGTTGCCTTCGTTGTACACAATTACTACTGCAAGTGCTGCATTATCCTCCTAAGACTTACTTTAGTATCTTGAAAGAGTTATAAAGTAAACTAATTTTCCAGCGGTAACTGGTTTAGCCTCACAATATAAACATATCCCTGAATGGTAGTATCTGTTACTTTAGGATAAGTAAGGAAGATTTGATTTGAAATATCATAATTTTGGTGTGTAATCTATATTTCTAAAATCAGATGTGTTTATATTGTTCTGTATATAGAAGTTGGAGAAAGGATGAAGGCAAAGCATGAATTAAGTTTTACTTGTCCAACTTCTCCTTTTCTTAGGTTTACATCTTATGTAATACTATAAAAAGATAGGTTGTTTTGTCTTACTGCTGTTCCTAAATGTTTCACATTTAGGCACATCATGACCAGCATTTTAAAAGAGCATTGATGCCTGAAGCAGGGCACAGTCTGCAAATTCTGGCCTAAACAAATGTTCTCTCTTTTGGGATCCTCAGTATGAATAAATAACCTGAGATTTTCCTCAATAGATTCACACATCAGGTTTTTTGGGGTTTTTTTGGCAGGCAGCCGCTCTACTACTGTTTTAACTATCAACCCTGTTGGGATGTATTTTTAATAGTCAGAGTGGATTGGTTGGTAAGCTGGCTTTCTCGGCCATTTGGAAAGTGCTTCCCTCAGAACAGGAGTCGTTAGTTGGTTCACCAGCAGCCCTGGTCACTCTAAGCAATGCCTGTGTCCCACAGGACTGGTAACTGAGCTGATTCACCATCTAATGTTATGCTGAACACATTATACACCAAAAAATGAAATTAGCTTCCTTTAATCTAGAAGTATATACGCTTGGTTGTATTCCTACAGCATAGTCACTGTAGTAGAGTCTTTGGGTTCATACAGCTGGCTTTGTAAAGACCAAATGAAGACCTTTCGGTATGATAGTGAACTTCCTTTGAATTAAATAACATGCAGTATCTATGAGAGATAGTAAAATAAAACTATTTTCATTCCCTATGAGAAAGCTCATATTTGCAAAGAGAGAGAAAGGGCAAAAAATGGTGATCAGTCTTGTAATTAGATTCCAGGATAATAAAGCTATTGATTATGTTCTATGCAGGCACTGGGTTAGTTAGTAGTTAAATATAAAGGGCTGTCTAAGCTGTAAAGTCACACCGTTTGAAGTTGAACAGTGTTCAGAAATGCTTAATGCACTTGAGGAGTAGTCCTCTATATAAAAAGTTCTTGTTACCATGAAATGTGATAAAGTACTGTCTGTGAAGACCACCTCAGTTTATATGAACTGTGAGCCCTTCTATCAACGTCTTGTAATGGGATTATAAAACATTTTCACAGCACTGTTTTTGTGTTAAATTATGCCCATGTCAGCTAACCACTTGGACACCTTGTCATAGGCAAATATTAATCTTTTATTCTAATTGCCTACACAGCACAATGGGTGTTTAGCATGATCTGTTCCTGAAGTGGACCATCAATAGGGGTTTCACTGACAGAATTCAAAAGTGAAATCCTTAACTCTTCTCCTTGACTGCAAAAATTCAGAGGAATGTCATTGGTTTTAGCTATAATATATTGCATTTCTTAAGGCCTAAAATAGTTTTTATGTCTTTGTGGATCCCTTAAAGACAGAGCAGCTCAGAGCTGTGTGCCTCTAACCAGGACTAGGAACAGAGGTGATATGTATCTCTTCCACTGAGGGTATCTGACCTGGTGGTTGAAATGTTAAAGTTTCCACTGATGTGACTCAGACTCTGCTTTAGATGCCCTGATACCCCATATTTTAAAGTAGAGAAATAGCAGGTAATGTTCCTGCTCTTTTTTTTACTTAGAAGCATGGGTCACTTAACCACTAATGATGTAGAAGACCTGGGCTCAGTTTGCACCAGTGCCTGAAGGGATTCAAGTCTGTCTCCCATGCAGGCAAGGAGAACTCTATTTTATGAGGCTTCTTATGATTTATGAGGTGCAGTTACGAGGCTGTTGTTCTGAGATGAGATCTTCCGATGCATCCTCTTCAAACTAGTCTGCTTTACAGGTTCTGAGATTTACAGGACAGCAGCGAGAGAATGAGAATATTTTAATCAGAGTTTACTTGCTAGGCAAATTTTCAGGACTTGTTCTCAGCAGGATTTTTCTCTTAACTGGCTGTGTATTACCAGCAAGGTAATTCATGATATCTTGATTCTGTGCAAGACAGATGATTTTAGCATCTCATTCCTGCTGTGTGCTTCTAGCAGTCTACCCACATGCCACAATTTAGCATGTAAGCCAGAGGCTGCTGACAGCTGTGCTAGAGGAGGACAGGCTTATACCACCTCACATATTGCTTAGAAAATACACTTCACTGATTTTGTCCAGTGATTATCTAAATAATGTAGAATCAGAACATCAGACTCCTCCCTCCTCAGTGTCATTATTTTCCTATAAGAGACACTGTGAGACTCTGTTTTCCCAGCTTCCTTTTTCCAGAGGAACTTCACTGCTGGAGTCTAGTGGCAGGTGGTGAGGGTGCAGGGTAGCTTAGGCCAGCACCAGCTGGACAGCAGTTCTGCTGTCCTGAGAAACCACTTTCCTGCTAGCTAAGTTAGGGTTTTTATTCAGCGTGATGGAGCTTTTTCTGTCAGGGATATTTGTTTTTTCCTTCTTACAAAGTTAATCTGGAGCATGTAACTGTAGCACGTCATTACTGAGGATGTAGGAAACCTTCCTTGCCATCAGAATTTTCCATACCTGCTTCAATCTTTTTTGGGAAAATTGGCCTGTTCACAGTTAGTAGACCTGCTGTTCTTTTCTGCAGTTACTGTTGCTTGGCAAATACACAGAAGATGAGCTTTTTGCCATGGCCAAAATATCTGTAAGGATGGGCAGTAGCTGCCAACCTTACTCTGTGTAGTGGATTTCAAGTTATGGAGTAGCCAAGTTGTTGAAACAACAAGAAGAGTACTGCAAAAGGGTATTACATATACTGTCAGAGCATGATTTTAATTTATTTATGTCACTGTGCCTCTAGAAAACCACTTTGGTGTGTGGGGGAATGGTTGGCTCTCTATCAGCTATTCTGTGTTGAGGAGTAACATTTAGACCTGGTCCAGAGGAGGGCTACATAAATGAGCAGTATAATGGAACAACTCCTATGAAGAAAGGCTGGGAGAGGAGTTGCTCACTCTGGAGAAGAAAAGTACCAGGGGAAGCTCCAGGGAGACCACATTGCAGCCTTTCAGTATTTAAACAGGGCTTATTAAAAAGATGAATAAAGGCCTTTGGCAGCAGCACAAGGGACAGTGATTTTAAACTGAAAGTGCATGGATTTAGACTGGACATAAGGAAGAGACGTAAGTTTCATGGTGATGTTGGTGAGACTCAAAAAACAGTTGCTCAGAAAAGCTGTGTATTCCCCATCTTTGGAAGTGTTTAAAGCCAGGTTGGATGGGACTTTGAGCAACCCAGTGCAGTGAAAGAGGTCCTTGCCTGCAGCAGGTGGGTTGACTGGATAGTCTTTCAAGGTCCATTTTCCAGCCCAAGGTTTCCTACAATTCCCTACGTTTGTGTTGTGAGCGTGTGCGGTAGTAGAGGTAAGGTAGAGCAAAGTGGTGAGTGTACAGGCATTCCGAAGGAGCTACCTGAGCCAGTCAATGAGCAAAGTTACACTGTGGCTGTGCCACAAGCAGCTCCAGAGGGGGAACCGTGGCCCTATCTGTGCAGGTGTTGTTCTGTGTCAGAATCTGTCTTCTGTGTTGCTTGACAGCACAAGTCTTGAATTTCTAAAGTGAAGTTGTGAGATGCCAAGCCATTTTTGAAACAAGTGCACTTTACAGCATATAGTTTTCTCCTGTTAGATTTTCATGCCTGTAACATGCAATTACTTACATAGTGAAACTACAGATACTCTTTTAAATTCAGTGGTAAAGAGCTCCTAAATCCAAGTGTGAATTCCCCTATTTAATTTGTAATATATTAGGAGCTGTTAGTACTAATTAGTGCTGTAAAATAGCTTAAGCAGAAGACCCACATGTCAACAAGAGTAATAGTGACTGTGTCTCAGAAGAAGCAGAATTTTGAGTATGCCTATTCAGAGATGTATTTGGTGTGCTCATCTGCATTTGGCTGGGCATGATATTTATGGTTAATGGAAAAAGAGAGTGATTGAATCTATGCTTTTTTTAGGTTACTTCATGCACCTCTCCCAAAGTAAATAAGCACACTTGGTTTGCAAGTCTTCCTTCTGAATCAGAGCAGCAAGGAAGTGAACATGTAGGGATCAGCTCTTGCACTTTAAACAATTGTACTCCTAAAACAGTCAGGAGGAGTATTTGGAAATGCTTGGTACCCTTGGATCCTTCCCATGAGCCTTGACTGCTGAGAAGGGTGTATCCATATGTGTTGTATGCATGTGAAAATGCAGCAGTAAGTTCTCAGAGTCGATGGACACACACAGTTAAGCACCTTCCTTCTTTGACCGTAACCATCATTTCTACTCAAATATGGGTTGTGATATCAATGATGTGGTAAAGCATCAGTTCCATAACCAGTACCAGGTGACGTGTCCTGTTTGATCTAACATGGGGAAGTGTGACAGTGCTTATCCTGATGTCACCGTTGTAATGTTACACAACATCACTTTGTAGGCGGTCCATTTATGTCTGTACTTGAAATTAAGAATTACAGAACCTTTTTTTTACCCAGCACAAAGCAAAAGTTTTTTTTTTCTCCTGTTCCCCTTTGTGCTTCTAAAAGGTGCTTGTGCGCATCTTTTGCTGGGTTGGCATAGGTAGGTAATCACACAGTTTATCCTCGTGGGGTACCCTGGTCTACCCCAGCCACAGCCAGTTCCTCCCCATGCGGGTGCCAGAGCCTGTCCCTGAGCTCAGTGCCATCCTCCACATTCCAGCAGGTCTCAGGTGGCACCATGTGCCTCTGCCCGGAAAGTGAGTTCAGCAGTCTTAGTGAATGAGCCAAGAGAAAACCTTGTACAGAATGTTGTTTTGTTAACAAAGGAAGGGGTGAGGAAGAGGCAAGGAAGGAGGATTTAGGTCAACCAAAAACTTGGGGAATTGCTTTGAAATGCGCTAGCTGATTATAATCAGTAAAGAAATAACAAAAAAGATCAGAAGATGCTTGATGTGTTCTTTACCTAAAGTTTAAATGGGTCAGTGTGCATAATTAACAAATTAACAATCTTCATTCTAATATTTACTTCCCCCTCTCTTCCTTTATTTTTAAATATAAACTTCTACTTTGAAGTAAAACTAATTATTCTGTTGAAAAATAATACGTGCACCAAAATAAAAACTTCCTTTTTTCCTTTTATATTTCTTCCATGTTTTCTTTTCACAAGCAAGAGAAATAGCTTGTGTCTGGTTGCCCCTGTCACCATGGGTAGCATACAAGGAGTTTTCTTTAAATGTATATCTCAATATCTCGGGTTGGGGGTGGGGGGGTGGGGGTGTTCAGGAGCATTGTTTTGCCTACAGTTTAGTTTTAGGTGCCTAATATGGCATTTCTATATGTATTACTTGCTGTCAAAACCCAATTGTTTTGTCTCTAACAAAATTTAATTTTAGGTATAGTAATATACTCTGAAGTTGATCTAAGCTTAGGAAATGAAAAGTTATTAAGCAGCTATTACAAACACCTTCTTTGAAAGTTGATTGTTTTTTCTGTTTGAAAGCAATTAGTTCTTCAGAGCAAACTTGAAGGGATGTCATCCATAAGTAATAACATGGTGATCATAGTTTTGTATTAACTCTGTTCTGAGAAAAACAAGTAAATACCCAGTTTCTTCTGATGTGTAATATCACTGTAATGTTGTTGGCTATTAAAAAATAATTAGTTTGAGTTCATTTTAGTTCAGTTGCTAAGATGTTTATTGTTTTAAGATTAAAACTATAATGAAATATTGAGTGTGTACAGTTGTCTCAGATTTCAGAGGTGAGCCTTTCAAATAATGGACATTGTTACAGATACACATTGCAGGCTTTACTTTAGAGCAGGAGAACTACTCTGAATAATGATACTTTGTTTTATGCTATTTTTATTCAGCCCTTAAAAGCCATAAAGAATAAAATAATATAAAGAAGGTTTCATACTTAGAATGCATTTAATTTTTGTACGGAGTATTACAATGTTTTAGCTCTACTGTTACAACTCTAAATTTGATATTGTAGAGTGGGAAAATCTCTAGAGATTCTTCCCTACATTTCCCCTTCTGTAAAGTGGAAGTGTAGTCTGTTTTATCTACATATAAATTAGATTTCTGAAGACTAAAAATTTTGCAGTACTCAATAAGTGATTATTATTGTCGTAGGATAAGAACTGAAACAAGGAAATCTTCATGTCAGCTCCAGAGTATTGCATTAAATGGTCTGAACTGGAGTGTTTGTCTGTTGGTCCACATGTGGTCTCATAATCCATATGTTGTTCTACTTAGCCTTTAACTGTAAATTTTATATAAAGACTCAAAGTAGGTGTGCAGAGAGGGCCTGGTTTTTATTCTTGTTTTTCCTTCTGTAACAATAATAGTTTTCTTCTGTAACTGTGATGTACCAGGACAGTGAATTGAATCAAAATCCAGTCCAGAGGCATTAGGAATTAATTTCCCAAATATACATGTTCATAGTTTGTATGACTGTTCGCTTTAAGGGTGAAAAGTCAGAAATAGCCATCCCAATTCTACTTTTCCAAAAGCCATGCTAAAAGAACATTGGTGAGCCTAAGCAATGAAGCAGTCTGCCTTTGGGCAATGTTGGTCTGCCTCTGGGAGGAGGGCTGTCTGTGCTAGTTTTGCTCAGACCCTTAGTGGGCCATTACTGCAGTAGGCATTTCTTGTCTTCATTTTCTGAGGACGAATGTCACAGAGGGACAGGGAGTTTCACCAGTGGGTTTCTGGGCTGTCTGCTGACAGTAGAGGAATGGTGAACCTCAGCAGTTTCAGGTCCCAGGTGCTGGTGGGGCATTTTGCGTTACTGGGCCCAAGCCCTTTTGTGTGGTCACTCCAAGACTGACCTGCCTCCTCTTCTCCAGGCTGGGACACTCCCTGACATTTAATCAACCTCTGCAGCCTTTCCAGCCAACCCCTCATCCAGAGGGATGAGCACCATCTCCTTCCCACCCTCATCTTCATCTTCCCTGTTGTATATGAGGTGACATCAGGTGACTTAATGCTTTGTGTAGGATTTAAAGTGCCTGATTTCTTTAATTTACAGACTCACTTGGTATGACCCCTTGGAGTCTGGGTCACTTTGCTGGTAGTATCCCTGCCTTCCCAGCCAAGACTAACTAGGTAACTTTCCCCTTTCAGACAGTTCCAGACCCAGTCTCTGCCTTTTGTCTGCCTCTGCAGGTCTTTTTTTCTAGCCAATGATATTCTTTTCATAAATTTGGCTCTTTTTCCTTCCTTGAGGTCAGCTCATGTCCACCTCAGTGCTGCCTGCTCCCAGAGATAGGGCATCAGTGGGAAGTGGTAAGGATTTCAAGGGGGTTAATGTGGCAGACTGCTTTCACCCAGGTTAATGAGCTTGGAGTAGAGCCTTGCACACTTGGAGGTTGAGAGTTTTTGGATATACAAACTCAGGCCATGTTCCCTCAGTACCAGTGAACAGTACCAGCCATCTTTGCTTTACTAGGACCAGCAGTGAGTTTGAGGAACAGACCACAGAAGGTATTAGCTTTAGTAAAACTTGATTTAAATGTTTTGTGAACACTTTTTTTTTATTTTTTTGCCACTGAAAGGGTTCGTTTCAGTCAGACCTAACTGTACCTATCTCTGTGCCATCTATTTATTTTACTGAAGAAATGTTGACATTGAGTGCAGCCTAAGGTGGGAGGTCAGAAGAACAAAATTAATTTAAACTTCAGCTTGAAGGATAGTAAACAGAAGGAGGTTCATTTAGGAAAATGAATTCTTCTGGTGAAAATTAAGATGAACAATGACAAGCAAGGAACGACATGGAGAAGCTCAGTTGTAGACTATGGATGACACACTAGATGTGAGTTTCAGGCATGGCACCTCCATCACCACCACGTAAGTGTCCAGTAGGTGCACAGGTCCTGAAGCAATTAATGGAGACCTTCATACCTCAGAGTAAGACTGAGTAATGAGGAACGATTGATAAGAAGTACTGCCCAGTTGTTTGTGACTTTTCCGCATCTGTTCTATTTACCAGGTGCACAGAATCTGGCTCAAAGGCTGTTTTGGTCATGGCTGAGTTTTGCCTGGAACTCAGTGATAGCTTGCAGGTGATTAAAGGACATAAATAATAGTTTCATGCATTGTTTGTCATAGTCCTTTTTACTAAGATATTTATAAATATTTGAGAGTAATGTGCAGGGTAAGAAAATGTATATCAAAACTTTGCATCAAAATCTTAACTTAAAAAATTGTTGACTGCAAATTTTTCTTCAGGCTTTCATTGTTTTCCGTGTAAGTTGGGAAGGATTAGAAGGGGAACTGCTAGGTGATTGAATTCTTGTTGTCTAGAATTTTACAAACTTTTTTTTAAATCCTCAAAATTGACTTAGGATAATATAATATTTTTTCCTGGTATTTTACTTTCCCTTTACCAACTATTTATGGATCTACCATTTATTTAGAAATTATTTTCACATGTAAAATGGATCAGTACAATGAATACAAATAATATCACCAATATTCTTTTTGTGCTTAAGAAAGTAATAATCCAAGCACTGCACTTTTATTAGATTGGTTTGTCTTCAAGGCTTGTGTCATAGCAATGAGCATCAATTTGCTTCTTTCAACAACTTCTTTCTTTGACAGAGTATTGTAGTAACACTTGTCATACAGAAGTAAAACATCTAAGCTGAGCATATAGAGTTCTGAGTGTGTTCATGATTTAGGGAGCAAGGTTTTGTTAGGTTTTGTTGCTTATCAAAAATATCACAGCAGGCCCATGTAGAATTTGAGGTACTGAGAATTTGTCTTCATTTTCAAGATAGGTATCTTTTTTACGTTTAACATACTAGATAGCATAGGGCCTGATTAGTTTGTTTGGAATAGAAATCTGTAATCAGTTGTTTTCCCATCTGTGCTTTTACAGAAATCCTTGGATAAACCTGTCAGTTTTGAGACAGGAGAGCTGGATGCAAAGTAATGTTAACGCTTATGTTTTTGCAAACATATCATTTAAACATAAGTCATTTCATATTAGATGTATTTGCACTCATTGTTAAACATGTTTAAAAATTAATGCTGTTTGCATAGGGATCTCCTTTCATTTTGAAGTATGTTTCGCCAGTCCTTAAGTATTACTAAAGGTTGCAGCATGTGGTACTTTCTTTTTTTAATGTTGAAGTAGTTGTGGAATAACATCATTGTGTCACTGATCAGAAAAAGTTAGAAGATAGTGTTGACAGCCTTGGAGCTTCAATTCTGCTTGTGTGTTTATGAATGGTTGATTTGCATTTGGTCTCCTCATTTCTTAGGTAATTCTCTTTTTATTTTGGGGCATCTTCAGTAGATTCTACACATTTAGCAGCAGTCAGCTAACAAGGCCATCTGTGCCTCATAGCATATGCTAGGGGAGTTTCTTTAGTCTCTTCAGACTCAAAAAGAGAATAGAAATACTCTTTTTGGGCCTTGAGGGTTGGAAACCTTCACTTTGAAATCAAACTTCCAAGTGTTATGCAGAGATAATGGTGCATTAAGTGAATCATGACTATTTTAAAGTGGGTATCTCTCAGTCTCTCTTGTTGAATCAATTCCAATTTAGTTAAATGCATTTTCATTGAGCCTTTTTTTATTTTAATAACTCCTGGACTTTACCCTCTGTCTTTCTCAGCGTTGGTTGCTGCTTTTTATAAAAGCTTCAGTATGAGTTGTTGTGACAGAGTCTGACTCAGTCTTACTTGGGAGTGCCATCTTTTGGGGATCTCTTTTCTTCCCTGGAACACAAATTCAACTTTGACCCTGAGCAACTATTTGTTGAAAACTGACAGTAAGACACATAATTTGCGCTTCCAGAAGGGAAGCAGAATGATCTTGTTGTCTTGCATTTTGCCCTCTTCTTCAGCATGACCTCCTGTGTTTCTCCAGTGCATCCAAGCTAAGCAGTTCTGTGAGCCTGGAAAAGCCTACAGGAGCAGCCTTGAGCAAAAAGGCAGAAATGCCTGTTCTCTTGGCGCTTTAGCATGTGGAAACAATATTAAGTATTTTGCTCAGTTTTAGTTTTCAGCTGTGTACGTTTTTGTCCTTCTGCCTTTATTCAGCTATATGTTGCCACTGTTCTGGTGCATCCTTCATGTATAGATTAATAATAATAGCCTCATCTCAAATTGAGCATAGTTGAGTCTTGGATGTGTCATGTTTTCAGAGGGATAGTAGAGTGTTTCTAGTAGAGGTTATTTAGTTCATTTTTTTTGCAGGTTGTATTACTTCTTTTTCTGAGAGTCTTTTGTGCTTTGGTTAAAGTGGGGATTTTCAGGCAGAAGTGAATATTGTGAAGGTAATTTCTCATGCTGGGAAGGGGTTTTGAAAAACATCTCTTCCTGTAACTTCAAAGAGAATTCACTCCTAGATTGCAAAATAAGCCCTAAAAAGACACTAAGTTAAGTGTTGGGTACTTCAGCCATAACCTACATGTCTTTTTGAAGTGCCCAGGCTGCTACTGACCCTACCTAGCTGCAGCCTTCTGTGCTCAGCAAGTGCCCATGGGATGGGGTAGGACAAAACCTGACATAGGCAGATATGTTTCATGGCCAGGACCTACAGTACTGCAGTTTCAGGGGCATGAATTTTCTACCGTATCACAGGAAAAATAAGGAAAATATTCCATTTTAATGTTAAAAGCAAACTAAAATAGCAAAAGATGAGTACACCATGTTCTAAACCCAACCCACCTGCTCATCTCATGGCATCAGAGTTGCAGGCACATCTCTGTGCTATGCAAAAGCAAAATGACTCCTAGAGCAAGTGGTTTTTGTAATTTTAAATGTGTTGGTTTTCATGTACTGTGAAGTGTTAGAAAATCTGTGACCTGCACAGTATTTCTGATTATTAAGGTTTCACCCTCCAAGCATCATGACCAGAACTGAAACCTCCTCTAGCTGGGCACATATTCTGCACTGCCTGCCCAGGAGAGGCTGCATGTCTGCACTGCCAAGCCTTGGCGTACTGGTGCAGCAGTGGCCATGATGTGGTTTAAATTGTGGGGAGCTTTTCAGATAGAGTATTATTTTTCTTATCTCAGTCTTCTTTAACACTGACAAAACAAAATCATCTTGTCTAAAATTGCTCCTGCTGGAGCAGAATGAGGTGGGAGAGCATAATGAAAACCAAGAAGGGGTTTTGTGTGATTTGACTGAAGAGTTAAATGCTTAGCAATTTATTTTTTAACTTCCTGTCCTCAAAGCTAGCTTATTTTATAAACGCTAAATTTAGTCTGTTCTGTTTCCGTCATCAAGGACAGCTTTTTTGGTATGCTTTCTTACAAAATGTTTGACCTTGGAAGATTGCTGCCAGAAAGGAAGACACTTCAAAAACTGACAGCTGATTGTTGGAGGTTCGTAAACTCTGTTGTGTGGCTCAGTTGTGTGGGCTCAGTAGAAGTCCACAAAGGCTTAAAGACTCACTGTTGGCTTAGTGCCCTGTGAAGGTGGTGAACTGTGAGGCATCAGGATGAGTTGCTGACAACAAAATGATCTCTGCTTTTTCTCTGGTTTTAACCTCAGCTGTGTGCCAACTGTGAGCTCTTCGTGGCCTCTCTAGGGTGGGAGACAGTGCTGATACACAGAGGAGTTGCCATGAGTAGAGTAAGAATAGAGTCAAAAGGGGCTGTTGCAAAATTTTCTCACAAGTAAGTTAAGAGGAGGTGAAATTCAGGGGTCTGGAAAGAAGATGAAGAACTGTGCAGGAAAGGATGGCTGCTCAGCAGATAGGATGTCGTTCCTTGCTTGTCATTGTTCATCTTAATTTCCACCAGCCACAGCGTCACCGTGTTGTGCTCTGGGTATTATGGCAGGTTGTGAGGTAGACTGGTTGTTTTTCCATAATGATCTGGGAATAAGGACTAAGGAATGCTTTTTTTATTCAGCCAAAAAAAAAAATCTTTGTGAATAGGGAAATCACGTGTTATGTTCCTGGCAGTATTTATTAATGACAAGCTAATGAAACAGAGCACTGCAGAGAATACTGGTGTACAGCTTTAAAAGGGCAGGCACAAAAAGCATGAGCCAAGAGCACTGATTAATAGAGGCTGCAGCTTTATTAAAAAGCCTTTTCAAGCAGGGAGCTATCCTTACCTGCTTTCCAGTTCTGGCTCAGCCTGGATTGGAGTGGATGGTGAAGAGCATAAGGATACAACAGCAGTGTTGCAGAGACATGCATTGCTGAGCTTTGCTACCAAGTCCCAGCTGGTGGCAGGGCTGAAGCTGAGCCCTCGCCACTGTACCAGGGGGCTGAGCAGTGAGATGAGGGAGGCCATGTGGAGATGTAACCCCTCATGTTGTATTTCTGTGGTCTGGGCTGGTGTCCAGGGCAGCCCACTGAATTACAGGGACCTTAGGATGAACCTTTTCTAAGCCACCAAGTGTACTGAAAGCTGGCAAACTCTCAGCCAGCAGAGTTTAGACTTATAAAACCAAAACGAACTTTGCAAAACCAACACAAATGCTTTTGGGAGCCAGACAGGAAAAGCCTGCTTCAGATGCCCAAACTAGCAATCCTCTTAGCCCACACCACCACAAGAAGCCCAGTTCACTAGATGAGAATGGAAAGACAGAATTGGAGAGACAGAAGAAATGAACACCACAGGTATTTGTTTCCCTTCCAGTTGAGCTGACAGAATGGCTGAAGGTACACTGAATATTGCAGCCGCAGCTGTATTATCTTTGCAGTTAGAAAATATGTAGTTCCATTAAATAAAACTAACAACAACACTCAGTGTCTAGGGAAATGAACATTTATTTCTCAGTTAATAACATTAGTGGCAGATGCTGAGAAATAGTGTTCTGAGAATTCAGCCATTCCTTTTGGCTTCCTTGCTGCTCTTATTCCCTTAGTTCCTCATTCTGGAATAGGTGTCATCACTGGGAAAAGTTCACTTATGTGATCCATTTTTGGAAAATCATGATAAATTTTATATTCAAACTTTTGATTCAAATACTGCTTAAATAAAGTTTTGGCAGTTAAGATAAAATCTGAGGTCATGGAGGAACATATACCACTTGTAGCACACTGTAAGGCAGGGTGAGTTGTTGGGGTAGATCACTTTGTTTGCCACCAGCAGAAGAAAATATAGCACTTGCTTACAATTTTTGTCTTAAATATGAGACACACAAACCTGTTTTGATAAGCATTTTGCTGTTTTTTGTTATGTCAGCTGACATCAGTCACACCCTGAATTTACCAAAGAAAGGGTATCCTTAGTCTTAGAGTTTCCCTTTAGGGAAAGGCAGCTATGGAAGGACATGCCAGTTGTCATCCTGTTTGGAGATATTAATGAAGGGATTGTAAAGGTTTTGAGCTTTGTTTTGCTACTGAAGACTAAAATAATATCAACTGCATTACCATAGTACACAGAGACTGTGTGACTCATCCAGCAGCTCTGGACAAGAAGAGAGTACCTAGAGAAGGATATATGGAATGTAAGGAATGTACAAATGAAAGTAAATGTAGAACAGTTGTTAAAAGAGAGAGTGATTTGTATGATAGTCTGAAGTTACATGTTACTTTTTTCTGAATTCCCAAAGGAGTGGGTGTAATTACTATAGTGAAACAAAGGCCTGTTCTTAGCACAATTTAGAAAAATCTGTAAGTCATGACCTGTGCTTTGTCTCAAAGACCATTAACTCTATCCACGGAGCAAATAATTTGTGTGGCATCAGCTACAGGAGGGTTTGGGGCTCTTTACTCTTCTTGTGAGGAACCTAGTGCTGCTTGCTGCAAAGGCAGGTAGGACTTCAAGGCAGATGTACCCCGTTTGTCAATAGCTTTTGAGATCTATGTGGATCTCTTGTGTTGAGTTCTTTGTGGCAGTGGGTCAACCTGATACCTGCCTCTGGCACCCAGGGAAAACCTGGAGTAAAGCAATAGGATTTCTTGCATGGTGGATTTATCTACACTGTGGATAGATAGAGCTGGCTATTCATGTTTCTTCTAGATGACACTTGTGTGGCCATGTGCATGAGGGGATCCCTCTCTCTTGCACAAGCTGATGCCATTTATCCCGCTCCTCTCAAACATTTAAGATAAGAGATGCTGCCTTTGGCCTTATGAGGGTTCAGGTGCAGATGTCCCTTTCCTCTTTGCCTTTGCTGTGGTACCTCTCTGTTCAGTTCAGCAGAACCAGTCTGTCTGTCCAAGTGCATATAGATGAGACTTGTCAAGATTTGACAAATAAACTTCCTATGCCAAGTATGTTTATGGTTTTGTCTTTATGATGGTATGGTGGGGGATCTATGGGGGATCTCATTATGGACAATAGCCAAGGTGTTTCAGAGGAAGTTACCAGGAATCATCACCTGGCAATTACAGGCAGGTGTGCCTTCTTGAGGAAGAGTTTTACATAGCCCTGTCACTCATGGCTGATTATGTGCTTTGAAAAGTAACCTGTTCTTCACTTTGTGGGCTTTTTAGCAGAATTTCCCATTGTCTCTATAAAAAGGTTTTGTTACTTGTATTAGAACAGAATAGCAGGATCCAGGGTTCAGGTGAATCCATTATTTAGCTAGTGGTCCCTTTATTTTAAATTGATTTGTGTATGAATAGAGGAAGAGAACATTACAGAGATGTTCTTGCTTTCAAATAGGGGGAAATGTCAGATCCAAGAATCAATCTAAATCGGCTGAATAGATGAGATCTACTAGAACATCTAATCTTTCAGCATGCCAGGAATAATATCCAGTTAGGTCCTTATTACTGCAATTTTCAGTATAAGCATTTGTATTTTTCTTTTTCAATAGAATTTCATTCTCTGTTGAAGCTTGACTCTGGCTCAAAACAAGGAGGGCTTTCCTTGGAAATATTTAATGTAGTTGATTATAAAAACCCCAAAGGGAATTCATAGCTTGATTGATTGTTAGTTTATTGACAGTAGATGCATTAAAATATTTCTAGCTTAAATATTTCTGACTTAATATTTTTAGATACTTAGTAAATACTATAATCTAGAGATCAAGTTAATGCATTTAGAGCTGCTTAGGTCTGTACAGGGAGTCATTGTTCTGGGTCAAGTGAGGTTTGAAGGAGCAGTGTTTTTTGTTGAGGTTGTGGTTTGGTACTACACTGTGTGAATGCCTGTCTGTAGAGAAGCTCTGCTGCAGTGCAGTGCCATAGAGTTCCTTAGCTAAGGAGCTGAGAGCTGTGCTTTGTCTTACGACCAGATCAGCAATGGGCATTTCCATCCTTGCCCTGCCTGGTGAAAATTGCTTGAAAAAACATCATTAAAGACTAGTTATTAATGATGTACTGTCAAAATGGAAAGATATATCAAATGAACTTCTCTAGGGATCTGTCTTTGGTCTAGCATTATTCAAAAATTCTATTAACCTCTTTGATGATGGAAATAAGGGAAAACGATAAAAATAGCAGATGGTACTGCTCTAGAATAAATTTAGTCCAACCAGCTTTGAAAGAATTGATTTAAAGCATAAAATTATTTCATGAAGTCAGGAAAATTGTTCTCAATTAGTATGGAAATAATAACAATGGGAAAGGCTATCTAATGGGCTAGTTCAGAATAATGAGTTGCTGTACTATTGCTCGCTCTGACAGGGCAATCAGAAAAATGCATGGCTCTGTACTGACATGTACCATTCAGAGTGCAGAAGTCAAACATAGAACTGAAGGACTGAGGGTAGCATAAGGTGCCACCTTCTGAAAAGTGTTGTGGACAAAACTTCAAAGATTACTGTAAAAAGTAAACAGGTACTAAGGCTTGTCCTTTTAAAGCAGATGTGTGACAGAAAAAAGCAGCCAGGTCTGCCTAGTCTAGAAAAAAAGTAGACAACTGGGCAGAAATTACAGTCTTTGAGCATGCAGAAAGTTGTTTGAGGAATGGTGGTAACCAGTTTTTCTTCATGTCTGAGTGATGATGACACAAGAGAGTAATGCTGTGGTTAAAATTAGATGGTTGGAAAAAAAGTTTGTCTGTATAAACAGTTGTTATTGCTGAAGATACTAACATTTTTGTCACTGGTGACTTGCGTAGTCACAAAGAAGCAGGATGATTTTGTACTGTTAATCCTGACACTTTCTAAGAAATGAGAGTAGAATTATTTTTCTTTTTAATATTTTGTTCAAACAGAACATATCTATGCTTTCTAACACAATTTGTACTTTGAAATTATAGACTGACTCAAGAAAAGGAAACAAGTTCTTCGGCTTTCATGATCAAGTTGTGTGGTGTGCATTAGCAACTGGGTGTGCAAGTCATCTTTAGGCACATGTGTAACTATGTCCCTTTGTTCTTCCTCAACAGTCTCCAAACGTCCACAACTACCCAGATATGGATGCTGTACCCTTGTTACTAAACAACATGAAGGCTGACCCCACAGAGGATTCATTATCTACAGACCATTTCCAAACACAGACTGAACCAGTGGATTTGTCAATAAACAAAGCCAGGTCGTCCCCTACAGCAGCTTCATCTTCACCAGTTTCCATGACAGCATCAGCCTCCTCCCCTTCTTCTACTTCTACTTCTTCTTCTTCCAGTCGGCCAGCTTCATCCCCCACAGTAATAACATCAGTCTCCTCAGCAGCATCTGTACCGTCAGTATTAACTCCAGGTCCTCTTGTGGCCTCTGCATCTGGTGTTGGAGGCCAGCAGTTTTTGCACATTATCCATCCAGTACCACCTTCAAGTCCCATGAACTTGCAGTCCAACAAAATGAGTCACGTGCACCGTATCCCCGTGGTGGTACAGTCGGTACCTGTTGTCTATACAGCTGTGAGATCACCTGGGAATATGAACAACACTATAGTAGTACCACTGTTGGAGGATGGGAGAAGCCATGTCAAAGGTAAGGTGGAGCCAGTTTTGTGCGTCTGTAGCATCTCTGAAACTGGTCTTGTATGAGAAAAACATAATTGATCATAAAATTGTTTGTTTCTACACTTTGAAGTAAATAAGTTTTTTAATTAAGATTGAGTTCAACAGTGGTGTTAGATGCTCCGACAACTTGTGGCGGGTTTTGTCCTGAGACAAATAAATGATCTCCAGAAGCTGAAGAAGTAGGAGATTGGGAAAAATGTCAGTAATATTTATGACAATATATAAAACATCATAGATAACATGGAAAACTCACCAGGTGTTTCAGATTTAGCAAGGGGAGGAATGTCAGAGGGTTTGTTCTCCCAGCAAGTAGAAAGCAATCATCAGGCTCTAGGAATGTGTGAAGGAATGGCTTGTGAACCAAAGAGCATTAGCAGATGCAGAGAAGTAGTTTTTACTAAGCTTCAGGAGTGGCAATGCAATACTTTGAATTAGGTTTCTTCTTCCAGATTAAACAGCAGAAGGGAAGGAAGCCACCCAGAGTGTTTATGTTGGGAATGAGTTTTGCAGACACAGAGGCACATGGAGGTGTGAAGGGAGGAAGAGGCACATGTCAGAAGGACGAATACACTCTTGGAGTGTCCAAAGAACACAAAATGGGGAGCTGGAAAGTAAAAAAGTGTGAGAACCCAACAGTTACTGAGGGAGCAAAAGCTTGTTAGGGATAGTGAAATGATAGGTGGAGGAAGGAAAGAAAAAATAGATGTGCCCAGAAACTTTGAAAGCACAGCTTTGTAAAGGGGGCATTAGAGATGGGAATTTGAGGAAAGAAATGAGATACTCATTCCAAGGCTCATTGCATGTCAGTGAATAAAATATGGTAATTTTCCCCTGAAATGAGGTATTGCTTTAGGCAGAAAGGGAGGATATTGACAGATAACCTTACATTGGGGCTTATGAGACTGCAGGACATTTAGTCTTATAGCATCTCTTGTGTTCCTTATTGCGTAGTGAGCAGGTCTCAAAAACTTGTTTCTTACCTTTCATGTCTGTTTTTCATTAACTGGCAACTGTGTGTTATGGTACAGAACTACACTGATGGGTCAGTCAGATGTTTAGGGGTATCCTGTTGTCTATTAATCTGCGACTCTCCTACTGGTCCCTCACTACCCAAGTGGGGCTGTGCCCTCTCAATAGGCTTGGACATAGGAAATGAACTCACTGTTGATCTGAGTCTACTTTTAAGCCTCAAAATGATGGTTTAAGTTTTATTACACTTCATACAGTGATGTAAGTTTAGCCCTGTGTGCCTTTATTTCAAGAAATTATTAATAAAATCAGAACTTTGTACCATTTAGTCTAGGAAAAACCACCAAACAGAGAAAGGAAAGTTTTAGTCTGTATTTTGATTTTGGAGCTTCAAGGTGCATCTAATCATGAGCTCATTGAGAAATTTCCTGTTTGTTTTCTTTTCAAAGGTGCTAGTTGGCTGTGGTAATAGTCTCCTCCATAGGAAGCACCTCCTGATCTTGTAAAACTGGAAAGTCACTACCCCAGTTTCATCAACAAAATTCCATAATTTAATGTACTGCAGGGATTTCAGCCAGCGAACTCCATGGCTTCAGACCTGCCCTGACAATATGGCCTTGGTGATCTAATTGGCAGAGGTCATTAGCCATTAGCTCCTGCATCATCTATTAATGCACAGTTAAAGAAAAAGAAGGTATTAACAGTTCCTCAGTTTATTAATTTTTTCTTATGAGTTGTACTCACTTTGTTGTCCCTAATTATTTTGATTAAGAAGTTCAGGTTAATTTAAATAAATACAATAGAATTAAATTGGGCACAATCTACTCTAGGTGGTAATCTTTTATCAGCTCTGCTGGAGTGTTTTTCATTCTTTAATGCAAAACAGTATAAATAATTAAATGCAGTGATATTGCACCAATTAACAAATTAAATTATTTTAATATGTGTGCAGACTCAATTCCCTTCAATGATCAGCTCTTGTGTTGATAACAAAAAATAAATGTACACAGATCCTAGTAGGGCATTGTTGCCAAATTGAATTAGTTCCTAATCCTCTACCAGCTGATGGACAAATGCAGGTTTGGAGTCATTTTGAGTCACAGCTTTCAACTTCTACATGAATGCTGCTAATATTCAGAAACAGATAAATATGCACACTGAAACAGTTGATCCACAGAGAGCATCAGCAGCATAATCACTGTGTTATTCCTGCATTGGTGCTAATTCAGAGATGACATTGATGATCCAGAAGTGCCAGTTGGGAAGTACTTAAAGTTATGTTTTACATTAACCTTTATCTAAGCCCTTTTCACACAATTGAGACTATGGCACTTTCCTGAAAAGAGATATTTTTTATATGAAAATTACATCAGACCTGAGCTCAGACCTCTCCTGTTTTTCTAGGTTTCAGGTGCTGAGTGGAGCAAATACAAGAACAGGGCATAGAGAAAAGCTTTTCCCTTGTTATTCCCAATTTTATTTTTCTCATGCTGAATTTTCCTCTTCCTTCCAAGTTTGAGTAGAACCATTTAATTTTTAGTTTTTTTGCAAAACCTTCTCAGTCTGTCACCATCCCTCTAATACTGTCTCCAGATGTTTTGTGCAGGTGGCTTTCTGCTTCCCCTGATGGTTCCCAGTCCTCCTTTCTCTCTCTCTCACTCCCAGACAAAACTCCTGCTGCTTTTTTAGGCAGTTCAAGCAAATAGTTCTTTCTTTATGTTCTGTTTGAATTTTCTCTTCCCTCCAGCACAAAAAGTGGCTACCTTGTCTTCTGTTTCCCCATATTTTTCTATTTCTCTGTTTTTTCTAGACCTTGCCATCTTGCTGACTGCTCTCTGAGTGCCACTTTCAGCAGCTCTGCTTTGTCTTCCCTTCCTTTTCTGTTAATATTTCCAACCTATGCTGTCATCTCCTCCTCCACCTCTGTGCATCCTTCCATCCTTCTCCATGGTTCCATTCATCATGGTGTTCTTTGTCTCACCACCCTTGACAAGTGTCTCAGGTCTCCTTTTCTGCCTCCCAGTTTACTGTTTATTTCTGCTGTCTATCCTGCCTCCTCTCTCCATTTTTTTTTTTTTGCTTGCAAGGTTTCTTTTTGTTTTGAAGACGCATACCCCTAGTATATACAAGGTGCCAGGAGCATCCCATCAGGTCCTGTGCCATGTGCTACACCCCATGGCAGGCAATGGGAGAGAGGCCTGTCATGCTGCAAAAGCACCCTTATGTCAGAGTAATGTGCTTTTGCAGGATTAAAAACCTAGTCTAAATCAAAACCAGGATTGGTGCATTTTTAGGAAGTTATTAACAATGTTTAATTAGAACGTAATTAGAGAACACTATTTTTGGTGTCAGTAATACAGCATTTAGCATTTGCAAATCCTAATAAATTCCTACAAGTTCGTAACACCACAACACTCAGCTATGAGCACACAGTTATGTGCAGACTCCCCTGCTGACCATGCACCTTCCTCCCCTGATGCACCCATTGGGGAGGACACGCTCAGGGGAGTTCCCCACAGCCCTGAGATCTCTTGCAGCCCCCACAGCACCAGCCTGGCTGTGCAAGTTGCCCCCTACCACGTTCTTCTCTCATTATTTCTTGCACACAAAGCAGAGAAATGTGTTCGGGCTATTGGGCACGGAGGGGAAGGGAGCCAGGCACAAGTCCTCATGGACACCACGGGGCCAGGCTGTGCCCTCTGCCACCCCAACAACACGGCAGAGTCAAAGTTCACTTCCTTCAGTGGTCACTACTCTTGTCACAGCCTTAAAAGGTGCTTGGAGGTTTTTTTTTCTGTGAGAATTGGGTGGTGGACTAGGCATTATTGTACATTAACATATTCCATGAAACAGTATTATAGTCCCAGAAAAATTCATTCCTTGCCTTTTTTTGCTCCCTGTTTAGCAACATTGCTAAAAGCTTAATTAGCGGCCCAGCAGGTAGCAGCACCTCTAGATAAGACTGCCTGATGGTTTCCCTTAAAACCCTATCTTCAGTTGCTCCAAGTTTGTCTGTATGTTAACCACTGAGACTAACATTTTCCATACTGCATGTCTGCCTCAAGTTATTTCTGTGTTTTCTCTGGTTTTTCTTCCTTTAAGAGGAAATGTTCAAGAAGAAAAACTATTGCATTCTTCCTGAGCCTGAGCACAGAGAAAAAAAATGTAGCATTTTCTGTGTTGAAAAATTTATTCCAGCTTTTTTTTTTTTTTTTTTTGAAAAACTGTAGAACCTCAGGGTTTTAATGACATGAGCGTCATGCTTGGTTTGGACCATTGTTCTTTGCTTTCAGCAGATGTCCATGGATACAACTGGTAAATCATGTCCCTGTAGCAGCAGGTTTTGCCAAATATAATATCCTTGAAAATTGATTTCTGTAGTTTAGAGGAATTAGTGCATTCATTGAAGAGCCTTTTAGAAGCTCCTTAGTGATAATGGTGGATGAAGGGCTGGTGCAACTTTGTTATTTCTGGAGTTTTGGAATCAAATTTATGGATTCTCATTCTTACGGGGTTTTTATGTTTTCAGAAGACACAATCACTTGCAAAATTCACAAGTCAGAACATTATACATTTAAATTTGTCAACTGAACTTTGTCTGCTTCCCTTGTACATAAACAGCTGTATTCACATGATCTTGGACTATTTTTATGTTATATCTCTATACAGACCTGGCAAAAATACACAGGATTTGTCTTTTCACAGTTTGCACGTGGCATATTCCTCACTGTGGATATATTAATAAATAGTAAATGCAGTATCTTTTGCTGCAGACTTTTTGTGACTTAGAAGAGGTAGTACCATTAGATTACATTATCTGTGGAGTTGTCCACTGCCCTTATTGTTATTTTTAAAGTACAGCCTGTTATTTCTGCCTACTGTTAAGTTTATTTTGCAAAAATAAATGCAATTTGTAGTACAAAGATAGAAACTTAAAATGTTCCATATGTTTAGAGGTTAGATTATATGGTCTGTTTGTATAAATTATGCTATGGAAGAGACTTTTGATTAAAACCAGTAGTGTTGCCTTTTTTGTTTCATGTGAAGTGATTATCCTTTCTGCATTTTAGTAGACAGTAATTTTGGATTTGAGTTGCTTTGAGGCTGGGAATTTCTACTTTAGCTACCATCGTTTTGTTGTGCACAAAAATCTTCTGTGGCTGCATGTATTCCAGCCTTCCCCCTCTGCTGCCCCCCAGAATGTTGGATCTCTGTCCCCCTTGTTTGGTTGGTTCAGCTGGAAGAAACACTAGTGGTTCTGGGAAAGCAGGAGCAGGTTGGCAATGGCTGGCCAGGAGGAGAAGCAGGCGGAGGAGAGGTTTGTGTTCATGGTGGGACCTGTGCTCCTGAAGATAGTACACATTATTTAAGAACTTGAATAAACAGTAGTTTTTGCCACAGTGGAGAGTTAAAACACAGGCTATATGATATGCTGTGGTATTTGAAACCGAGGAGGTTGCTTTAAGACAAAATGGATTAGGTTAACTATAGGGACTTCCCTAAACAGTCTTCTACTTAAATTTCCAGAAAAGTGCTACTTCTAGTGATTCACTAGTGACATACTTGGGTTTTTTCACTGTAGAAGCAAATGCTCTTTTACGATTCATCAATGTGATTTGTTCATGTTGATGTTCATTGTTTTTTTCAGCTAGGAGGGATTTGAGGAAGGGAATGAAGTACAGGCATACTCCAACTTGATTTGCAAAGCCCAGCATAAGCGGGATGAGTAAATCTCTTTGGACGTATCCTGAGTCCCTGCACCTTTTGGAAGCTGTTAGTTCCTTGTATTCCATGCCAAGAATGCCTCTGGCCCTTCAGTTCTCTATTCTCACCAGGCCTGAGCTTTGATCTGCTTGCTTTTATCCCATGATTGTGGATCCAGCAGAAGCACATGCCTAAAACTTCTCATTTATCTTCTCTCTGCCTTGGTTTTTACTGTGCCTTGGACCAAGCTGCTGGAAGCTTCCTGATGTCTAAAATATCTCTGGCCTGTTGCAGTGTCTAAGGTACAGTCTGCTACCGTTGTGTAGTAGTTTCACAGGATTTATTTAATATTAAATACTTTCTGTCATTATTATTTTCCTTGTTTACCTTTGATGACAGAGTGTACACTGGATGCTCAGCAAGACATAAATCTCAGTAGTCTTAGTACTTTCCTTTTCTGTGTCGATGAGGTCTCCTGGCATTGCAATAGCTTAGAAAGAGACAAGGCCTTTGTTTAAAAAATGGATTTGTATGTTTATGTATACAACCCAGTGACAGAGATGCTTAAGTATGTGCATATATTACATCCATGCAATCCCTCTTACCTCTGTATTTCTCCATATAGCTATTATTTTACAGGTTTGACTGTTTAAATTATTTTAAATATTGCCTTTGATTGGATCATAGCAATTAATATTCTCTGCTAGACTGGTTACACTGTGCATCAGTGCCAGTTCCCATTCTCTGTGAACCATAACCATGCTAGGTGCAGTTAACTGCTCAAGCCATATAGTCCCATAAAATCTTAATAAAATCTGAAAACTGTGGAGTTTGGGTAATCTTGCTATAAATTGTAATAAAAATTACCCCTGTAGACTCTATATTCTGACCATTATGTTCATGGATACTGCTACTTTGTACATAAAGTTTTATGAAATAAATTGACCAGTTCTGCTGCCCCTACCAGGCACCAAGCTGTTTTGATCAAAAATCTGATATGTGCACTCAGAGCATTTTTCCGATGCATAAAGCATTTATAATGAACTTAAAATAGGAAGAAAAATGCCATATATGTGCTTTATATTGTAGGAACCAGCTTAGGAGAAGGAAATAGTGAATAGCATCATTCACATGCATTTGGGTAGGTCTGTAAAGACACAATTTTGTTTCCTAGAATGCATTAAATAAACCTGAGTACAACATATCTCTGAGGCTGTAATTTTAAGTAGCTCCTGTACACCTGCATCTGGAAGTGTTGCTTCCACCATTAAAAATGCATAATGATGTCTGTTGCAATCTTTTTTGATGCTCTCCTGCTAAGTCCATGATGGTGTACTGTTCTCTAAAGAAATTTTGAAGAAGGGTGATGTTTCAGACATCAAACTGTGGTGTGAGGCTGACTTCCACAGTTGTAAAATCAATTTTCCAAGAGTAATCAAGAAGGATGGAGATGATTACCCTCCGCTTGGTGTTTGATCCACTCAGATGCATGTTATCAGAGACATTTAAGACAATTTCAGTTTAAGAAAGAGCAGAAGATTTGCTCTTGGTCAGGAGCTTTCTCGCAGTATTTCAGATACTGAACTATACTGTATGCTGAAATTAAGGGTCCAAAGTTATGGTTTAGACACTGCAGTATTCATAACTCCAGTGTTTCTGATGCTGGCAGATTAATTGTGTATTGTGCTAAAATATGAGTGCCATAAAGTTTACTTAGCCATATTTTCCATTTCCATCCTTCTAGGAGTTTGGCAGCAAATGTCTGTTTGTTACTTCAATCCTTCATGCTCTGCAGACACAGGGACACACATGTGTAACAGCAGTAGTAATGAGATTCTTGTTAATGTTAATTTTGACATGTGAGGTAGTATTTTGTTTTCCATTTGTAATGGATGTAACTGCAAAGCAGCATTACTTGCAGCTGGAGACAGTCTTTAATCTGTTGAATGCCAACATGGACTGAAATCAACCAGAGAGGAGTTTACTGGAAACAGCAAAGATGACCCTTTCTGGCTTATTGAGGCATCCCATGTTTCTATTTTATTCTGCTTCCATCACAGTAAAAATCTGTGGCTATGTTTCCGAGACCAAACCCATCGCCAGGCGTGGATCTGAACCAGCAAGGCTGGAGGGGCCTCCCCACCATCCAGGCTGATATCTCAGCTAGCACAGGTCTTGGTGCCCACTGCAGAGCTGTGTAACCCTGCTTCTGGCGGGCAAGTCCTCGTGCATGAATGGCAGGACCAGTTGGAAATCCCATCATGAACAATCATTTTGAGTAGCAAGTTGATAAAGCATCCCTCAGAGAAAGCAGGGTGGGGAGTCTAAAATGTGAAACAAAAGCAAACAAACTCTGAATTTGGAAATCCTTTCAAAGGGCAGGAACAGATTTTTAATTATTTTAAGAGTAACGGTGATTCTTATTGCGGTGTGTTGGCAGACTTACATGTGGGTAAGTTTACAAAGTTATTAGCTGAAAAGGTAAGTAAATGCAGAAAGCTGAGTTTTTAAGCTGAAGTGAGACAGAAGTATTTCAGGATGCTGAAATTTTCTCTCTGCTTTCATACCAGCAAGCATCATCTCACAGAGTCATTTCAACATCAGTTAATTACTATGTGGCTTAGCTATAAATTGAGGCAAAACTCCTAATGGTTACTTGGTTTTCTCCTGCTCTTAAATATTTCATTCATCTTTAGCCCAAGGGTCTCATATTTACCTTTAAATCAAAGATAGAATGTAGACATAAAATTATTTCTAGTTGGGTGTTCATGAGCCTAATGATGGGATGAGTTTTCATCCCTTTCACTCACAGGAAATTTGACTAGGGAAAGTAAATCAGGTTGTGGTAACGGAGAACTGCCAGTAGTGACAGCAGTGTTGTGGTGTATGGCCCTTTTCATGCCATCTGCGGGCATCCAGATGCAAGGCTTCTGACAGCGCTGGCTTTGTCTGACCACATCAGAGCACTTGAGATGTGTTAATCACTGAATAAAAGCAAAGATGTTAGGACATACCTGACTGAAACCCAGTGTGTGTGACAGATGGGGAGAAAATTTACCTACCATCCTAGTATCAGCAGCATATATTTGAGGAGTGGGAGGAGGGATGCTGGGCTCTTGTCAGCTTGGAGTGATTTAAGTCCACAGTTCCTTCCTTCCCAAGAGTTTCCAGAATGTGGGCAGGAGCACCAGTTTATGGAATGAAGAAGGAAAAAAGTCCCCTGATGGTGTGGCTGTGGGCTCAGGTTATTCCCCTGGGGAGGTGGAGGCTTGATCCTTTTCCAAGGGGTTCATCTGCCCTTAGCAACCGACAAGCTGGATCCTTCCCAGAGACTGTGCTTCCGTGACATGGCTAATCCTGCACCATGTCAAAACCAATGCAGTGTGCCAGAAAGCACAAATGTATGTCGTGCTCATTAAAAAGCTCCTATGTAAGTTTAAATCTCTTCCAGCATTGTAGAACAGACAATTTTGTCCTCAGAAGCAGGATCAGGTATTGTCTGACCCCACAGCCAGAATAAATTTTAAAGCCCCAAACTGTTCAGTTTGACAGAAATAGAAGCAAGTTTATATCTGATCCAGATCAGGCTTTTTTCCTACTGGCAGCTGGCAGATACAATATTAATGATGATAGACTTAAGTTGTGTAGTATTTACTGGCTGGTATGTGCTTTATGTGGGATCCATTTGCACATCTTCACTTAAAACAAGTGCAGGAAGTGAATTTGCTTGTAGGGAAGCTCCTTTTAGGTACAGTTTAGGAAGAGAATTTGCCAGATGGAAGCTCCTTTTTGGTACAGTTTGGCAAAGGGGCATTAAGTGATTGCATGTATTTGCATCCATCATGAGCAATTCTCTTTACTTTTCCTAGCAAAAAAGGATCATTGTTTCTTGAGGCTAACAAGGTAGGGAAGCAGCGTGGCTGCTTGCAGCCTTCAGCACTTGCAGATGTTCTTAACTCCCCTGGCTCACCAGTCTGTTCAGCATGGAGAGCTAACAGCTTGCTTCTGTAGCTCTTGTGCACTTATTCAATGGCACCTTTGTCCCATGAAAGCAGCAGTCTTTGACTGGTTTCTTTTTGCTTGGCTCGCCTTAACCTCATTCACCCTTCACAAAACCACCAGATAGCTCTGTTGGACAAATATTACCTTTCAAGAGGCATTGCAAGGGCAAGAAAACCAGTTAAGGTTTAGGGCTGGAGCTACCTGTGTTTGGGAGAACTTGATTCAGTGATCCAGACAAGTCCCTTCTGGACCCATGGTCATGAGTTCAAGGAAGAGCTTGGTTGGTAGAGCAAGGTTCAAGGGAGGTTAAAATGCATTGGCATGTTTTATGGGCTTTCCTCCACCTTGCTTGCCAGTTGCATTCTGTTACTCACTTGTCCTCCACCTTTTTTATCTCATTTGCTAAACTATGTCTTGCCTGCTTCTCTTCATCCTCTCATGTTTGATGTTCATTAGGCCAGTAATTACTTCTAATTCAGTGCTTATGAACTGAGGCTGGTATTTATAAGCCTTGATGCCAGGAGTTCAGCAGTTGTTCTTAGATGTCCAAGAGAAAGTCAAAGCTGTTGACATAAGTAGGAGTCATGAACTCCTAATGTGTAACAGTCCTGTGCTGCAGTTTGCACACTGCAGAGTGGTGAGGAGGAGATATCTGTTAGGCTTTTGGCCAGTTGGTTATTCACATGGCTCATTTCAGGGAGGAGAATAGCTTTAAAGACTGTTCTCCCCTAGCAGCTGCAGCCATGCTGAGGAGAAAACAGGGCAGTTTACACCAGCTGGCAGCAGCAAATCTCAGCCTCCTGGTCAGTCACCTCAGCTCCCAAGTGCCTCGGCCACCCACATCTGCCAGCTGGAAGGAAGCTTGAAATGAAGAGAGAGACAAAAAAGGATATATATGTGGGCTGACATAAAAAGTAAGGGAGTAATTCCTAGAACATTGTTTTATTTACTTACAGTCTTTAGTTACGTTTTCTGCAAATATATAGCAGTACTTGAAATACCTGCCTTTGAATTAACCCACTGATACATTTCCATTCCTCACCTTTTGTCCTCTCCATACTTATGTGTGGCAGCATCTCATAATGTGCTTAAACATTGGTGTCTGATGGGGCAAACTGCACCTAGTGGGTACAGTAAATTATCCCTGGGTGGAAAAGTGCAGCCCTATTAGCAGCTTTGTGTCTGTGCTAGAGGTGTACAGAGTAGGACTTACTAAGCAGAAACAAGGAGAAGCTAATTGAGAGCTTTCATCCTGGCACATGCCTGTAGTAACCTAAAATCAATACCAGATTCATAGCAGTCTCAATAATATCTTTAGAGCCAGCAATCTGCAATAATAATGAAACATGTCTTATAAAGAATGAAAGTATGTAAGATTGTTCATATACATTTATACCATCTCTTTTTATGTAGGTGTATTCACGCTTAAGTGATCAGAATTCTCATGTAAGAACTGTATTAAAGACTAAGTTATGTAACAGCTTTAATCATTTCAAGTTAGGTTTAGTTTCTGAGCTAGCTAATTAAATCCTCTGCTGTAGTGCAAATCAGATTAAACCTCAGTTAACATACATAGCTTTTTTGTTATAATTTTTAATTCTGTGAACAAATAACTAGCTCTCACAAGAGCATCACTTGTAGCACATTTAAATATTGGGCAGATACAAGCATAATTTTCTGTAATGAGATTCACTCTAAGAGGAAATAAAAGCTTTTCTCAGAAGGTAGTAAGCCACTGGAACAGGTTGCCCAGAGAAGTTGTGGATGCCCCATCCCTGGAAGTGTTCAAGGCCAGGGTGGATGGGGCTCTGAGCAGCTGAGTCTAGTGAATGGCATTACTGTCCATGGCAGGGGGGCTGGAACTAGATAATCTTTAAGGTCCCTACAAACCTACACCTTTCTGTGATTCTGTGAAACGAATATAATCTTTTCTGGATTTAGAAACAATGAAATACATAGTAATAACTTCATTCTTTTAAGAAGGAGCATTAGGGAGCAAGGCAGAAGTGGCACTTCTTTCCAGATAGTTTCTGGGACTAAATCAGCTGTCTAGGTGGTTCAGTTGCTTTTAAATAAAGTACTAAATTATCCCTAGTGGTCAGTTTGAGGTTATAGATTGAATATCATCATGTATAAGTTGTGATTTTAAGAAGCACGGTCAGAATGGTGCACATTCTGCCTAAAACAATTGGATGTTTCAAACAATCTCTAATTTGTTGTGTTTGTCTCATGTAGGTCATGGTTCATTATCAATAGCCTTTGCTTTGATAAGCAAAAGGTGTTTACCATACATAAAGAAATAGTAAGCTGTCCACACGTAGCCAGCATTACTGAGGCACATAACCTGTGCCTGTAGAAGGGTAATAGTAGTAGTACTGTGCAACTGTGCTCTGCTCTGTTTCCAGAAGGGGTTGTTCCGTCAGCTTACTGAACATATTTAACAGCATTTTCCTTATGAAATTCTGTAACATAAAAACCACAGCTGATAGTTAGTTTATAATCAGTGTTCTTTTACTCACAGGTTGTTTGCAGCTAAGATATAAATTAAAATTTAAGACCAGCTTTCCCTGGATTCATCACTCATTTGTGGAGTGCTTTCTTTTCAAGAGCTATTCATCAGTCCTACTGTTATGACTGCACAGCTCCTGAAGTATCTTCAGCCCTCCTGTTTTGCATTGTAACTCAGTCCTTTTTGTAGAGTCAGTAAACTCTGTAACATGAGAAAGATGGCATAATGGCAGATTTATCTGTGACTTTTGGAGCTGCTCCCTAGCTTTGGGCCCACTGAACTGTTCATGATCTCTAAAGGGAGCCTGTGGTACCTGTTGTCTAGGTCTGTGGTTAGCCAGAGTTGAGTAGGAATGAATACCTTTCTCAAAAGTCATGGTGCAAGACCCAGAAGAAAGTGTCCTGTCTCCTCTGCAATAGAGGAGAGTACAAGCTAACAAACTGCAACAGTTAGCTCTTTAAATAAGTAACCATGAATTCCCCTATTTCATCAGAGCAGACAAAATAAACACATTTTTACATAAATATCTGCCTGTCTTGCCCCTTCCTATGCTTCTCTTGCACAGTCAGACATCTCTGCAGTTTTACTCTCTTCTCCAGCTGCTTTTGGTGTCTCTCAGCACTTACTAATCCTATGTGGTATTTCATGAGCAAGGAGAAATGTCTTTCTCCACATCACCTCTGAAGTTTATCTATGGCACAAGCAACCCCAAGTTCCTCTCAGCACTATCTCAAGTCACAGTTGTGCCCTATATTTCCCCTCTATACCCATCTCTTGTTTCCTTCCCCCTGTCCTCCTGAATTGTGCTTTCTTCCCCTTTGAAGGACAGCAGCCAGCATAAGAGGGAAGACAGGTCACCTGCCTTTCTGGTCTCCTTTCCTGTTTCTTTTTGGCAGAAAAGCTAACTCTGGTGGCCTTCTGCCTGGTGCACACCCAGCTGTTCTCACTCCTCCTCCTCCACAGAACAGGGGAGAAGCTCAAGGGTCAAGATAAAGGCAGGGAGATCACTTACCAGTTACCTTTATAGGCAAATAGGACTCAGTGCAGGGAAGAGTAACTAATTGCTAATTAAAAGTAGGTTAGGATGGTGAAAACCATCATCCCCAACCCCATTTTCCAGGACTCTACTCCTTGATTCCCAGCTCTTCTCCCTCCCCCATCCCAGGGGGATGGGGACTGGGGGCTCTGGTTAGTCCATGATTGTACCTCTCTGCTGCTGTTCCCATGCTCCATTGTGGGTTCCCTGTAGATAGTAGTTCCCATCAGGACAGTGTCCTCCAGGGACTGCTCCATTACGAAGAACCTTCTGCCTTCCATCTCCTTGCACATTGGTATCTCAGAGCTGTTTCACATGATCCCAGAACTGTTAGTATTGGAAGCGACTTCTGGAGATCAAGCAGTCCAACATCCCCAACAAGCCAGGGTCACCAGGAGCAGGTGACACAGGAACACATCCAGGTGGGTTTTGAATGTTTCCAGGGAGGGAGGCTCCACTATCTCCCTGTGCAGCCTGTTCCTGTGCTCTGCCACCCTCAATGTAAAGTGTTTCTCACACTTTTTTCCCTTCACTTCTTTCTTGGCCAGTTGTTTTGCCTTTTTTTAAACCTGTTTTCCCTGAGACACCTCTGCTGTCTGCAGGGCTCAGCTGTGCCCAGCAGTGGGTCAGATGCAGTGAACAGACCCATCTGTGTCTGCCACAGGGCAGCCCTGGCTGCTCTCTATACAAGTCCCTGTGGCTGTCGCTGCCAGGACCCAGGCACTTACTCCATTGCCATGCAGGATGGATACTGTAAGCTGTGGACAGGTAAAACAATCCTGCAATTCTGATCTTCAGATATTTGTAAGACATGAAACTGGGTGATTTTTCAAAAAAATGTGTTAGCCTGCTCACACTGGTCACCTGATTGCTGGTTGCCTGTGTGAGGTTACACGTAGTGTGGAGTGAAGGATCCTTCAGAGGCTGACAATGGTGTTGAATTATGTCAGAAATCAGGAGGACTGGGGTTTTGGATGCCTAAATTTTAATTGAGTGGAGTGACATGGATTCCATCCTGATACCTCACCATGAACACTCAGAATCAGAGATGGCTCCTGAAATTTTGCTGTTAAATGTACTCTTGAGTGTTCTGTGTTGTACAAAGCAGATGTAACCCTTTCCCCTCTTCCCCTTTCCCTTTGCTTTGTGAATTCAGGCAGCATAAGTTACTTGAGAGGAAACTGGTTTTTTGTTGGATGCGGTCTGAGCAGTGATGTTTCGGTACTGCTGAGTGCATTGGTGTAGCCTCTGTGAATTCACAGACCTGCATGTCCCTGGAAGTGCTCACACTGAGCTGTGGAACCACGGGGTGGCTTTGCCCACCCATCAACCAATTTGGGAAGCTCAGCACAAGCGCTGCTCTCCAGCCGGAGCAGGCAGATGTGTTGTGCGCCCTGATGTTGTTCTGGGACAAGATTAATTTCAGCACACTCATATTAATCCATTATATGTCTCTTTCCAGCACAAATGGACCCCCGAGGCCTATCTCCCAGACAAATTAAAAGTGACAGTGATGATGACGACCTGCCAAATGTGACCTTAGATAGCGTTAATGAAACTGGATCTACAGCGCTCTCCATAGCCAGAGCAGTACAAGAGTAAGTATCACGTTCCCAGACAAGATGAGTGTTGCTGAGGTGTGCCCAGGCTGACGGAGGCACCGGTGCTGCAGGGCTGTCCTGCCTGCAGGCAGCATACCTGCCAGCACTTTTTCATGGAGCTTTATTCACTTTTTTGGAAGAGATTGCTGTATCTCTTGTCTCTCTCATGATCTTTTCATTTCTTTCTCTCTGCCCTCATTATTAGGTTGAGTTTCATATTGAAGTTGTTTCTTCCCCTTTATATAGTTGGAAAGGTTGCAGTGGTTTTATATCCTCTCCAAAGAGAGACCAGGTTAGATTGCCACTCAAAAACAATGTATTTTTTTCCTTGACTGAAAGCAGCATCAGGAAGTTGATTCTAGTTGCTGTCAGATAGGAACTAGCAGCATTTCTCCTGAAGGACAGTATCATTGGAAGGAAATTACTGAAGGCCTTTGAACAATTTTTCACTGTGGTTATTTTTCTGTGTACTTTTGCAAACCGCGTGGACAAATGATATCTTAATTTAGTACCTGCAGTGCATGTTTGAAAAGAAAGAAGCAGTTTATCCTGAACATTTGCAATTCTGTAGATGCATGAGGTTGGTCAGTCACTGTAGCAGCTGGAAGGGAACCAACTGTGAGGTAAATTAAGTATTAATATCACCATTTTATAGGTGAGGAAAAGGAGGTTATGCATAAAGGTCACCCTGTAGGTCTGAAGCAGAGCTGGAAATAGAACTAGAGCCTCCAGGCACTGAAGCCTGTGCTAGACCCACAAAACATGTTTCTTTATCTGAGAGGTTCAAAATATGGGCATTTGGGACATTACTAAATAAAAATTGGTATAATGAAGGCCATTAGATATTGCTATTGTATAAGTTATTATAGATGCATTTTAAATGTCGTAATATGGTATCTAAAAATGTTTTGCTTTGTTTTCCTGGACATCAGCAGCTAAAAGAGCTGACATTTCTAAGCCACGTTTGGGGAAGTACTGACTTTGGGTTTTTTGGGGTGGTTTGTTTTGGGTTTTTTTTTTTGCATTTTCACCAAACATCCTCCAGCCAAGCACCGTAACTATGAATCTCAAACTAATATTCTCTTTAAGCAGAGAGAGAGAAGTGTTTGTGGGCAAGGCAAGACAAGGTGTTGGTTCTGTGATTAGAAGGCTCCCTTTTAACAGTGATAAAGGAGGGGAAGGTTTTTTTGCCAGTGAGGCTATTGCTTGATAGACAGGTCCCATATGTATTTTCAATTTTCTAGTCACAACAGCAGGCCCTGAAGTGCTAAGTATTTTTTCTCAATTTATAGCACACATAGTAAGTCAGAAAAATAAAACCATACATCATGATTTTGCACTAATTACTAAACAAAGGAAGTACAGAGCGCTAGCAAGTAATTTTGATATATGACTGGCAGGCAGATACTGTTCTCTGTGATGGACATTGCTTGAACACTTAGAGAATTGGTTAAACCATGGGAAGCTTTTTTAGCTTTTGTACGATGCATTCCACAGTTTGTGACGGTAAATATGTTGAGTATTACTTGACTGGCTCTGGAGCTTAAGAATCAAATTAAGAAATTTAATAATATTACATCAACTCATTCTTGTTACAGGTTTATTTAAACAGTAATCTGTTAGTTTATTTCAAAAGCCCCATTAGGAAAATCTAATTTGACTGTGATCTGCAATTTGTCATCTTTACTTCATTCTCGGTCACAGACACCACACATACAGCTGCTGAGTCGAAAAGGAATGTTGGCACTTCACACCGACTGCGCTTAGTCTATTTCTTACTTGGTCTGCAATATTGTGTCCTATGGGCAGGCTCTATTTTGATTTTAGGCATCTAATATGTACCTTAATATTAGATGTTTAGTAAAGGACTCCACTAAAAAAGAAGCTCTCATTCTACATAGCCTTGTTGCAGAGAGGAAAGTGCCTCTGAAGCCTTCCAAAGGGAGATCCTGTGTGCTCAATTTCAGCTTCTAAACTTAGCAGACAGGAATTTCCTCTGAGGACATGGAAAGGCACCTACTGTTCTGCTGAATAACCAGGCAGCATGCACAGAAAGTCTTCAGCGGTCAGTAAAGCGTAGGGAAAGCCTAGTGCCTGACAGAGGTAGGTTGGCCCTCGAGTCTGGGTGACTGTCCCACAGAGTGTGTTATTTTTTCAGGTGAGCTTGTATGCTCTTTCTGGTGAATAGTTGCCAAAAAAATAACTTCTTGTAAAGCGTGGCTGGGAAGTACATCACAGTACTTCCAAAGCATTGGCAGCATCCTTTTTTTCAGTTGGTGTTGTACAGTCTTGTCTTTGTTAAACACAATACCAGTTTGTATGTGCTTGGTAGCAGGTGTGCGACAACAGCTGATCTTTTCCTGCTTGTTCTTCAGACAGGTTTTAAATTATTTTGCATAAGGATTATGAATATATATGTATATATATTTGCCTACTGCCACCTATTCTCTAAGAGCAGTAAGAGGGTTCAGACTCTGGGGATTTCAGTATCTGGTGTTGGGCATTTGCTTTGGGTTGATCTTGTAGAACCCCTCACACAGCATGTGGGGCTGTGAGGGGTTGCCTCAGTGCCTTGCCTTTCCTTGCCTCTTGCCTTTCCCTGTGTGCTGT
The DNA here is from genome assembly GCA_003676055.1 of Chloebia gouldiae. Taxonomy (NCBI): domain Eukaryota; kingdom Metazoa; phylum Chordata; class Aves; order Passeriformes; family Passeridae; genus Chloebia; species Chloebia gouldiae. The sequence goes on along the minus strand of QUSF01000006.1, from coordinate 22,605,285 downwards.
CAGTGGGGCTGAGGATTCATCTTGCCTGCATGGCTATCTGCATCCCAGGCAGTTACCTCACTCTCTGCCCTGCTGGAGCTGTCTAATTTAGGGACAGCGAGAGACTCCAGGCTGTGAGCTCCCGTTCCTCTCCATCGCCCACGGGTGGTGCAGCTGCCTGGGACACGCGTCAGCCCTGCAGATCCCTGGTGCCAGGTGAGGCCACGGCAATCCACAGCGCCTGACTGGGGAGCTTCTGTGCCAGAAGCTGGGAGTGGCAGCATCCTACCGAATGCTCCTGCATCTTCCCTTGCATCTCAGTCTGGCAGGTTTTAACCACAGGGAAATCAGCTTGTCAGTTTTTGGAGAGAAACTGTTTTTTTAATACAGCCATTTTAAAGCTTGTTTTTGAAATGATGCTTACCTAGCTGGGTCACAGGACAGTTTGGAATGCCTGTTTGAAAGCTTTGCTTTTCATGTCCTCTTAAACTGGATGGTGTCCACATATGTTGCTGCTTTGTTTTGGGTTTACTGTAGTCTTAGAGGAACAAAATTCTTCGGAATAAAAATTGTGACAATGAAACACTAAGAGCCATGTGTTTGGCATTAGTTCTTATTTACATAAACAGAATGTAATTTGCTTGCATATTTGTAAAGTGACCAAGTATGACTATTTTTTCTCCGGGAAATTGCCTTCTTGCTGCAAGCTTTATGTTGGCTGAGCTTCCAACTCTTGGAAGCTTACTCAGTAGTTCTTTTGGAATGAGTTTATAGTTCTTCTTCAGTTGAACAAACCCAATCAATAATGTAAAGTTATAGATAAATAAAGTCATTATTTCAAGCAGGGTACTTCAGTGAAATTTCTTCCTGTGACAGTGGTGGTTTATGGTAGTTGCTATGCCTTACAAAATAAGGACTAAGAATTGTTTATTAATCTCAGATAATACGCTCTGGCTGGTAATAAATATTGCAACATTATGTAGATTTCAGTAGGCTTTGCATTGTAAGCAGCATTTCATCCTTTCTATGGTGTGTTTTACAAACTCATTTTGACATGTAACATCTAACAAAGAGCAGATTTGCCTCTATGTGTGTGACACCACTGATGCTTATTACACAGCAAGAATAGCATCATATATTCAGAACCAAATCTCACATGTGCTCCAGAAATCTTAATGAAGCCAAGGGAGGAGAAGGCATTAGTCCTCACCTCAAAGACCAGTAAAACTTTTTTAGGGTCCCTCACAGAGGCAACATGCTGTTCTGTCAGCCTGGCAGCCTTTTCATCCCTAGGCAGAACTGATGCAGAATTGGCTCAGAAGCCATCTCCATGGCACATAGTAATGCAAACCATGAACAGAGCATCCATCTCCTTATTTCCTGCACACTTGTATGGTAAATAATACTATTTTACAGCATGCATCTCTCCCTCCCTGAATATAAGTTAATTTAAGATCACCTACTTGAAGAAGCTGAGGGCGGAAGTAGGAGAGGCAGAGGGTGATCTTTAGCATGAACTTTTGACCAGTATGTTGGTAAAAATCCAAAGGTGCAGAAATTCCTCTTTCTTTCTAGACTTCTTTTCTCCTTAGGTGTTGTAAGTGGAGGAAACTCCTTTGATTTTTTCTTTCAAATGTCAAGGAAAAGAGGAACTGTGCATATAAACTGACGATGCTTCAGATAGTGTATTGTTTTTCTGGAGTAAGGGAGAGACAAGTTTCAGAGAGGAAATCCTGTCTACTTGTAGTTATAGCTGCAGTTAGTTCACAGATAGGATTTGTCATTTGTATGTGGCTGCTCTGACCTTTAACATGAATTCCTCTTTAGGCTGAGCTGGGTGCCTCGGAGTGCTTGTATGAAAATGAGATTAGGGACCCTACCCCTGTTCTCTTTGGCTACTTTATGTGATTGATACATTGGTGCTAATGTGATCATCATACTTTATTTTTAAAATCTCTGGCATCTATTACTGCAGTACAGTAGGAGTTAGTTTTGGATACTGCAGTTAACAAAAAGAGACTCCACTACAGACAGACAGCATAGCCACCATACCAATGCACTCTCTTAAATTAGTACATGCTTTTCAACTCTGATTTTTTTTCCTAGATCTCTTTTTTTCTCCCTTCTCCAGTGTAAATCAACTTCTGTGGTTTATTTTTATTTCTTTTGATGTTTGTATCTTTGTTTCCATCAGCTATTCATTTTCTACCCTGGTGTAGTTTGTTTTCCTGCTTTGGTTGTAATCATTACTACTGTTGTGCTATTCATTTTAGGGAACTGTCACCTCATTTTTTTCCTTCCACTTGCAGACAAAATACTTTGTCCTGAGTTTCCAAAAAACATAAGCAAGGGTGTTTCAGCACTGTTTGTGTAAACTTTGCTTCCCTCTTCTCTGGTACATCTGCCCATGCTCATTTTAAAACTGGCACACAATTGAGTGGTGATTTTACTTACGGAGAATTGGCTAGTGCTCATCCAGAATTCCTCAATAAAGGATTTTTTTTTTCCCACTGGAGAACACTAATTGGTTTGAAGTGAAATTGTGGGAATATACCAATTTTAATTTTACTTGTGTAATGAAGAATACCCAAGTCTGGGATGCATTTTTGCATTGCAGCAAGACTTTAGAGCAGAAGGTTACATAGTTGCTGCAATTGGAGGGAAATTGGACCACACACTCAGAAAGAACTGTCTATGGCTCTCTAACATGGAAAGGCTTCTCCTTGGTCTCCTCCAGAGGTGTTCTACATACTGAACTGACTTGCTAAAAGCATTGAGAGGCATTTGTGCAGATACGTAAGCGAAAGACAGTAGCAACACAGGGCCCTGCAAGGCATCTGTGTTATGGTTGGTGCCCCCACTGTGTCATTATTTCAGGGATGTTTTTGTTCTAGCTTTATTTTTTGTCAGCAGTCTCAAGTAAGTATCCTATGGCAGAAAAGAAGAGGTTTCTGCAGTGAAAAGTGTTGCTGGGTTGGACGCTGGCTAGTGACCCAAGGGCACTGCTGAGCTGGCAGTGTGCTCTGTCTCAGCTACCCGAGGCAACCCCTGGGTAGTGCCAGACTGTCCAGTTTGGACATAACCTTGCAGCAAAGATCATCTCTCACAATACAAGCTATCTAAAAGTTAGGCTCAAGTATTTTGGATTTCTTTAGTGGAGAGATAGTTCTCAGTTATACTCATTACCTTTCAGAAGGTCTCTGTCTTCTTCAGCAGCTGCAAAGAAACCTGGACATGTGATTTAGAGAGTGATAAAACTTTACATTGCTGAAGTTATTATGTATGAGGAAACCCCCTCTATGTTATTTTCGAAGGCCATGCTGAAAGTCTGTGGCTTGAGAAGAAGCTGAACCTAGTACATCTAAATTTGACCTGCGGCAATTACTACAAGGTGTGATTTCTCCTACCTGCGTGCACTCCCTACGAGCAGTTCAGACAGCTTGTTGAAGAAGTACTGACTTCTTCTACAGTGTGTTTATATGGCATTTTATAAAGTTATGTCTAGCAAAATCTGAATTCTCAGAAACATCTGTTTGTGTATAGAAATGAATTGACCTAAAGCCCTTATTAAGGATTTCAGGAGCTTAAAAGACCTATATACCTTTGGGAATTGCTCTTTAGGCACTAAGTTTGAACCTGGGGTTTCAATAATCCAGTAAACCCATATTATTCTAAAAAGGTTCCTTTTTTAAAATTATGTGATGTTTGACAAAAAAAGAGTTCAATAACTTGACAGGTGGGCAGTAAAATCAAAGAATGCCATCCTGTGCGTGCACTAGGATTTTTTTATATAAAGATTTTCTGGTATATGTCCCAAGGCCATTTGCCAGAATAACAAGATTCCCCACTAGCCAATGATCATTAGAAACAAGGGCTAGGTGAATGGTAACTGTAAATCAAAACCGGCTTCTACAGAGAAATTAATGTCACTTCCTGCTTTGAAAGGGCTATATTGCTTAAATGGAAGTGTATCAGGAGATAGGGGTATTGTCAAATTATTCCCTGAAGAAAGCTAATTTGAAAATAAGAATGCTTTTAAGAGTAGACCTTGGTCTATATAAAATCATATCTTCCCATGTCCTCTGTAAGAATATGTTTCCATGACTGTTGAATAGGTCATTCTGGAGCTTTTACCATATCATTGCTAGGAGTAATATTTTCCTTTTGAAAGAAATATTTAAATTAATTGCATAATAAGCTTGAAGAACTAAGAAATCCTTGTTCTGATAAAGTCCAAAATCCTGTTTCTGTTTGCCATTAACTTTGTTTGGTCTAGTAATTAGTCCTGAAACTAACAGAAGTCTAAAGAAAAGTAACTCAACCCTTAGGCTGTATGGGGGACCATTATCTTGCAGTGAAAGAGTTACACATATTGGTTCATTGATACCTTCTGTATGTCTTTTTCACTTCCTTTGTCTGCTACAAAGAAACCTTCAAAGATCTTGTTTCCCAGCTTCAATTTAGTGTCTGTATTGAATTCACATATAAATGTCTTCTTAGCCTAAGTTAAATTTTAGTCCAAGAAGTGCCGATCATTTTAAAGTAGTTGTCAAACTTTGCCATTACTGGAGTTTTACATTTCTAAACAGGTTTACACAAACAATATGAAAATAAACATGAAATAATAGTGTGGATTATCATTGATACGGCATTTTTTATCTTTGGAGTGCTTTGCAAACATTAACTAATTAAATTGTATAGATCCCATGTGTGTTCAAATATTACAATTATCTACAGGTTAGTGACTTGCTCAAGGCCATGCAGCAAAGCAGAGAATGAATTGGGTCAGGTCCATCTGCCTCTTACTCCCATGCTTAATATCCACTAAAATGTGTTGCTCCAGAGTGAAGCTCAAGTCATTAGTTGTTATATATGTGAAATGCATTTTATGGATAGTGAGGCAGGCATTCTTTAATTGCTTGAAGAGCACGACACCGAAGAATGAATTATAAATAACATTATGAATTACTACTACCCAGTTAGCAGTTTGTACACCTGTTTGGCATCTCTTTCCCCGGTGATTCGTTATTCAGCTTTTTATGTTTTGTCTCTCTAAATCAGCACAGAAAGCAGGAGCGGAGCCATGTGCCTTAAGAAATTTAGAGCTCTAACAAATACTCATAGGTGTGGATTGGGTAGCAGAACACTGCCAGGAAAAGCCACAATAAAACCTCCTCAGTGAACTGCTACTTTGACTTACTGATAAGAAAAAGAAAGAGCATTGTCCTCTGCTGTCACTTGAGCCAAAATTACTTCTTGTTTCATTATCTAGATTAGATAAGTTTTTATCTTTCCTTTTCCATAAGGCAGTTCCTGTGATTCTGACAGACATACATGCAGCACAATTAAATCTTAATAGCAGTGCTTATACTGGTTTATGGAAATATCGTCCTGAGTGTATAGGTCAATGCATGCAACACCACAAAAGTTGTGTAGGTCACGCATATGTAAACTGCATGTAAAGGAGGGAACTATTAAGAGGGAAATACTGTTTGGCAAGGCATAATTGAATGAGCATGTAAATACAGGAAATAAAAAAAAATTAACCTACTTTTTTTTTTTCCTGCCATCTTCCTTTCTCCTGCATAATGGGAAAAGATTTTAGTAGGTTTCCCTGTCTTTTAGTTAAATCCCCATTGTGATTTCACCACAACCTCATTTCTCCCAGCAAGTTCTTTTGATGCTGGAGATAAAGGAGGAATAAATGGAAGTTATTGGATGATGGTTATGAAGAGAGTCTTTTTTGCATTGTGCCTCTGTGCGAAGGAGGTGTCACTGTCTGTGTGTATGTGACTTAGAACATGAGCATTACTATTCTGAATACATTGCAGAAAGGATACTTGGACCTTACAGCCACCACACATAAGAAATTACTCTAGTCAAAATAAAGGAATTGAAGGCTAAAATAAGGAGTAAAGCAGCACAGTGGCTGATATTATAGCATCTAATCCTGGAGTCATGACAGTCACAGGTTTTAGAGTCAAATTCTGCATCTCCGTCATTAGAACAGTGACAAAAGATGTGTCAAGCATGAGATTCTGGGTCATATTTTTCTTTATTTATCCTTGTGAAATATACTGAGTTGCCAGAGGATAAAGCAGTGCAAGGAAATACAAAAGCTGAGGCAGGCAGAAAATAAGGAAGAGACCAGGGTGGATCAGAGGAGGTAGCAACTGCCAGAGCTCTCTTGTCTAGCCTGTGTTGCTAGCTCAGGGGTGCATGGAGCAGGCTGGCAGGCACTGAGGGCAGAGGCTGCCCTAGAAAGTGCTCACCTTAAGGCCTGTATAAAGGATCTGCTGCTGGCTGAGAAGCCCAGCATTGCAAACAGAGCCTGGAAAATAAATTAACCTGAAAACCACCATAAGCTGACATCAGACAGTAAAAGAAATACTTGGCTTATGTACTCATTAAAAGTCAGCAGTCCCAGTCTTGTCAAAATATGTCCCTCAATTATTTGCATGAAAAGTACGATATTTAGCATAGTGCTGGGATAATGCATGAAAATCAGGAACACACAATGGTGTCACATAGACATATAAGTCACCATGGTGTTTCTCTTAAGAACTGATGAGCACTGTAATCAGTTCTGTAATCAGTTGCTTGTCAAGGCCAAAGAGTCAAACCATTGATAAATAAGTTCACAGGAGGAACTATAATAATGACCAAAATCTCAGTCATGAAAGTTTCAAAAGCACAGTAATAGGGTAATGTTGCATAATAAATTGTTTGCTGAAAATTATTTACCAAGCTAAACAGGTTGATTCCTTTTGCACTCAGCTTTTTCACTTCAGAACTGCTTGCTGTATCATGTATCACTACATGATTTCTGAGATTTTTTTGCCATTTCTAAAGTATAGTCAGAATAACAGAAAGTGGTTCTCTTTTTGCTTGAAAGGAACTACAAGTACATACAATTCTGTAACAGGTGCATCTTTGTCAATATATTGCACGTCATAGAGGTTGCACTATCCCCAAATGCTTTTGCAACACGCATGAAGTACTGCAGGTACCCAGGACCAAGACAAGCCACAGCAGCGCAGGCACTTGAGACAGGATGAAGATTTGTAGCTTTGGGGGAGGTCTGATGGAGGTGTTGTGAGGTTCTGAGATAGGTGATTGGCTCCAGCAGTGTGACAGAGCACCTGCAGAAGGCATTAGCAGGCCCAGCATATAGTCAACAAAGAGTTCAAGGCTTTGAAGTACAACGGCAGAGCAGGGCAGAGCAATCAGCTTCCTAGAGATGTCTCCACTTACATCCTGGGTGGGTACTTTGCTGTGAGCTGTCTCTGCTCTCTTTGGAGCCTGGGCTTCTGAAATGTAGTAGTTCATTAAAGTGGCTTGGAAAAAAAAAAAAAAGGAGCAGCTCACGTTCCCAGCTTTCCATTGTGGAAATGAAGATATCAAGTTCTAAGCTTACCTGTTTCTGCCTGTTGTAGCACCCAAATGTCCTCTTCCCACTGGCCATCTCTCAGTGTAAAAATGAGACAGGCAGCAGTGGTGCAGCCACCCACCTATGGCATAAAAGCCTGATGTTAGAGCACTAACTCAGGAAGCCAGATATCTACATTTGTGTGCAAAAGATAGCCAGGAGTGGTCCTTCTCTCTTCTTCACTCTACACTTGCGTTTTGGATTGGGAAGTGACTATTACAGATCATTTTTATGCCGATTACATGGTCTGAGATGTGTTTCAACCATTTTTGTAGCACAGATAAGCTTCAAGTTCCAGAGGCAAGGATTAAGTATTTCTCTCCATTTTTAGGTTTCTGGTTTGGAGAAGAGGCTGGGTGGGAGGCCACAGCCCTTTTTGGCTTTCACACCAAACAGAAAGGAGCATAGTAACTTTTAGGAGTCAGTAAGGTTGGTTTGATGATGCCTGAGTGTCTTTTGCTTCAGTGCCTGGATACTGTAGGTTCTAAACAGAGTTTTAGTTGTCAGCTAAATTTCCCACTGTAAAAAATTCAACATGCAAACACTTCACTTAGCCTCAACAACTGTATTTTGGTCTGCCCTGTTGCTTAGTTGTTAAAAAGGGAACTTTATGAAAACGAGTGTCCAAAATTTACAGTTACAAATTCCAGGTAATGTATTGATGTTTATGTCACCTGTGAGAATAAATGATTTTCCAGTGAAACACAGAGATGATTGCAAATTAATTGGCATGGAAGAGAACCATTGGTGTTAATGGTTTCCAGTAACCATTTTTCCAGTGCATATTGCTTTCAGTTGAGGGCTGATGGGGCAGGGGAGATTTTGTCACAGTGCTCTTTGATTAGGTACTGACACAGTTGTAAAATAAAATCTGTGTCTATTTGATACTGTGGGACAAATACCTGATAAATATTTCTGAGAAGGAAAAGACTCTACTTGGAGAGTGGGAAAAGAGTGTGGAAAAAACAGTGTTAGGCAGTGATAGAGCTAATAACTTGTACTTCAAAAATTCTGTATATAATTTTGTCATCTACATACCATATTTCTGTCATTACCAGAAATTTAGCATCTAAAAACTGGCAAAACCAGTAAAGAGCCAATATTTGCTATACACTTGAGGCAGGGAAGTGTGACTGGTTCAAAGCATTCAGTGCAAAATTTTGAGAGTAAATGGATTGTTTGTAGGTTTCCAAGGGCCAGTGGAAAATGCAATTATAAAAATGAAGCGAAGTTGCTATGAAAGTTTCCTTTTCACTTTCACCAGTTCCTATGCCAACCTGGATATTCTAATTGAGCATTATAAAATATCCAAAACATTTTCAGTGCAAACACATTCAACTCCTAGTGTGATAGAGCTTTTTTATTATTCATATTGTTATTCTAATACTTTTGCTAGTTTCTTAAGCATTGGCCTCAGACTACTTTCACAGTACATTTGAGGTCTGAACCACAAAGAGAAGGACTAAAGGGGCTTATTCATGTTCTTGGCTTTCTGCAGGTTTTTTTTTCTAAGTTGGTGGAACTTTTTCCAAAAACCATCTGTATGAAGCTTCTTGTTTCTGTATGAAGCTTCTTGTTTGAGCAGTAGATCAGAATTTGTCAGTGAAAAGGAACATACCATGTAGTCCAAATCTCAGCCAGCATAGGAGTTTGTACAGCTATGGCACTGTATATTGGTGTCGTTCATTCTTCAAAATGGTATTTTAGAAGGTTATATATTTTCCCTAGAGTCCCAGTTCTAAGTAAAAATGTTAAAGCCTAAGTTTTTTGGGTTTGTGTGGGAATAATATTACTGATGCAGCAGAATTCTGGGAGCAGACATTCACTGCAGTCATAATTTCCTCTTCATGCAATGTCTGTCTGCTGTAGATTCTCATTAGAGTTTACCTCTTTGTTGCTGATGATTTTTTAAATAAGAAAATACGATCTATCATGATCCAGAATTACTACTGAGCTACATGTGGGCCCTTAAGCTTTGACTTTGCTGCCATGAAAATTAATTGTAGCGCTCCTAATGACTTCCTAATCATTAGATGGGGCATCTGCAGAGCAAATTCAGTTTGAGAAGAGTTTTGAGTGAATGGGAAAATCCTAAAGTGCCTTCCACACTGAGGCTATGTGCCTTACTTACTTTGCAGTAAGTGTTCCTCAAGCTTGTCTAAGTCCCCTTCGATTATTTGGGGTAACTTAAAATTCCTAATTGTCTGTGTTCAATTTCCAGAGAGAGCATGTGGGGCTGTGCCAGGTCAGCTGTTAACCCTTTTCGTTTTTTCAACTCCAGGTATGAAGCATTTTATTGTGTATTATATAATATTCTGTTTTATTGATAAAGTCTAGAAGCAGTGCTTTTCAGGTTTCTTTCCCTCTTTATGTCATGACTGGGGGATATATGGGGGTAGGCAAGATCTGAAGTTGAGTTTTGCAATTGTTTTTTTTTATCTTGGGGCTCAGAGGGTGGTGGGAAAGCTGCAGTTTTTTTGTTTTTTTAAATAAATCCCAGTGTTTAAAATATGAGAATAGAAAATACCTTGTCTGATGTTTAATAATACGGTTTAAAGTGTTCGAAGTAGTCTACTGAAATTGAGTAACAAAGTTAATGTGCATCAATATAGCTCATGTAACAATGGATCACTGCCAGTTACCGTGAAGCAAACCTGCAAAATGTAGGAAGAGCTCTTTGCAAACATCTCCTTGCTTTTATTTCAAGGAGGGCAAAATTTTAAAATCTTACTGTGTAATGTGCCCTGTAGATGGCACAGGGTTTACATGCCAGTCCAGTGGTGGGGAGTGACTGGGAAGCTTCAGCAGGTGTTGTGATACCATAAGGGCCCCTGAGTTCACCCCACTTGCTTGCCCAGGTAGAAACTATGTCAAATGACAGAAGGATGTACCAAAGCTGGTAGGGTTCCTGTTTTTGTGGGATTCATGGATGTTGCTTTAGTGGATTTTAAAATAGTATGCAGTGAAATGTCCACTCTCAGTGTGCTTGCTTGCTTGCCTGTCCTCCTCCCTTCTTTTGTTTGTTTTGTGCGCCCCTCAGAAGGTTCCTTTGGAGTCGTGTTTGTTCTGGGACAAGTGTAAACCCATCAGCTCACTGCTTTATCTGCTCTTAGTGACCTGTGTGCCCTCTGTCTGTGGAGTACAGAAGAAAAAACAACTTCACACATTCAATATAAGCAAGTATGTTCCAGAATAAATCAAATTCTTCACATTTATAAGTACAGCTAAGCTTTGTAATAAAATTAGGAAGAAGGCATGTTTAAGAGTAATTACACTTTCAAATTGGTAATGAGCAGTCAAATACAGAAGTCATTCCTCAAGACTACTCCTATCTCCAATTTGCAGTTAATTACACTACAACTGGTATATTTTTATTAAAAATTTTCAGGATCCTATTACTCAAACATTAAGTAGCAGGAGGAGTAATTTCTCGGTTACAGCTAATACAAATATTTTAAGATTTCCTTAACTATGAAATGGAAATGATACATTTATTTTTTAAAATCCTTAGACTTTCTTTGATCTGATTGTATTATCAGTGCAATGTCAGAAATTATTCTGACTAGCCTACTAGTCTCTCAGAATGTTGTGTTTCTAAAATATATGTATATTTCAGATACATTTTTTAATGCAGGCTTCTTTAGCTTGCATTAAATTAACTATGGACATTTTGTGTATTGGCTTCTATTTTGCAGGAAGCATTTTCAAGAAGGACACTTGTGTTGGTAATTTTTTGCTCTTTGTTGAGGTTGTCAGTATTTTGCTTTAAAAATCACTCATTAATTTACTTGGTATTTACATACCATAGTAATGAACATGAGACACTACTGATGAGGCCCCCTGAAAAACATGCATGGTTAGGTGTAGATGTAGATGGCTAAGTCATCTCATGCAGCAGTTCTAAACTGTTGAAAGTTAGTGTGCTCTGACTGGAGCAAGATGGGACTGAAAGATAGTATTTGGCAAGACACATAGGTTCTAATAAAACAGAAATTTGGAAAAGAGCTGTAGGGTCTTTTTATGTGTTTTTAAAATAAAGAACCAAGTTGATCAAGAAGACCCATCTGTCAAACCTCATTTGGGCCATGTGGACCTGCCTGTAGATTGAAAGGTGGAAGTAAGATCAATTAGATTAACATTAAAGTTTTAGTGCATTATTTAAAAATACAAAATCTTATGATGCATTTAAAACTGCTGACAGTGCTGGGAGTCTTCCCCACAGCTGGTCCCTCTTTTTGGAGTATGGCACTGCTGAAGTTTGGGAACAGTAAGTGCTTGTCAGAAGTGTATTCTGCAGTTAAATGCAGCTGTATGAGTGGATATATTTCATTTGAATTAAATTTCATGCCTACCCAGGTTTGGGTATTTTTCAACTTTGTATTACTAAACTTATCTTTTTCACTAAATTGCAAGAAAGTTACCCTTCCATAAAATATACTGAGGATTATGGTATTCCAGTTAGGAAAGTACAGAAACATTCTTTGATACTTAATTTTTTTTGTGATGATGGTGGAACAGAGTGGATCACAAAGGTTTGAAGAAACATTTTTTGTGGGTTTTTTTCCCTGTTTTTTTCTTATTGGGTTCATCAAATCTACTAAAAGTTCTAAGTTTTACTCCAAACCAATTCTGCACAAATCTGCATCTGCTGACCTCTGTGGATTGCCAGAGGCTGGGATGGTTGCTTCAGTTCATGCACATCTAACTGTTCATTTCCTCTGGAGCATTTTGTCCAGACTGCCTTCTCTGATCCACTGGGAACAAAGTGATAATGTGTGCGAGTTTCACATGTCGGGGGCACAATGTGCCTCTTCATCTTTGCTGTCTTGCAAAGGGTACTGCTTTTGCTCTTGTATAATCTTCCCTGATCTTCTTTTTAACACCTCGTCCACAGGCTCAGCCAGATGGGAGATGTTTGGCAGCTGGAGGACTCAGATGCCAAATTCTGGAATACAGCTTTCCTGCATTGGCACGTGGGTTCATGGCTGGCTTCTTGGCTTGCACCTCTGCTAACTTCTTGGCTACTGTCTAGCTGGCAGCTGTGGCACAGCCTCTGGGGCTGTGTTCAGGTCAAGCTGCTTTGGAGTTGGATGGCTTTCCTGATCCGAATTGCTCTGCTGGACACCATTTTCACCTTAGTTTGCTTTGACTCTCCACTGTTCAAAGACGAATGTTTGCAGTGTTCTGTTGTATTGGTGACATTTGTAAGACTAATTCAAAGCAGCCCTTCTCATTTGTCACCAGTTCAAAAAGAAAATGAGCATTGCAGTACAGAGTACACTTCTTTACTTATTAGCATTCCCATTAGTTAGTAAGAACGTTAAGGCCCAAGTCTCTACTTGCAGTTCATCTCCAGGATCAAACTGTTAACTGAAGAGCACAGACTTTAAAGGATATTCCTTTAAAGGATATTTAAAGGATGTTTCTTGTGTCTAAACTTCAGTTGCTTTCAGCTGAAAGTGAATCTAGCATCTGTCAAACAGAAAAAAAACCCACACATTTGCAGAGGTAATCTGGATCATTTTTAAAGAACAGGATAAAGAGCAATGATGATGATAATAGATAGGAAGTTACTGGTAATAATTAAGAGCACTGCCAGCAGAAAATACTTGCTCTTCTCTTTGCTGGATTTGGAATGTCCTCATTTCACATTTTAGTTTTACTTTATGATTTTTATTGGGCTTTTTGTTAGTTTTTTGTGGGGTTTGGTTGGGTTTTTTACATAAATGAGGTAATGAAAAATTAATGCATCTAGAATAGTCAAAGCATTTGAAGCAATTCCCTAATCCACATATTTTCCTTCATGCAGCTCAGTGCATAAACATTACTTTCAGCGGGAAAAACTGCAAAATCAGGTGGTCACTTACACTCTGTATACTTACAGTAACATTCAGATTAATCATACTTACTCTGAAATTTTCATTCCTTTTCTCAACTAGAGTGGGACTATGTTGTACTACGCTAGAGGCACTGATACCTCTGTTACACTCTCAGAAAACTTTTTTAATGCTTGAATGAATAGCACTTGTGCTTCACTGTGAAATGAAACTTCTACCTGTATATTAAAGTTAAGCTTTGTAGGTTGATCTGACCTCTGAGGAAAAGCACTTGAATTCCTCATTATAGTCACTAGAGGGAATTGCATGTCCCAGGAACAACCAAAAGGGAGCCCTTACCCATCTAGTTTAAGTATATACTTTGGTGGCCTAGGGAATGTAAGTGCTTCTCTGGAAATACAGCCCAGATACATCAGATCAATCATTATGGACTGTTTAGAGAACCAGTAGGAAATAAAAGCATTGTTTTCCCTTAGAGGTAGTCTGTGTAGCCCTTTCTAGATTATAATGGAGCAGAGATGAGTCTTTTGTCAAACAACCTGGCAACAGCAACAGCAATTTTGCCACTTTTCGCAGATAAGCTTCAAGAGCTGGCTTGTCAACAGACTGGGAGACCTGAGGTGTAGGTTCTGAGCTCAAGCTGATCTCACTGGGATCTCACTGCAGGCCTAATCAGATAAGATATGAGGTCATCTCCCTTCTTGCTGAATATGGGCAGCTGTATAAGCAGGAAGTTATGGGAGGGCAAAGGAGAGTGGGTAAGAAGAACCTGTATCCTTGCCTGAGCGTGGACAGGACTGGGGCTGTAAGCTCCATTCTCTGAAGCAACATCAGGCCAGAAAGAGCTGTGGGTACTGAAACAGACCTTTCACTGTTCCTCTCTAGATGCTCTCTTGCATCTAGATGCTTAGTGTCCAGATTTCCAGTATGGAGCCAGGATCCCCCTTTTCTGCCCAACACCTTAGCCTTGTGGGTCTTGCATTCCTGATTACAGTGTAGCCTCACTTCCATGGACACTTAGGCAGAAAGCCCTGCATCCATATAGCCAGATTATTCCTGGGGTGATGCTCCTTCTCTGAGTGAATTACCTGAATGCAGGTCTACAGCACCTTGCCAGTACCACCACCCTCAGCCCTCTGCCTCCATTTTGGGGCTTCTCCACATGGCACAGGCAAAGTTCAGGACAGGGCTCTGCCTGTAGGTGGTAAATGGGCAGCTGCCAGAATGAGTGTGTGTGGCCATGGGCCTAGTGGTTGGCACCCAGAGAAGCTCCATCTTAACAGTGAAGGACCTCATGGGTTTGTGGGAGGAGGCTGTGTAGGACTCTTCATGGGACAGTGGGTGGGAATGGAATCACAGATCTAGACAGGTTTTTGGGTAACAGCCTCCCTAATCAGGGTTTCAGCATGCCCATTCTCACACTTCACCACTTTCCAAACTGTATTTTGTTCCTTCAAATTAGCAAGCTTTCTGTGCTTTTTAATGTAGTAGAATTAAAAATACTATTCTATTACTTAGACTATTCCTTTTGCCTGTTTACCTGTTTCTGCCCTTTTCTCAGCTTAGATACAACTTTTGCCCCATCAAAACTATTCTTGTCACTTTCTGTGTCCTATGGGCTTTTGAAATCCTAATCATATATAAAGTTGAGCTTATTCTCTTTTTCCTTTTTTTTAAGTGCCTGGGATTGTTGTCCCTTTTGCATTCTGTTAAAGCAGAGAAACAATGTATGCTGTTAAAAAGGGAAAGTAAGCAACCACAAAGATACTTTCCCTTCTCTCGCACCTCCAGTACATTGTGTAACCCAGTTACTGTAAATGTTTTTAAACTTTTTAAAACATGCATACTGTCAAGAGATTGCAGTAAAACAAGTGTTTCTCATAAGCCCAATGAGACTGCAAGGGATGAAAAAAGATGACAGAGCAAACAGAAAATCCCATGTTTTGTTTATCAACTTTTTTTGTTTGCCTAATGGCAGATTCTTGGAGAAAGGATCTGTTTACTTCAGTGGAAGACTAGCTTAGGGTTTGCTGATTCCTAAGGCAAAAAGAAGGCATAGTTTCCAATTTGCAAGCTATTCAGTGTGTGTGATGAACTGAAGTCATTTGTGGATTTGTATGTTGCGTTTTGACGTGATTAAATGTTTTAAGTCTATTGATTTCATGCTGGGGATTAATGATGCTGAATGAAAGAGCATCAAAGAATAAAACGTGTTTACATGCTCGATTAAAATACCTTAAAAAACCCGCCAGAGTACCTATTGTTGGATAGGAATGCGATAAGAGAAGTAGAGGACCAATCACACATCCTGCATCGACAGGAAAATGCATCAACTTCTTTAGGCATAGAAAGAAGAAAAGCAAAGATTTGATAAGGATTGACTGTACTTCTCTGAATGCTTAACGCTCGTGTTTGACTTGGTTTTTTTGGAAGAGGGGATTAAAGAGGTTTCATTATCAGTTACCACAGATCTGTTTTACTGAATCAATCAAAGCATGATGCTTAGCTGCTTGGGATTAATGAGACGATCTTTTAACTGGAAAACTTGTTGGTAACAGCAGTGTTAATAAAGGACAAGACCTAATGATACTCAGTGCAGCTGTGGACATGAGATACAATAAAGATGGTGTTTGCTGCTTTTACATAATACTTTTAGATCTGTTTGCCTTTGCATGTTAGCTCAAAAACATATCATTATCTTAAAATGTTCATAGTCCTAATTGGTTTGTATCTGCTCTCTGCAAGCACACCTAATGGCTCTCCTAATGTCTAGATTCATGGGTTGTATCTGGAATTGCAGTTAGGTATCACATTCTGTTTACCAAGATAATAGTAGATAGAGATGAAAAAGACCTATTTGCTTGCTAAATCCACCTTGTTGCAAGCACAATATAGGCTTTTCCAATAGTATTAAACTGCTAGCACCCCTTATGTCAGCCAGAATGCCAGGCAGAGAATTTATTTGTGATGTATCTGGGGAGAAGTATGCCTTAATGATCAGGTTAGCATGTGAAATACTCCCTACCGAGCTAGGGAGAAGTTTAAATGTGCAATTTAATGCAGCTGAGTAAATGTCTGACAAGATGGACTCAAGCACCCATTCGCTCTTTCTCTCCTGATGCTCTGATCTGGATTAGCATATGTAAGATAAATTCAGCATCAGTCCGATACACCCTACAATTCATTTGTCTCAGAACAGGGTTGAGTGATTATCCTGGGTTTAAGGCTGGAGAGGAGGGGGGGTTGACAACATGCAGTTATTTTTTTCTTTCTCCCATTCCTATTGCTTAATACAGGACCTAAAGCCCTTGGTTACAGAACAAAGTGTCTGAGCAGTAACCAAGCTTGTGCAAACCCAAGAGAAGAGTAATGACTGTTCTCGCAAGCTTCCTGCCTCAGTGCAGGTGCAGGAATCAGGAGGGCCTGAATAATTCATAAGGTGCAAATTAGCCCCAGCTTGCTCCCAGTGCTCGAATTTTGCTTCTGCTTACCTACCTAGTTGCTGGAAAGAAAAGAATAAAGAATGCTTGGGAAACCAGGGAGAGAAAGGCAAAGAGTGTTACAGTTTAAAGGCCAGAGTCACAGAGATTGCTGAATGCTGGGTGTGTTTGAAGGCTTGGTGCTTGTTGAGGAATTGGACTTTACATTGATTATTCATAGAGTGTTTTCTCAGGAAGAAGGAAGCTCTGGGGACCCATTCCATTGCTCTTGGAGAGGAAATAAACTTCCTTTTAAGAATTAGGTTTTTCCTGTTTTTATTGTTATGGTTTCTAAAAATTATTAGGTTAAAAAATGTTAAAAGTTCATTTTTAAGCCTGTTAAGGTACTGGAGAGCATAAATATATATGGTGTCACTCAGCTTAAGGGTTCAGAGAAATTTGATGAGAGATCTTGGATGTTAGTATGGTTACTGCTTTGAGTAAATACGGATTTCAAGGGCTTATATGAAACTAGTTAGATATGGAAATGCAGTGTGCAATTAGCTTGTATTTTTATCATTTTAAAGGAGCATTGCTCTGTTTTAAATAGTTGGTGATGGTTACCTTTTCTGTTGGATTGCTTACCTGCTTTTTCTGCCCAGAAGACTAAAATGAGAGGCAAGTAATGTTTAATCTTTCTACTACACAAGATTGCCTCTCACCCAAACATCAAGTAAAAGGTTTTGCTGAGCACTTTTGTGGAAGAAGGGAATTCCTTACACAGCTCTTGGAACAGTTTGTGTGTCACCATGCAGTACAGAGAGGAGCTGGCCTGAAAAAGGCAGGTTGTTTCTGCTGTGTACCTGAATATCCCTTTGACATCTCTCATATGGGAGATGGGAACATCTGACAATTCCAGCAGGAGTAGGAGCAACGTAGCTAGTTTTCCCTGTTGGCAGGTGTTCAGATGGAGAAAAACTCTCCTAATGTTTTTACTGTGCTGAATATGAAAACAGAACAACAGCAGGAAAAAAAGCTTCCTTTAAGTGGTTTTGGAGGCTTTCTGGTTTTTTATTTTTTTGGGGGTTTTTGTCCAACATTTACCGCTTCTTTATCTATCCCCTCTACCCCACCCCCTCTTGGCTCTCACGTGCAGCAGCTCGATCACTTTGCCATCATCTGTTTTTGTATTTCCCTCATTTGGGTTGCTGGAATGGGAGCTGGCTCTCATTTCTAGCTGATTCTGTCATTTCCGCTAGGCCCCAGCTTGGGAGAGTGCCAAGACCAACAGGTGATCCTTGTAGCTGCAAAGCAGCAGGAAGAAGGCTGTGCATGGAGGAGACAGAGCACCAGAGGGGCTGCCTGGCCCTGCTCCATCTTGCTGTATAATTAATGCCCCCCTCCCCAGCCCCTCATACTGAGCAGAAAATCTGTGCAGAACAGATCAGCTGTAGGGAAAATGGTAATAAGGGTCCTGGGAGAATATAGGCTGTGTAAGTGCAGAGATGTGCTCCCTCTTGGGGAGAAATTGTGGCTGGTCCTTTGTAAGGAACAGAAACAAATTGTATTAGCTTCTGTAAAGTAATATGCACTCCATCGACCAGTGCAAGAAAGTAAGATTTTCAATAACTTTCAGTGTTATGCTCATGGGACTTCTTATTTGTATAGGAACTAGTTTAGTATGAGGTGATAATTTAGTTAAGCTTTTCTCTACAAGGAGTAGCTTGCAAAGTCACATGGAAATTATTTGGGCAGACGGTTAACTCTGATAGGGAAGGAACACCTCAGGCAGTAGGGCTGGGGGCACCTGGAGCCAGAGCCATACAAGCTTTGCACTCTCTGGATAGCATTGATGGGTAGGCATGACTGTGCAGGGCTTCACTAGGATGATTTTTAGAACATGTGAAAAAATTCCAGAAACCCTCAGGATGGCCTCAAAGAGCTATTTTTTCAGAGAAAACTCCTAAAGGACTTTTTTTTTCTATGAAAACTAAAGTTTTATTTAGTAAGTGACAGTGGCTTAGCAAAACCAGTTTAAAATCATACCTCTAAGGCTTAGGTTAACCCCTTGGCATATACCATGATGTGAGATAAGGTGTCCCTGAAAACTGTAACTGCATGTTTGTATTTGTGAGGCAGGCTGATGTTTTGAGACACATGTTAGCTTTAATCTTTTGAAAGATAGATGGTATCTCAAATACTTTCTGCTCAGTGTATATGGAAGCCAAATTGCTTCTTCCACCTGCGGACTCACTGCTAGTAGTTTGAAAGCTGAAGGTTACATGTAGACAAGGTGTAAGTTTTCTATATGCACTTCCATAGGGAGCTGGGCTCTCTCAGTGCACCGCAGCACATTCCCACAACAAGGGGAAACCGTGGGGAGTAGGGAACTGGGATGCCTGGATCAGCTCCACCGGTGAAACTGAAGTGCTGCAGCAGATCTGCACAGCAAATGCATCACCTTGATTGGCTGTTCCTGCTGTACACAAACAGCAGTGAGATCAAACTGTTATGAAACATCAACATATTTAGTAATGCTTCTAGCAGCTATCTGTCTGCAATCCTTTTGACTAAGCCAGCAATGTTTTTTGTGTTGTTGTGCAGTTTGTCAGCCGTCTGATGGGGGAGGAAGTGGGGGATACATTGCATCTCAGGGATATGTTACCTGTGTGCAAACCTAAGGGTGCTGCAAGACCTCAACTGGCAGCAGATTGTTCATGAATACGCTCTTTCCTTGGACATGTCTCCCCATGCAATGGTGCAATGGATACTGGCATCTCAGTATTATTCCCCCTTGTGTCCCTTCTTTTCTCCATGCTGGTTTTTGCCCCCTACCAAAATCACTGGTATAAGAGGCTGTTAGCAGGGAATGAGGTGTTTCTGTCAGCATTTCGTGAATTTTTCTGTTCTGTCCTCTGTGTCTTGGAAGACCATTGTAATCCCTGCATTTGCAGTGGGTCCCGGGCAAACCTGAATAGTCCCTCTGTCAGCCTCCATTGTTATTTGCTTTCTCTTGGGTTACAGGGCTAGGGGGAGCTTCTCTTGGTATGACTCCTTTCTAAAATACTTGCCCGTGACTCTAGTGACATCTAAAAAGCCCCATGAGCATGGCAGGATGTCATGGAACCAGAAGCTTTTATCTGTAGAGTGGTGAGGGATCCTGGTGGCTGTTCTATTGGGAGGCAGCAGTACCAATTGGAGAGGCTAGAGAATGAGCAGGGATACTTCCCACCTGCATTTGGCTCCAGTACAGCCCTGTCTGGGTAAAAGCCCTCCAAAGAGTACTGCAGGCAAGAGAAAAGCATCTTTGGGCAGCCTCTGAAAAGTCAAGTTTTCCAGTGCCTTTGGCAGGCAGCCTGAAGCAGATCCATTCCTTATGCCAGCCCCGTGGAGCACTACCCCTTGTGGTTCTCCCTCCTGCTGCAGTACATACCTTACTATTATTAATATTCTGGAGGCGCCAGCAGCATGCTTTGTTCTGGATGGAATGTTGTTGCCCAGAGTGCAGGGAACTGTGTGGCCATTGTTTTAGAATTAGTAGATGGACTTGATAATGAGCACTGTAGTTTTTCATAGTCATTTTTTAGAATTCACCTTCCTCTATTCTGCCTCCTCTCTCGGCTGTCCCCGATGTGCTCAGCCAGTGAAGGATGCTGTGATCCCTCTGGCAGAAGAGAGGGAAGAGCTCTTGGGACACCAAGGTGCATAGCAGGGGCAGGCTCACACAGCACCATAGCACTTCAGTGAGAATAGGCCACACATTTGGCTACACTTAGTTGTCTGCAGGGGTCCCTAAGTGTGCAGAGCCCCTCAGTGTGGGTTGTTGATGCTCTATACAGTGTGCAGGGGAAAGAGCTGCTCCTGTGCATTTGGCCTACTGCATCTTGGCCCGAAATCTCTGACTGTATTATGCCATCACTGTAAAATCAGTGAAAGTTTCAAAATCTGTGGCTGCTGCTGCTGAATCCTTAACAGGCAAATTTACTTTGGAACTGCAGAACGTTTAAATGTATCTGCTTTCAGGCTGCAACACCTTCAGAGACAAAACGATTAAGATTAGCATGCAAACAAACAGCACTTCAGAAAAAAATCAGTGGGTTTGGGAAGCATGCTAACAAAATGTCCTGTCACAGGGATCCCTGTGAACTCAGTGTGGAATAAGATGAGGCAGCATGCACTGAACCTCATGCCTCCCAGATCACTGACTGTTTAATGTTATTCCTGTAACCTGTATACTTCCCCCTGTTATACCACCTCCTTTTCCGCCCTGTGTAGTTCTACTGTTTCACTGAGTATTATCCCTTTGTAGCACGCAGTTTGTCTTTTTAACTACTTTGTGAAGTACCTAATGCTCTTTTGGGTGCCACATAAGTGATAATAACAATAATAATAATAATAATTTTCCAGGTGTACTATACCAAGTTGTGTTGTTTGTTGCACAGACACAAAGTATGGGGGGACTGCTGAATGCTGATAACCCAGCTGTAAGGTAAGCCTCTAACACAGGAAGGGAAATGCTCTGGTTTATTTATGAGTACACTCATAAGCAATGTCTGCCTTGCAGTATACCCATGCTTTTTAGGATAGCTCATTTTACTTGGATACACTATTGCCAGAGGTCAGTCATAATCAGGGCTAAATTGGTTCCGATGCAAAGGTAATGAAACATTCTCATTACACTCCAGTCCTCATTTTCATTGTTAATTCAATGTTCAACTTTTCACTGGTTTCTCCCTTACAAATGTGGCAGTGAGACAGCCAGGCTGAGCCATCTGCTGCTGGTGCTTGGGAGGTGCAAAGAGACGCCACAAAGAAAATTGATTGACTGCAGTTGACTGTATTAGGGGGAGACCTTATTTGAACCGGCAGTAACTGGAGGGAAGTGTGAACTGGCTTTAATTCTCGAGCAGACCTCTGAATATTAAGGATGTACACAGCAGTTGGAAGGATACATTCAGAGTCCAGTCATGTTCGAGATCACATCCCCTTGGCTTTCTCATTGTTGCTGTGCTTGTTCACAGCTGAGGGGAATTCTCTAGCTTTTCGATTTAATGTTAAATATGTAATTGGGTGGAAAATTAATGTAAACTTAAAATAATTTGGTTTCTCAGTCATTATACTCCTTAGTGGTAAATTATTAAGCTTTGTGTCTCTGGTATCTCCCAAAAGCCCTGCCATTACCGATCGTCTGACTGTCTTTATTAGCTTATATTTTTTCCCTAAAAGCAAGGCCTCATGTACAGTGTAATTATCCAGCAGTGCTGATTAATGGCATAATTCTCTTTTTCTGTAAAACTGCTGTGTAAATTATTTTCATTTCATAAAAATTACTTGTCAGGCAATTTTGTGGAGGGTTTTTTGATTTCTTTTTTTTTTTTTTAGGTTTTTATCCACCCTCTCTATCACTATGTCATGGTAATATCATTAAACACTGTTGTGTCTGAGCCTGGTATGACCATTAAACACTACAATGATTTCAGGGGAGAAAATTAAAGTAGTTTTCATGCTATTGTTACTTCTACTACCAGATTTGGCAAACAAAAGTAGCTAAGATACCCTGCTCTGAGAACAGGAGTGTTTTTGGAGATACTTGTACCAACAGTGAAATCAAGGAGACTTGTTCTGTTGAGGCAGCTGTTGAAATCACTGCCATTTCTCAACCTTTCTGATTTCCTGCTGGCACTTAGAATATGTTTTTAGGAACCTCAGCAGCCTACATAGTTTTTTTTGCTGCTTTCAATTCCCCTTCTGCTTTGGCAGTGGCTCCTCTACCGTTCCTTCTCTGAAACTGAGAAGCCCACTTGCCCCTTTCCCATCCCCTTAGATATTTCTTCATGCTCCCTACACCTCTTTCCTGGGCTAGATGAGAAGATTCCTGGCACATCCTTCCTGGTCTGTGAAATGTGCTTGAATAGGAAGTGGTACTATGCTCTTCAGCTTGTCATCTGGGTTTGATGTGAACAAAACAATGGACAGTGTACAGTGAAGAGCCCTGCCTTGCTGGACTGCAGGACAGCCTGGTATTGCAAGTTGAACCTTCTTCTTTCTGATGAGCATGTTTCCTTTGCTGTTTTAAAAGCTGTTAGTTTAAAGCTGTCATTTTAAAGCTGCCATGTATTTTGTAAGCACTCCAGGTAGTGCTTCCTAAGACCTTTTACTGATGGTCCTCCTGGTCCTGTTGGCATAAGAGCCAGCAAATCTGCTCTTCTGATATGGGAGTCCTTCACTAAAGCTGGCATGCAAAAGCTGGTTTCAAAAGGGCGAGTTTCACTAGTGTGTGTATAGAAACAACTGACCAAAGTCTAAAATCCTTCCCACTGAGGTCCAAGTGAACCCAGTCCTGGCTAGTGTTTACCAAAAGAGCAGAGAAACAAGGTTGTGATAGAGCGTTTCTTCCTCTGGAACATCTGCGTCCCCTCTCTCTATCCATCTTCTACCTTACAGCACTAAAAAAAAATGAGTAGTTTCTGCCCCTCAGCTTCTGAGGCTATTACTTGACCTTAACGTTTTATATCCATATATGGCCCTGCCCTTCATGAACTTGTCTAATCCTCATTTGAGTCATCTATATTCTTGTCCCCTGCTGTATGCAGTGGCAGTGAGCTCTAAGTATGTGTTACATGAAAAAAATAAAGAAGTTATTCCCTCTGTTCAATTTAAGTCCTAAGTTCTTCGAAAAAATAGTGAATAATCACTTCCTATCATTGCATTCTTGGCTGTGCAGGGCTCTACTATCTCCTCTCAGTTATCTCACAAATTTGGCATTCACAGGGTAACATGGTCCTGGGCCAGCTGTCAAAGAGGTGACTGAAATCATTTTCCTGGGGAGCCTTTTCCACTCTGCACTCTCTTCTTGAGACCAAATTAATCCTAGATCTGTCATCATTTGAATCTATTACTAAGACTAGGATAAATTAAAGAAACATGCTTACCATGGACTGCTCTGTCACTCATAACATTCAGAACATCACTTATTCTGGCACAAAAAGTTACAAAACATAAAACTGCTGAAATACCAGTAATTTAGCTGCTCTCACCATTTGCTTCTAAAGAGATGGCAGTTTGTTCAATTTTCATTTTTAGGTAAGGCAGAATTATGCTCATTGCTTGTTCAGCTGCTTGACCTGTTGGCATATCCCTGTAGAGCTCCTCATTTCTGCAGCACCAGGAAGAACTAGGAATACTGTGCCTCTTGGTGTAATTATTTCAGAATATCTCTTTAGCTTGTGTTTCTGGAACTAATTTGTTGTCTTTTTACATTATTTTATGTCTTTTTGGTTTTTGTTTTTTAATCCCATGCACCTGTGCTTTTATACATCCTTTCACTGATGCTGTTTGCTGCTGTGAACTACAGCAGTGAGCAGATGGATTCGGATGAATCTTTTACTATATAAAAAAAGTTTATTTAGTGTGTTTAAAAATGCAAATGTGTATTTTGCATTACATATTTCCCTGAGTTATAGACTTGAACCACTTGTGTTAAAAATGATCCTGATATATTTTTCCCTGGCTCTTCCAGTCTCAGTGACCTTAACAACCAGTATTTTTGTTGACACATAGCTTGGCAAATAAAGGCCGAAATAGTAAATGGACTGCCCTCTCTGATGTGTTTCATAACTGTTTTCATCAGACATTTGCAATACTGATTTTAAATGTTTAATTATACTCTAAGTCATTAGAAACTTACTACATATGTCTGACTAAGAAGTGAGGGACGTAACCCCTTCAATAAACTTTTCCCCCTTCCCCCAATTCCACTATAACATTGTGACTGATAATATTTTCTCATTATTAATTAGTTTTTTAGGGATCGTTATCTTTAAATCTCCCTAGGCCTTCAGCTAAGGGTGGCTGTTGAGGCTAGAGGTTTGCAGGACATTAGGGAACATTGTTCAGAGCAGCATAAACCTGCTGTGTTTCAGTACACCTCCATACTGCATCAGGATGTGTACTGAACAGTAGCTCTACTTTAGCAGTCCTTTCCTTATAATTGGGGGAGGAAAAAAAAGGCCAAAATCTGTTGCTTTGCAGTAAGGCTCTGCTTAATTGTAACAGAGGTAGGGCTGTAAACCATGCTAACTCATAAAGGTCACAGCTTCTGTGAGAAGTTTCTCTATTAATAGTCTATAAGTATTTTGTTTCTGCCAAGCTAGTGCTTAGAACCAAATTAGTCCCTCATTACACGTCTGATACATTAAAGTCAAGGGTGTATCAGCATGCCCTGTGTTGCCACCAGACACCTTCCACTGTGCCTCACTCAGACTGCATTTTCATAAATGCACACATATGTAAATATAAGTAGACAAATGACTTAGCAATTTGTTGAGCAATCAAACAGCTTCTAAATCAGTCTCTTTTTTTTTCCATTCAGTTTTCTCTGTTCTTAACCATATTTTGCAAATCACCACCTTTCTTTATCAGTTGTGTGAAAATAGTTGCCATGATTTCCCAGTGTCATCTGTTGCCCTCAGCATAGCAGGTAAAGATACTGCCATGGATAAATAAATATTAGGTGCTTCTCTTGGTATGACTCCTTTGGTGAGTAGAGTTCATCATGCATTCACTGGAGAGAGGTGGACTTTTCCATCCCATTTGAAGACATTGATGTCTAAGACAAATACAGTGAATTATCCCAGGAACTGTCCGTTTCTCCCTGGATCTGTTTTTCCTGTGGCCATCAAAGGAGTCTTAGCAAACCACTTAACTAAGAACAGAAAAAAAATAATGAGTTTTAAAGAGAACATAACAAATGGAGATGTAGAAATATCATCCTGGAGAAAAAAAAAATCCCTCTTTGAAAATTACTGTGTGAGTTGTAATCCTAAACTGAGCACCAAGTGAAGGCCAGAAAAGCGGAGTTTGAAGGATGAGTTACCTTGAATCACATACACCTTTACATTCAGTAGGTATATGGGACTGTGAGTAAGGATTTCTTATCTGCTAAATTCCACCCTGGTTATCATAGATTTCTGATTTTTAAGGATGCCCCAATTGCCCATATTTGTCATTCCATTCTATATTCTGTTCTATTTCTATTGTAAAAAAGAATACAAAAAAAAAGAAACAAGAAGATAGAAGAAAAAAATTGGGCAATTAATTATTCTATGTGTTATTTCTTTCTCTGAAAAATGGTAGTAACATTGTCCATCAGCCTCACTGGGGTATTGAGAAAATAAATTCATAAATCTGAACCCTGTTCAACAGATTTTATGTTGATTCTCATAGTAAAACCAATGAATTATAGATAAACCTGGTAATAATTGAGAGTAAAGGGAAGATGGAGGTTTACTGCTTTGTTTGCTCTCTTTTTGCTCTTTCTGGTAGCACAAAAATGAATTGTTTATTACTGTAGTCCTAAGGTTGAGACCACTGGTGATTTCTGCTGCTCTCATAAATTGTGTTGGACCCTAGAGATGCAGTTTCTAAAGTGGCCATGGTTCAGTTGCCATTTCTGAATTGTAATTGTGTTAGACCCAAAACCAAAGATTTTGATCCCAGTGGTGCAAGTACACTCATTCAAGCAAGCCTTGCACCTTCAGAGAATGCCTTTCATTTTTGTGCGGTCCCACATTGACACAAGTTTGATAATTTGGATCCAGTCGCGGGATTCAAGGTATAGATCCACCAGTTTCAGGATTTTTTTACCCACACAAAACACAGAACTATTTCTACCAGTTCTGGGTAGTTGGGGCTTGCTCCTTAAAAAGCATTGGGATAGTGTGGGTGTGGTCTTCTAGAAGACACTTTGGGTCTGGGATGTTTCACTTGTGGTGTGACAAGGAAGTCAAGTTTTGGAATATATGTGAGTGGAAGTCTTCATTTGTTGACTTAACATTTGAGCCCTTTTGCGGCAACATAACTTGGTGATGTTAGTTCCTTTCCCGAAAGTAGCAGGGATAACTTTGTTGCACAGATGAATGGACAGATCTAACACAGTCCAGTCCCTGTCCCTCGTCATGGGTATTCACCACTTGGCGTGTGTGGGTACCCAAGTTAAGCTGAGTTCTGGTGAATCATGCCAGGGAGGGCACTGGTACATGTTGGCTCCCTAAGCTGCTTCTCCATACCATTACAGGTGTCTGTGGCTTGGGGTGGAGAGGGTTAGGGTTAGAGTTTTGAAAATAGCCCATACATTACATGTTGATTCCCTACAGTGTCTTCTGTCTGTAACTATTCCAAAAGGCTCTTCCCTGAGTGCTTTCTGATGTCCCTGTGTGTCCCAACCATGGCCACACATGTATGTGGGAAACCTCAACATTCTGATAGTGTCTGTGAACTTAAAGTCTAGTAGCTTGGTTTGTAAAACACATTTATGGGAAAATGCACAGAGGGGCCTGATCCAGCTGAACTGGGATTGTTTGCTCAAATAAAGTGTCTTGTGTGCTCAGGGGTTCACAGAATCAGCTCTAATTGCAGCAGTTTACAAATGTTGAGGAATTATGCATACATGAACCTCTGGAAATCTCTGTTTAAAGTATTTCTGTGTTTCAGTTTCATTCAGTGTGAATGTTGGAGTTGTGATCATGTCAAAGGGCATGTGAGAAATACTAATGAGCTAGAGGAGGTACAGTACCCAACCTAAACCCATTAGGGGGAAGACACTAGCAACAGGATGGGGCAAGGACATACTGGCCAATACTAGTGGCTGAGTGCCAAAGCTGAAGGTAAATATTTAGAGAAAAGGAGAGGCTTTCAGACAAGGTGGTTTTCCTTGAGCAGTAGCTTTCTTTATGTAGTAAGTTTTATGATACAGAAAGTAGCTTTGGCTCATCTAATAGACTCCAGCAGCATAGTGTCAGTATACCGTGTTCTAAGAGAGAGAGATTTGTACAATTGTTCAGTGCTTTAAAGCCATATTGTTTAGGTAGACTTTTTTTCCCAGTTCAGATTCATTATGAAATGGCACCTTTTTGTTCCATTTCTTGGGTGTCTCTTTACTTTTATGTCTGTCTTTTGCTCTTTCCTTTCTGAGGGGCTGTTGTTAGTTGTAAAAAAAGTACTATTTTCCAATATTTCTTGAGGTGACTGATAGTAAAGGGGGAGGAGAAAAATCTTCCTTTCTTTTTTCCCATTTCAGGCCTCAATTATCCTCTATGCTTTGAAGAACCTTGTAGCTTAACTGCAGGAATGGCCTAATTTCTTTTACTGAAAATGCCTTCCAGTCACCTCCCCAAACTGTGCAGCTTGGAGCACTGAAGTCTTTATTTTGGGGGAAGAGAAGGAAGTATAGGATTGTTTGGAGCATTAAGGAACAAAGACCAGGACACTAGGGAAGGAGAAAACCAAAATCTAAAGGAGGCTGCTGCCATCTAGAGTCAGGACCTGAGGTTCTTTGCCTCTTCCGGAGTGGCATTCAAGTAATATGTATGTGAAAACAATAGCAGAGGAAAATTCCTCAGAGCAATTGAACTGCTTTCTTTGCTTGCATTTCAGTAATAATAATAGGAACTTCGAGAAGTATTTTTTAATTTTTAGTAAGTGCTTTTTTTGTTTACATGTAATTTAATGTATTAATTTCAGTTAAAATATTATCATCATGTGAAAATTGATACTTAACTTAGTGCTAAAAGGTGCACAATACTCCTACACTACAAATACAATTATTAAATGATTAGAGGAGTTGACAGAAGATCTTGGCTAAGCTGGGTATAGATAACTAGGACTGAAAACATTCCCTTCAATATTGTATTCAGTATGATGTAGTTTTCATTCCTATATATGATATCACTAGGATATGCACAAATACCTGGTTTGCTTTTTTGATATTTTAAAATGTTTAGTTTTATAATACAATATTGAATTCCAACATTCACCTAATGGCCTAGTTGAGTTGTTGAGGTATTTTGAGTTTTCTTTAAGTTTTAATTTCAAGCCCAAACTGTGCAACATGACAATAAACCTGAGAGTATGGTGTGTAGCAGGTAACCAAGGTGGTTAGAAGATAAGTTTCTAAGGTGGCCATGGCTGCCCTCTGGCCAGCTTAATATTTTACCTGAATTTTAAACCCTTCTGTGGCTGTATTTCTTTAAGTAGCTGCACTGAAAGCAAATTAGATTTAGAAGAGTACACGTAAAGATCCTGTGAGAATTGTGGTCTGTGTTAGGATTTGTAATCCAACAAGTTGTCTTTTTTGCTTGCTCTTGCTTGATTTAAAAAGTCCACTCAGTACTTTCCAAGTTGATGGCTTTCTTTGCAAGAGCTTGCAGAGTATCCTGGGAGTATGGATGGAAAGGCAGCCTGTGTGTATTAAAGGGTGTATACAGAGGGGCTGTCCCCACTGAGGTGTTGCAGGGCTTTTATTTGTGCCCCCTCCCTCAGATTTTCTTCAGCTCCAGCCTCTCAATCCTTTGTGTAACACCATCTTGAGAAGTTAGCATGCACAACAGGAGCTTAATGGGGGAGATGGAACAGTGCAGGAGCACAAAAAAAGGTCCAGTGTGGAGCTGATTGGAGGAAGGCTGTGATTTTGGACTCAAAAATCAGAAAGAAGCTCATTTAGTTGTCTTACACTTTTCCCTCTCATAATTGCACTTAGAATCAATGACCTTAGTCTGCACAACTTGAAGACTTGCACCTCGAACTGGAGCAATGGCAGACACATTTTTCTCCTGTGACACATTTGATGCCTTCAGTTGTCTTTGTCTCCTTTGCTGCTCCCTCTGTTCCTCATCATCCAGTTTCACAGCCCCAAGGGAAGATCTATGATGGGTCCTTCTGGGGAGAGAACCTCTCTTGCACAAGGCCAATCTCTCCCTTCAAGGCAGCACCCTCCCAAAGTCTGAGCTTGCAGGAACAAGCAAACACTGTTGATGAGACCAGGAACCTGTGCTCTCCTGATGTGGAGCAAGCAGAAACTCATGTTTTCATAAGGACTGGGAAGCAAGCTGCCTCATAGCACAGCCATTACACAAAGCAGCACATCCCATCCATTCCTGAAGTGATGGATCCCATTGCATGTGTGTAGAAGTATGGCATTTCAAGCAGACTGTCCTGACTGGAATGTAGGAGAATGGCCCATCCCTATAGTGTATAGCTTGCAGGGTGGTGGAACGGCCTCATTCTCCTTGGTGGGTTGTAGATGGGGCCAGGGGAAAGAGGGCAGACATCAGGGAGAGCAGAATTGGGCTCAGCACAGAATATACAGGCTTGAAATACTGTGTCTTAACATTTGGTTCTGTGTGTGCTTTCAGAATAGATACCTATTGGCATTGCAGGATCATTATGTCTTTCAATCTCTAGTGCATCCTTCTTCAGAGCCTTGATATAACTGTTAATTAGAAAAAGCATTTTGAGTAAGTTTGCATATTTCCAATCTCTGTGTTTCAATTAGCCTCCTTTTCACTTGTGTAATTCAATATTTTTTTAATTTTCAGCTATTCAGACTTTGACCTCTCAGTTTTAGTCAATTAAATGTGTAAACACACCCTGTGCTGAGGGATCACATTTTAGCTAGATATATAGAGGCACTTGTGTCTATACATGCAGCACGCCCTGATTTAAAATCAGAAAGTGCTCTTTGTCCTTTCCTTTGGTGCTGGCAGTGTTTCTTTGACCTACGAACAGAAAGGAATATGATTCTATTTTCATGGAAGTACAGCTTAGGATCAGGCATTTCACATACTTTGATAAATCTGTTCAGCCACTTTCTAAAAAGGGGGCTGTCAAAAATCGCTTTATAGTGTTACTCTTCACTTTTGTTCTCAGTTCTTTGAATTATCCTATTCTGAGTCTTGAAAATGACTTCACATTCGTTAGTAGTTTCGTCTTTTTCCATTTTCCTTCAGTAGGCTCTTGTCTTGTTATGGCAGCGTAGACACAGCTATTAAGAAGAAGTTAGATTCACAAAGTACATCAAGTCTTTTTTCTTTCATGTCCTTTGAACTACTTGATCTCTGTATTTAATTCTGAAGCCTAAAATGAAACTCTGGCACTGTATCTTTCTCTACCTTGCTCAATTCTCCACAGCTCTGAAAGAATTAGATATATGACACATTACTCATGCTATTTTTCTTTGTAGTTGCTGCAATTAAAAAAGTGTCACCAAAAACTTTTTGAGGGTTGAGGGGGGATTAAAATTCTCTGCCTGCTGGCCTAACATGATTACCACCTTCTCAATCTCCTTTTCCTGCTTCTGGTTTAATAAACTTCTACACTAACCCAAGATTTCTGTTTACTTTCCTACTTGGGCACAGACATCTCAGAATGTATGAGCAGGACCTTAGTTTAAAAAAAAGGTAAATTAGTTTGTTTGTATTTGTTCATTAATAAATTCATTGCATTCTTTGAAGTAAGAGTTTACAAGGAAAAAAAAACGGAGGGGAAGAATACATCACAGCAGGTATTTACTGGGCTTTTAGGTTTCTGTATGCTTTCTTCACTCTTTATGCTGGCCACCCATCATTTACAATGGCTTTTCCTACATGGCATCCACACAACATAATATCATTACATTACACGTACAGCACGTGGGTCTCATCCTGCAAATGCTCCTGTCCTGCATTCAGTGAGAAGACGGCGTTATTTCAGGGAAGGGTGCTGCATTCAGTACATGTACAAATCTGAATAAAACCTGAGAGAAGCAGCAAACTGAATAAAAGAAGCAGCAAACTGCTTAGACTGCTGGAGGGTATAGCTGAGAGGGCAGAGTAAAAGACTTAAATACATTTGGCTTGACTGAACAGCAGTTCAGGGCAGTGCAACCTTATGTCTTGGAAATTGAGAGAAGATGGAACAAGAAATAATCAATTAAGACTGTACACACATTAGGTGAAAGCAGTGACAGCAGATTAATTTAGTCAGTTTAGTCTTCAATTTAAAAACTGTCCTTAGTTTTGCATCACAACATACAGTGGATAAAATAACCTTTAAGTTATTTAAACGAAGCAAAAGAATATAAAGATGTTTTGTAAGTGATCTTTATAAGAGGGAAAGAAGTAAGTATGACAGTGAGCTCTCAATTTGCTGGGTGTTAAATTTGAGGGAATCTCCTAGTCCTGTTGTAAAGAGTAGCATATGTGGCTGCTGCTCCTTGGATGGTTGATATTACATCCCCCTTTCTTCTGTCAAGATGTCCTCTAGAACTTTTGTTATTACAGGTGATGTCCCTGTGCAGCTGCCTTCAGGAGAGAGGATGAGGTGTCAGGTGAAGCATATGTGATTCAAAATTCTGCTACCTTGCAATGTCTTGTCTGTGCTGGGAAAAAGATGTGACCCATGCTTTGTGCGTGGCTCCCTGTACTCCCATCATGTTAATCCATGTTTCTGTATCAGTTGTCATGCTGATAGTCCTGACAGTTTTAGCTGTAGACCTAAAGCCAGGCAGAGCTGCAAAGGGAGTGGAGAGGGATGGTTTAAATGATGGCTCCATGGCAATCAGTAGGAAGTTGTTAGCCAGTGTGACCAGAATTTTCCCCCGAGATAATGATGTCTTAGTAGAGTTATCTTCTTGTAAGTTGACTCTTCCGTGTTTCATAATTTGAGTAATTGGAGATTTTACTGTTTCAATTCTTTTTTTTATTTCTGATATTCAATGAGAAGCTCTTCATCAAGATGCTGTTAGATTTTTGTTAGCTCAGGTAAAAAATATTTTTATTACTATGTTCCTGTTTAAATAGGCACTACTGTCCTTGAAATGTCAAATAAAATATGACGTGTCAATTACTGTATGTCATGCACATGATGTATTTTCAGCCACTCTTGATTTAGATGGGTTTTGATGTGTGCTTGATATATTCTAATGGTGCTTCTTCAGTTCAGTGAATGTCTTGAAAACAACATTGAATGGCACGTAAATCACAGCACCACCTTTTTCAGGGACTTCAGACAGAACATGAGGCTGTAGCTTTGAGTTCTTTCGAATATTCAGTCCATAAGGGCTCTTCTGTTCCAGAGTCAGGAGACTAGTTTCTGTCAGGTTTGCCAGCACAGCAGAAGCAGTCTGGTCACACAACTGTTTTATTCAATTATTTTTTTAATCATTACTTTAGAAAAAGAAAACCTGACATTTTCCTAAGAGATCTTTTAGAAATCCCATGCCAGCATTTGGTTTGCATTTTGTCTGGTGATGTGTGTGTGATAGAAAAGCATGAAGTAGCACCATAGGCATCGTCACCATGTTAGTGTCAGTAAGGATTTCTCCTAACCACATTCACCTAAGATGTGCACCTGCTTGAAGGATAAAACACTCACTTCAATCATTACAAACAGTAAGTAGCATTTCTGACTTGCAGCCCAGTCAGAAATGAGGACAGGTTACTTTCTGATCTTTTCTACTACCTACTCCAGGTGGGTAGTAGAAAAGATCAGAAAGTAACCCTTTGCTGGTTGTGTTTAGTGCTAACATTTGCTCTTCTGCCTGGAGAACATATGCATTCATACAGTGTGATTCAGTCCAGTCCCAAAAAGATGATACCACTCTGATCCTGTGGTGGCAGGAGGAAGAAGGAGAGGAGGTAGGGGTAATATGCCTCCTATTGCCCCCACAAAAATGATACAGAGCATGACTAAGAATACCCAGGAAAAATCACGTGCAGTGTTCTGGGGTTCCAAGCCATCTATACTCCCTGTCTTCTCTCTATTAAAGCAACACATTGCTCTAACGAGAACCTGTGCATTTAATTTGTCTGTACTTTCAAAGGGTATTGTTGAGTAAGATGGGCATTGAAATAATGTGAGACTTCATAACAGAGTTGTCTTTCAAAATGCAATTGGCTTTTAAATGCAATGCTTTCAGCTGGGGAGGGTTAGACTTCAGCCCTTCAGAAATACAAGCTCACCCACGGGACATCTGTGTAAACCACATCTCTGCTCTTTGAACTCAAGAAGCTGAAATAAAAGCAGCCTGTCACAAAACCAGATGAGCACTGGACAATTTTTTGTTATTGCTCAATTTTTTGTCACAGAAACAAGACAGTAGGATTTACCATCCTGGTGTGAAACAGAGAGCAGTGCACTATGCACCACTCATTTGGCTGATACTCTGTGGTTTTTTCATACCCTTTCCCTGCCTGCCTTTTCCATAAGGCTTCTAGTACAAAAAGGTGTAAAAGGTCCACCTGCCAGGCCATCAGCCACTGAAAAGCTTAAAGATATTATGAAAATTACTATAATTTACTGAACATAAAATATACTGAAATTCAGACAGCTTGTTTTTGTAGAAAAGACCCTAACAAGAGCAAGAAATAACTGGCCACGGAACAAAGCTGTTTAACACTAACTGGAGCAAATACACTGGCAGAAGTGCTACAGCTTCATTCTGTGCCTGCTGTGGGGCGAGTGCATGGCAGGAGAGGGACTTCATCGTGCCATAAGGTGCTTCTAGATCGCAGTTAATTAAATTTATTACTATTAAAAAATCCGTTCTATCAGTATGAAAGACTACCTATGTATGTGTAACTCATATGGTTGCATTTGAGTGGCCAAGTGTGAGATGTAAATAAGAAATGGATTTTGTGGTTGCTGTTACAGCGAAATTCATTACAGACTTCCACTTTCCTACCTAGGCAAAGGGGGAGAAGGTGGCCTTGGAAATGGGAGTTTCCAAAGAGGATTTAGGGATGTAAATGGCTTCCTAAAAACAATATTCCTGAAAAAAATGCTTAGCACATTTCTGTGTGTCCACATTGTGGTCTTGTGTCAAACTCTACTTCAGTCTGCAACAACAGTCCTCCTTGCTCCATCCCTTATGTATAGGAGAAAAGTATGTAACAGGGCAGAGAAATGGGGTGCAAAGGCAGAGCCCTGCTCTTTCTGCCAATTGAAATATGTTTCCTCACCTCTGAGTGGGTGTCACAAGGTGCCTTGAGCAGGTGCCCTCACGTCCGAGTCATTATCAGCAGGGACACCTGCCCAGTGTGGAGGTGGCTCCATGGGGCACATGGGGTATGGGGACCCCATTGGCAGGGTGACACGTCTGGCTTCAGTTGCTTGTGGTGGCCATTGTTGTCTCATCTGATGGTGTGCTGAATGCCACTGTGATGCTCCCCTCCATCTGTCTAACACTTTCTCTTACTTACTGCAGTTACAGCAATGCCATTCTGTTATGCTGGGAGTTTTGGATTTGGAATTGGTTGTTTTTTTCCTGTGCCTCTTCCAAATGAACAATTCTGACAGCAAAATGCTTTGATAATTATCCCTTTTTACTGCATATGAAGGCTCCAAATGTTTTAGGAAATTATGGGTGTTTTTTGATCTTTAAAGTTCTGGTATGTTCCATCCTATTTAACAAAACAAAGCAAAACAACATATGTGCAGAGTTGAGTTTTGCTAGATTTTAACAGACTCAGATTCCTCCCATAAAAGCTTGAGTGTAAGCACACTAGTTGTTCTTAATTACTATATTGGCAGCACTAGCTGATGCTTTATTTGGTGACTGTAAAATCTCATATAGTAAACAGGCAGAGATTTTAACAGATTAGGAAGGGGAAAATATCTACAAATGGATGTGGCAATTTTCTTGTTGCTTTTTTCTCAAAAATGGAAATTTGAAAAGTAGAACTAAATAAGTCCTGATGTGGATTTAAGTTATTAAGCCAAATATCCTATTGGTGAAGATTTGGGAGAATAAGTGTTTTCAGGGAAGTTATAGGAATTCCAGAGATTAATGGATTGCATCCTGGGTCAGCACAACTGGCTTTGGGCTAATATATGCAGGAAATGTGGCAAACAAGGGACCACTGGGTCCTAGACCACTGCTGCTGACTGGTACAGATAAGATACTTGAAATTCAGAGCACTGTCTTCCAGCCACTCAGATGTATGGACCTGCGCTAATGAGCAACATGCATAAATTAGCAAGGTGAATGGAGTGTCCCATTGCTACCTTCCCTTGATTCTCAGCATTGTAGGAGATGCAGCTGGGAGGGATATGACATCTTCCAAGAGAGCAGATTCCCTTTGCCTCTTTGTGAGGTTCCCTTTGTAATGTGAGTGTGCTTCCAAGTGTGAAAGTAAATTATAATGATGGTAGTGTAAATAATAAATACATCAAGTATTGATAACAAGGCCATGGAAATATTATCTAGCACTAAATAGGATAAGGAACATCATGTGGGTGAAGGATGTTTGATCTCTATTACTAAGGTGCCTGGAAGAAATTCTGCTGGTGACAGGATGATTTTTCTGCATAGATGGAAATTTGGTTCCTTCCCTCGTCCCTGAGAAAATTTCAAATCAAAGGAAAAATTTGCTAACCTGAAAAAGGGTGGCCATTTAACCTCCTGTTAGAAAGTGTTCATTTAATTGCTGTACTATATGACTATGAATTCTCTTTCTTTTGTTGGGCAGCGTTGTTACCAAGTGATTAACCTAACTAATTCTTGTGGGATGAAGTGAAATAAAACTGCTTTCATAAAGCCTGCAAATATGGAATTTTTTCCCTCTTGCTAGTGTGTAGGGAAGGGCCAGGTAAAAAAATCTGACAGTTGCAAAGCTTTTTCAACTTCATGTTTTTATCCTTTCCTAAACAGAACATGAAATGTCTGTTGGAAATAGCAGAATATTTTCTCTCAAATAATTGGATACTTGACTTCCCAAGGGGAGACATATGCCCTTTTACCAGCAGGGAAGCATTCCTTGCCAGCAGAATGCATTATGTTACATTTCAAAAAACCTGAAGAGGCAACTTCATTTAAATCTTACCCAGTTTAAATCCCTGCAAAAATTCACATACAAAGTAATAGTGAATATAAACACCCAAGTCCTCAGTTCAGTTTTTGATTTAGTAGAGGTGGAGCATGTGTGGAGTAAAATCTTGAACTTCATTTTGATGGCAGAAAGTCATCAGGATTTTGTTCTTGCCTTTCTAAAGAAGGTTATTATCATCCTAAAGATACTTGTAGTTTTCCCTGACCAGGGAATAGTCCCAGTGAGGGCCACCTAGTTTTTCAAGTGGATGACCATGAGAGCAAGCTTGTGAAGTCACTTCGACCCAGTGAAGCCCAGAGGAGTTGAGTTTCTCTCCTACCAGACTAATCAAGGCTCTTGGAAAAGTATTATGGTGTATTTATCAGGAAAAATAGACTTCGTACTCCAAATCCAACTGGAACAATTTCTGTGACAAGCAGATGTGTTAGAGATGTATTTCATAGTAGAAAATGTAAACTATGGTCATATGCCTGCTTACAGAAGAAATGTTTATGTTAATCAAACCTTGGCTTGCTCATGAGACTTGAGCGTCTAAATGCAATTCTGCCTTGGTGAGAAAGTGCTAAGAGGACCAGTTCATGAAAACAATACTCTGGTTTCCTCCTGTTGGGAAATCCTATGTTTGACTCCACTGAAGGAGAACAGGAGCTTTGCCAGGTCTTACAAGGCCTGTGTCCAAGCTGGCTATCATTGTGGCTGGTGACCTGGTGTAATGATACACAAGGAATTGTTGAAATTTGGCTTTTTGATGTGTGTGAAAAGTACATTAGTGCTCTGCTGCATGATTAATTACAAGTGGAAAAACTCTACTTACCACAGACTGACTATTTGCTGGATGGAGATTGGGTTGATTTTAATAATAGACAGAAGAAAAGGAATGTTGGCCACATGATGCAACAGATCTCTGCAAGGCCAGTAAAAAGATGCAGTACCTCTTCCAGCTCATAGATTCTAGTCATGAGTTCCCCTTTCTCAGAAGTTGTATGTCTGAGTGGTTTCTGCAGCTTTCAGGAGCACCCTCCATCCAGGGTACAGATGAAGCCACCAGAAATCTTCCAAATACTAGCAAATACAGAAACTACAACTATGTAAATTTCTACCTCTCTAAACTGTGACACTCAGTGACAAAAACTGGCCCTGTGGTTCTCTAGAGAGACAGTTTCCAAGTGGGGAATAGATAGCAAGTCTGAGTGAAGAGGGGAGAAATTAAGGAAAAGAAAAGAAGTGCCAGTCCTTGGGAAAGTACTATGAGAGGCTGGGCCTGGTGAACCCAGAGCACTGCTTCAGGTGAAACTATTGCTATAAATAGGTGTGGAAAACCACAGATGC
The DNA here is from genome assembly GCA_003676055.1 of Chloebia gouldiae. NCBI lineage: Eukaryota > Metazoa > Chordata > Aves > Passeriformes > Passeridae > Chloebia > Chloebia gouldiae. Next base: position 22,567,649 of record QUSF01000006.1, on the reverse strand, counting down.
AAGGAGAGGTAGTGGGTTTTCTTCATATTCCAGTAATGTATTAGTACTCTGTTCATGTACTGGGACCTCACTCTGCTTTGTTGTGTGAACACAAAACAGCCAGGAAGATGTGGCAAGGATCTCGTAATCCAAATGAAGGAATGCATCATTGATATGCGTGGCTGTAAAGCCAGGTAGAAGGTAGCATATTGAACAGCAGAGCTGATTTCTTGTATAAAATAAATACATCAGTATTCCTTGTTAATGAAAATGTTTAGTAACACAATCTGTGGAGCCCTTAAGTGATACAGTTTAGATTTATAGGGTGTTTTTCTCTTGTTCTTTCATTAAAAATTCCTTTCGATAGGAGAGGGTGCTCTGCAAGAACAAAGCAAGCAAAACTATAAATCTCAGAATCTGTTGATTAGAAAGCATCTTAGGAATAGAAACTCAAATCCCTGAACTATGATCTTGCACTCAGTAACTTTTTTGTCCCCCAAATCAATTAAATTATTTAGTCCCTTTTTTCCTAGACGGATCAAATAGGCATGATAGTTATATTATCTCATTTATAAATGAATACTTGGCAATATATACTCTCACACAGGAGCTTGTAAAGGGCTGTGGGGAATAAAAAAAATGGTATTCCGAGACGGCTTTCTGTTGGGGGTGGCAGGCTGTCTTTACATAAATGTGTATATAAACACCAAAATGTACACTTCAGTGTAGTCAACCATTTAGTAGTTAACAAAATCTGCTTGATGACACAGAGTATGACAGATGACCACCCATAATTGCATTTCACATAGGTATCTAGGGTAATCAAATATTTAACTTATCAGTAATAACCCTTCTGAACAGGAAGAAAGTAAAGGTCATTCACATGAGCTTCAGTCCCAATGGAAACAATGTCCTCATTTAATATCACTGACTTGGCAAGATGTTAGTGGCAGTTTTGTCAGCTAAGGATACAGAACAGAGAATGTTTAATCACCACTACATTTGTTACTCTGACCAATAAGAGGAGGTGGATGCACAGGCAAGAGTCATCATCGTACAGTCACTGGGACTGATTACTGTGTTGTACAGTGTGAAGAATCAGAATTAGAGATAGTAGAAGAATGTGAAGTCTGGAGTGCAAGGTAGAACATTCAGGGAGTCCTGCACTAGCAAGTGGAGGGTCTGTGCTCTTTGAACAAATAACCAGAACAAAGGTGAAAGACATGAATATATGTACATACTTACATTATTTCCATGAAGAACATTTCAGCTCATCCCATGTCTGCGTCAGAGTCGGTTTTATTTCCCTTTTTAAGTAATTTTCTGATGATATTACAGTGTTGATAAGGCTTGTTTGCAATACATATTGCCAGAAAAATGTGAAGAAGAAGTATGAATCAGAAACAGAAGAGGTAAAAAGCAGGGCCCTGTGATCTCAGAGCTGAGTTGTAAGTGCTCAGTTACCCAATTTTCTGCTCTGTTTAGAAGTAAACAAGGACGAACAGACTCGGCATTGATGCAGCCTCTGTCTGGAGGGAGAGTTAGTGTGGCTGGAGATTCTGTGAATGATCACTGCTGTTCTGCCACATCTGGAAGAGGGGACAAAATAAGATGGTTTTTCTCTACTGGACCAGGTTCAGCTCCCAGGCCTGAACTAGCATGTATCAAACGTGTGGCATACAGGATTTCAGGAATTCTTCCTGCTTTCAGGAAGATATACAATGCTTTCTCTTCAGGTCCAAAGAACAGACCCTTACCAATGCGCTTTAGTCCACTTGCAAGTTCATTGTTAAGATATGTTTCCCCACTGTTTGAGGTTTCCTTTTTTCATGAATTTTCAGTCCTGTTGAGAAAAAAAACATCAGGCTAAAAAGCAAAGTAAGCTAATTTTGGAGGTTTTTCTAAGAGAAGTGAAGGTTTATGTTAGCTCATGGTCAGTTAGTAGTCTTTCATAATAATGTGTAGATACATATGTTTATTAATATAAACACCTTGTAGGAACTATTTAGAAAAAACAAGCATTCATTAGAAACTCTCTTTAGAATATGAGTGTGGCTGAGCACTGGCACTCATTGCTCAGAAAACTGTTGCTGGTTTGGATTTTTTTTCTGTCTTCGAACATTTTCAGCCTTAAACAGGACAAGACTGTGAACATCTTGGTCTACCTCTGAAGAACCTTGCTGAGCAGAAAATTTATAGTTCCCTCCACAGATGAGTTTTAATACACCATGTTAAAAAAAAAAAAAAAAAAAAAAGAGGTGTTAACATGGGCTTCAACATCCAGAGCAGTCTTTGCACTCTGTTCAGACATCTTGCAGAGCTGGAAGGGTCAATATTTCAGCTGTGCATCCTCTGTAACATGCACATGTTAGAAAAAATATTTCTAAACATATGTAAACTGCTGTCACGTGTCACCTCAGAATCTCTGACAAATCTAAGGACAAGTGTATCATTTAATATGAGTCTGTCTGTCCAAACCAAGGGAGAGGCAGAGCACTGAAACAGAATTATGTTTACTATTACTGAAAATGTTGAGTCTGTGTGTAAAACATCATAGCCTTCCTGTCAAATGTTTCTAAAACCTTTGCAGGTAGAAACAAACTCTGTATGTTCTGGCATGTTAGGAGAAACATGAAATTCATCCTTGTTAAGGAGCATCTCAGTAATTCAGTAGAGCTGGTGTGGGAGTTGCTGTTGCTCGGTGTTGCTGGGAGTTGGCTACTGCTGGATGTGGTAGTGCAAGTTGTCATACAGCCATGAACTTTCTCAAAACCAGGAAGAAGCATTTTATTAATGTAGGCATTGCCTAGGTGCAAGGTAGTTAGCATGTAATTCCTTTGCTTTTTCACACAGTAGCTCTCAAGGGTAAAACTTTGTTGGTTAATAAGGGTAAAATAGATGGAAAAGTTTCGGTAGGGTTTTTTCCTGTGGCATTTCAGAGTTCATCATAGATTCAGTTTGTGGGTTTTCTTTGTCAGAAGTGCTTTACAGTCCTCCAGTCACCAGATCTGGGGTGTGCTGGAGCATGTCAAAGATGCTTTCTGGCCAGCTTCCTTTCCTTAGAAAGCCAGAAGAGAGGAGCAGCATGAAAGAGGAGAATAGGGTGTGTATTTGGGTCTCAGCCCACTGTGGAGATGGAATGCACCTCAGAAGACCAAATCCTAAGTGCTGGAAAGTGCTCCTAGATCCCACAGCAGGAATATAGATCAGAAAGATCAAACAAATGTCTCATGTCTCAGCTTAATGCAGCTGGTAACAGAAGTGATGAATAATTTTGTTAAGGTGTGCCGTGGTTTACATTAGTGCTTTTCTTAGTAGGCTCCAAAGTTCTTTCCTTTTGCCAGAAGTTTATTCCATGTATAGTTGTGCTTTCTCTTCTACCCCAGCAAGAGCAATGTTGTGGCACATTCTGGTTTTGCAAGGCAGCTCAGCAGTTCAAGTTCCTTTGTCTCATCCCAACAGTAAATTCTGCAGATAAAGTCAAGGTCAAAGATGTGCAGGATGTTTTGTTTGCTGACTGCCCAGGTCAGGGATGTAACAGCATGGATGGGAACAGCCATATGGAGCTCGAGCAGAGGATCCTTTTTAGCAGAGCACTGCCTCTGGCAGCAGCCAGTGGTGGACATCTAGATCAGAGCATAACAGAGAAACTTCTGTGCTCCTACTGTCATCTACCCACCTGCTCCTTGGGCAGCTTCACTCCAGCTCCAGCTCAAGCGCTTTCTGAACCAGATGTATTCAAATAATCTTGTATCTCTGTCTTGTTTATCCATGTAATTTTCCCATTTAATATGTGTGCTGTTTGTGTATGCTGCCAAATTCCTACTTTCTTTCTTGACAAAAAGTATAATTTAGAGTATAAAGTCACTTTAAAGTACAGTGATTGAAGTAACTATTGCTAATAAAGGAGTAGCACATATTTTCCTTTTATGATCGCCTTAAGTACTCCTTGATATGTTTTAATGTCTGACATTCCTAAGGCAGCTGTTTGCCTTTCATGAAACATTAATTAGAATCTAAGAATCAAAGAGGAGAAAAAATACGTGTGTATATACGCATGTGCATCTGTGTATGAACAGGGGACAGTAGCAACTTTGTAATTTAAAAAAAAAATTTTGAATATTTTTATCAGGAGATGGCCCTGATATTTAAGCATTTTATAGCAAAAAACCTACTATGTTTTATGTAGTAGGATTTTGGTATCTGACTACTAGAAGGAGTTTTATAAACAGTAATGAGAAATAATACCCATGTCATATTTCTTCACGGTGTGTAGTGTTACCACTGTCCTGAGTGGGATGGTAGCATTACATGGCCTACCAGAAAATGAAATTACATTATGTGAAAAATTGCTACAAAATAAAGTAATTGAGAGTTGGAATCTGGGAAATGCGATTCAAAGCCCCTTTTCAAAAAAGGCAGAGTACTCCCGTGTCTGTTAGCATGTGAAACTTAAGGTCTTAACTAATACAAGATACTTTGTCTTAAGTGACATCAGCTCCAGGAATGAGTGGTGTGCTGCTGTGGGTGTGTTCATTCAGAAAAGTGCCAGAGGAGCCAAGCAAAGGTGTTGGGACTGTGCTTACCCCTGCTTCTGAGGGTTCTTGGTGGGCAGCTGCCCTGAGAACCAAAGGAGGACTGAGAGCTGCCATGGGAGTGTGTGGGCATGCTTTTTCAATGTGCCCAGGGGGTGCCATCCAAAAACTGGGATTAAAAAAAATTATGTCTATAGTTAGTCACTTAACAGCTCTAGTTTCTATAAATGTTAAGCAGCCAAAACCCATGATAGTTCTTACTGCAGCCCTGGTTCTCTTTGAACACTGAACAAATACTAGAGATCCAAGGATTTTCTTCAACTGCTCATTACCCTCTGAACGCAGGCACGTAGTACTCTAGTTTTCTGCTTTTATTTAATTTGCCTGCACTTTTAATTACTATAACTTACAGGCTGACCCAGAACCTTTGCATGTCTCATAAAGTAAAGATTCACATTCCTAAATATATACATTATTTGAATATTTGAGTATTGTATAATGAGATATTTTTCCCTTAAAAACATAAAACCTGTAAATATCTGAATATCCAAAATTGAACTGAGGGTGGGCTATCACTGCTTATATCATGTATTGCCAAAACACATCATCAGCTCATAGTTATTCAAGATGGTCATATCTCCCAATTTTTGTTTTCAGCTTATCTATTTATGTGGTTATTTTTCTGTGTGTTTTGACTCAAATGTTACAGGAAGCAACTTTTCTGTGGAACAAAAGCTGGATTGTCCAGATGTTTCTGATGTTGATTGCTTATGTCTACATTCTCGATTTCTTCACACATGTTCTAAATTAACATGGAAGCTGTGGTTGCCACTAAAAGGGGTGATGACACTCCCCTAACCCATGGCCACAGGTTCCCATCCTCTGCCATATGTCAGTACAGGTACTTGGCAGACTCTCCTACTTAGGGAGTCAAGCTACCAAAAGCTTCTCCGATTTTTTTTTTGGCAGAATTTGTTCTCGTTACTGTGGGTCCTGCACTGGCTTGCTGCAAAATTAGGGAAGCACTGGTGCCAACACAACAGAAAGCAGCTGGAGTGGGACTGTCCTGATGTGCCATGTCAGCCAAATCCTCTACTCGGAGCCCAGGGGCTGAGAAGCGCAAGAAGACCACAACTGGTGTTACATGGGCTGAGCAGATGCTGCACGGGTCTGAGCCCCATCTGGTTTTTCTTCCTATAGTAGCCAGAGTGGAGGGGACATGGCTGATACGTCCTGGGTCTCACCCCAAGGGGAAGAGAACGTCTGCTTTTAGCAGTCATGGACTGTTATTAGGGTGCAGCCACAAGTCTCTCAATTAGCTACAGTGCCAGCTAGAGAGGAAGGTAATGCAGCATGATTGCTGTAGAGGAGAGACTTAGGTAAGGTGACAGGGATGTTGGGTACAAGCTGGTTTGACCTGTTAGCCCTGGATCAATGTGTTTTCCATGAGGACTTTGGAGCCGGGCAGGATGTGTTGCCAAAGAGTCTGAGCTCATAGTGGAGGGGCCAAGGAGGAGTAAAAATGGTAATCACAAGGATGAAGATGCAACACTGGGACACTGTTTGGGTTTGTAGAGCAAAGAGTGAAGCGTGGCTTGCTGCACGTCCCTCGCTCCTTGCTGGCCATGTCAGCCAGCCCTTGGCCACCTCACTGGGATGCCAGCAGCACCCAGGAGCTCGTGCTTGGGTGGCCAAAGGTAACCCTGTGTGTTTGCCACAGGGTGAGCACACTTGAGCACACCGTGAGTGGGGAGCAGGGACTTGTGTGTCACGAGACTGAACACAGTTCGAGGCTTTAATTAACAAACTGTGTTTCCCAGGCAGCTCTGCTCAGCATATTGCTCAGAAAACACAGGATCAGTATAAATTAACTGATTACATGTGGTTTTTAACAGTGTTACTGCCGGTGCCAAGGGCTATTCACAGAACAGAGGCAAAACACCGAGGAGGTCATGGGCAGCATTCATAGAAAGGAAGAATAATCCTGCAGCCAAGGCTGTTATACTCCACATCTCACGCAGTGCAGATCCCATTCAGCAGAACTTCATGGCCATCTAGTGGTGAAGCCCTAGTCGATGTTATGTTTTGCAGACTTCTTTGTATCAGAGAGACAAAAACTTGGCCATGTGTGAGTTGCAAAGATGCATGTTTTCACTTCTAGCTGGAAGTAACATGGCTGAAATTTTATAAATCACCCTAAATTCTCACATTGGTTTTATTCATTTCACCCTACCAACCATACTGACTACAGGTGTTGCAGCAGGTCATGGAGGCAGCCAGAGGTATCCCAGGATTCCCATTAGATGTAACAATTTCTACACTAACAGAGAAATTACAGTGGTTTTAGAAATAACGAGCTGCAAATAAATAAACATCAAGCTGACACATCAGAACCCAGTTTTCTTCATTGTTAATTTATCTTTCAAACTTCATCTTTCAGCAGTGATTTAATACATCCTGCTGAGCTGTTAAGTGTGGCATCAGTCCTACAGCAAAAGTCCACCTTGAGCCTTAAAGGCTGCCTGTGATTGTGGCCATTAACAGAAGAACTGGCAGCTCCTCCTCAGGGTACCCTGGTAGCTCTTGGCTGATCATAGGTTTCCAAGTTTTCCCTCTGTGCAGTCTCTGGGGGGACACTTAAATTTGAAAGAGGCTGCTACAATATAGTTTGTTTGGGTTTTGGCTGCGGAAAGAGAGGCATTGAGGTCTTTCCTGTGTTGTTTTTTAATTTATTTATATTATAGATTTTTAAACAAAAAGGAGAAGTAAGTTAGTTAAAAAAAATAAATGCCTGTGAATTCCCTGACACATCAGTCTCAAAGTCTTTATTTACCATGGTGCCATCAAACAGTAGTTTTGGGAACCTTGTGTTGACCAGAGACAGCTGGCACAGCCCTCATGGTCTTCAGAAGGCACAGAATGTGGTTTTGAGGACTTTCCTTCTATCTGTTTGGTTGGTGAGGGTATTTTATAGAAATTGCTGGAGAAAGAAGAACGTGTCCCTTTACTGTTTGCATGGCAAAGGGAAAGAACATCAGCAAATCATCTGGCAGTTACTGCGAGAGGGACTAACCTGAGGAAGCTCAAAAAAGCACTTTGTGCTTTTTTTAGCATCTTTGGTGGTATCACCATTTAAAGCTACACAGCTTTTGGAAGACTAAAGCTAAGCTGGTGGTGTTAGGTGGATTCTGTCTCCTTTTCCACCACTGAACATGTCTGCACTGGGGGTCCCCCTATGCCACAGGAGCTGAAGTGGCAGAGGAAAACCACCTTGGACATACGCTCTCACTTGCTATGTGGGTTTCCTCTGCTGGGTAGTTTGTCATTTATGCTGCATGGCTGCGAAGGGAAGGCATGAGGTGACACTTGCTGGTTCTAGCTGACAGGAGCTTTGCTCCTTGCTGTGCTGAGCAAGGGATGACTGTGAAGATCCCGGGATAGTGACAATATTCATCACCTTCTGTGGCTTACTCAGTTTACTCAGTTATTTTCCCTCTTGTGGGATAAGTAGGGTCCTACACTTTTTAGAAAAAGGGAGCAATCCAGTTAAAAAGCAGCAGCATTGATCGTGTGCCGCCTTCATGGGCTGCTCTGTGCCACCCTCTTCTGTATAAATATCTGGGAAAGCACAGAGCAGTTCCCAGCAGTGAGATCACTTTCTCGTATGTGACAAATAGCTTTTTATGTTGACTCTTCTCAAGGTTCAGTTTGTCTCAAGGTTCGAAATTGCACCAGCATTTTAAGCTTGATCCTCCTCCTATTTAAATGAGTTGTACTATCCAGGATTTGAACACTCTGTTACAAAACAGGGTTTTAAGACAGCTCATAAGTTGCTTGCAGAAAAAAAGATGCACAGATACTTACTTTTAAAGATCAGGATTTCCTAGCTTTGAGCAATGGATTTTGTATGTTCAGTATTCACCTTTAACGTTTGATTTACAAGTTTGCTTTTATATCCCAGCTGGTGGGATATTTAAAAAAACCCTACTGGAGTAGTGAAACCATTCTCAGTGAATTGTCTAACCCAAGACTTTTATTTGTTTGGAGATTAAGATGCTTAAATGCAATTCCTAAGCCATTTCTGTGAGAGCTAGACATATCTGTATTCCAGTCATATAGTTAAAGTGCTAATGTTTCTTACTCTCTTGGGGACAATTTTTGCCAGCTAATGTTACTATGTCTCGCTGTCCACTTCTGTCTCCATTTCAGGAATTCTCTGCACATCTGTTTACATGCCTCATACTGTAGGCAAAAATAATTAATCTGGAGAATCTCTTGCCTGCAGGGAAAATATGAATATGTGTTAAAATAGTACTCCTCAGAAAGAAAGTACTTTTTTTTTCTCCCATTAGTGCTTCAAAATAGGATTGTGCTGTGAAGTTATTTAAACAAAAATAAAACTGTAATTTGGACTACCACTAATTCAAGGCTTAGAGATTTGTATGCAGGCAATTAGAACATCAGTGAAATCACGTGCTAATGGTGTTAGATGCTTTATGCAAACTTTTAACCCCATATTTTAACCCCGTATTAGTAGCTGACAGGAGCTTGCAGGTCAGTGTTGACTGAGGTGCTTCCCAGCAGATGCATCAGCATCTGTGCTCCTTTCAAATGCCTGCCTTAGTACCCTGTAGCTTCCCAAAAGTTCATGCTTTTCATTTAGATTGATCTTAAGAGTCTAAAAGAGCAGGCTAAAGAGTCTGTAGCCCATTTACCTTGAATGTCAATAAACCTGGGAAGCCCCAGAAACCTGATGAAGGGCAGAGTTGTTCCAGTATTTACCTAAACAGGCTGCTGTAGCTGTGGGTGATCCTGGTTGCTGTGCAATATAATAGTAGTGAGGTTGATAGGATGATCAGTTAATAATGATTTATGGCTGAGCGGTATGATTACTGGCAGTCAATGAGGGTTTGAATCATGGCCTTCCAACTTGATAATAATTTATCTAATCAAGCTAAATGCATTGCAGTAGCAAGGCTTTTTTCAAGTAATGGGTCCAGCACACACTGTACTTAGAAACTCATGCAACATTACTTCAATGCTTTTTAATTGCTTAAAATTAGGGTAACTAATAGGCCATAGGCCATTGCTGTAAATGAAGTATCTTCGATAAGCATTTATTTGTTTCTGTAGGGATTGTTCTCTGGCCTTGTTCTAATAAACTTCACTTACCAGTGGTCTGAAACAAAATAAATTTCATTGGCTTGCACATGATAGATTGAGAACTGTTTAATGAGAAAATGGAAAACTCACTGCTGCAGGGTGATCTGGATCTGTTAGCAGTGTGCATTCAAGCAAACAACAGGTGTTTGACCTAATGTGAGGATCCATAGTTCAGATCTGGGTACTGGAAACACTTTTTCATAAAAGGTTTCAGGCTTTTTATCTGTTTAAACTTGTCAAAGAGAAGTTATGGAGGCTATATATAAACTTGTTTAGAAAACAGTTCAGTGAACTTGGACCTGAACAAATGTCAAATAGAAATAGAGCTCAGATAAAGTCAGGCTGCTTCATTATTGGAGCAGTATTTCAAGGATCATGGTGGGGTTTTTTTCGGTAATAAGCACTTCTAAATCAAAACTTAGTTATTTCATATTGCAGAATATGCTCTAGTTCAAGCACTGATTGTGTCAAAATGTTGAAAGGGAAATAGATAATTAATTTTTTATGTCACTTCTAGCACAGTCACTTCTGCTACAGCTGATTTTTGGGGGCCTGGGCTATACACCATGCTGTTGCTTCATTTTTTTACTTCTGTTTTTCAGCTCAATTTCACCGTTCAGTATTGAGAGCACAAGGCGTCAGAGGAGGTCTGAGTCTCCAGACTCCAGGAAGCGGCGCATCCATCGGTGTGACTTTGAGGGATGCAACAAAGTATACACAAAAAGCTCCCACCTGAAGGCTCACCGGAGAACGCACACAGGTAAGATTTGCTGGCACTGTGCACTGTGGTTAAGACAAGAGTATCTTTACATCCAATTTAGGGCATAATGAGGTTGTCCTCCTACACTGGGAGCCAAAGGCCTGTACCTGAATAACAGAGATGTCTGTGAGTACATTGGCATTCTGGTGCAGATCAGGAGTGTTCTTTTGAGTGGAACTTTCCTGTCATCCCCTCTTGGCAGCCCAAGACTGGTGGCAGCACCAACAAGACTCTTCTCAGATGAAACTCAACTGGCCTCTAGGGACATACCTGCTGTGCTTCAAAAAACAAAGGGTGATCATTGCTTGGGACCAACCAGACCTAATCCAGAGAGACCCATCAAGAGCATAGAGTGTGGTCATGAATCTTCAGCAACATTTTTTTCACTCTACAGACCTGTTTCTTATGAAACTACTTGCTTTTATGGATGTAGTCTTTGGATGCCAGGAGCTACTGAAATCCTTCAGTTCAACTCAAGAGTAAATTCAAGTCCTCAATATGTCTTTCTGGAGGCTTTCAGAGGCACCTAACTCATACTGGAGAGGGAAGTCATCACTGCATGAGAATTGGTCACACTAGATTCCTATAGCAGAGATACAAGAGAGATGCTTAGGGGAGCTGGGCTCCATTCAGGGGTGACCATACTTAACACTCAGTCAATACCTGGTGTCCTTATTAACTTTATGGGCTGTCACTAATCTGTATGACAGTCATGTAAGGGTAGCTGAAGCAGTGATGTGTAATGGTCGTAATTTTAATGTGGATACATGTAGGAGCAGCAATCTGAAGTTATCAAGAGCAAATCTAAAAGGGGATTGATTGGATGGCTAGAAAGGCAGTAAACAGAACACTCTGAGCCTCAGTGCTTTTCCTTACTCTGATGCTGATTTGCTTAAATTTATTGATCTCTCTGCTCTTAATGGACTTCAACATTCCTGTAACTCCTTGGGGTAAAGATGGTGTTTATCCAGCATATAGGACAATGTTGTTCTTTGCTGAGAGTCTGCTGGCACTTTTTGTGATCTGATGTACTCTAAAGCGTATGACATATTATTTTAGAAAATTAAGTGAGGGCTTCTCCATTGCAATTGAGGCTGCATCTCAATCACTTTTTTCCAATATGTCTCTTGGCTTGTAGGACTTTTGTTGAGAGCAGTTTTGAAGAAGGCTCCATCCTAATATCCCCTACTAAAACAAATAAGTCCCTTCCTTAAACAACAGAAATGTTCTGGTGATCTGGAAATTTCATTACATTTCCTTCCAGGCCAATTTTCCTGTTTTTTTTCATATCTACCCATTAAGACGAACCTTCTGCTTTCTCATTCTTTGTCATGTCCTGTCTTAATTCTTTTTCCATCTTCCCTCTTCTTTCCCATCTTAAATGTGGTCTTTCATCTCTACTCTTCTAATATCTTTTATATACCCTTACTCTGTCACCATTTTCTGTCATTCTTATTTTACCTCTTTTATCCCAGTCTAACCCTACTCTGTTGTTTTCCTTCTCCCTGCTGGATTTCCATGTTATTTCTTTTCTGGCCTGTATCACTCTTTGACCATTACATGGCTGTAACAGATTCAAAGACAGAGAGCCTAGCAGAGAAGAGCCATAGAGGGTTTGGTTTGAAACAAAAATACCATTTATCTGTTTACACCACAGGGAAGTCATTCTTTTCTATCCTGCCAGACTGGCAACCAGCCCAGGAGTATACGCAATCACCATGTGAGTTGCCAAACTAGATGTGGACAACCTCAGAAATGTCACACCCAAGGCAGCTCAGAAACAGAAGAGGCTCTTTTCTGCCATGACATTTTAAAACACTGAGAATTACATTTGTCAAACGTCTGTAATTTGTCAGCGATCTCATGGGGCAGACTAGTGCTTGCAGGTAATGCACCCAAATCAGTGTTAGATAGTCAACACTGCTGAATCTCAGGTTGTGCACTTAGGGTGCTCAGAAGTAGGCACTCAGGGCTTGGGAGGGTATAGGCAAATCCCTGTTTAAGCATATGTAGCTTTCCACCAGCACAAAAGGAGTTTGTCTACCTGCTGTAATCGTAGGATCCATATCCCCTGCTGTGGCTCCCTAGCAGCTGGTGTCAAGGCTATGCTATCTGTCTGGGATCTCTAGGTAGTCAGAGAAGAGGGATTGGCTCCTCTGGGGCATGTTATTCCCTCTTCAGGTGTACCCAGAGATTGGCTTGCAAAGGTGCTTCTCTTTCACTGCTGAATACAGAGGAAGCCCGGATACCTGCCAGGCTGTGAGCTGACTGAAACAAATTCCCATGCCAAAATACAACTGCCTGAACTGTTTTGTAGTCAGGCTGGTAGTTTATTACTGGTTTATTACTTCAGGGAAAAAGAAAAATAGCATCAAATCAAAAAGCTTCATTAAATAGTCAGCTGATAACTGCTTTATATTGACATTGCAGCAGGCAGGATGAAAGAAGTATAGTGTAGAAAAAATGGTCAGTGCTGAATTCAGCCAGTAGATCCATTGAGAAAACCTGTGTCATGCTGTTAAAATTAAATGTGTTTTACGGGACACTTCAGAGGTCTTGATAAGGTCTTGGTATATTCAGACTTACATGTAGCCTTGGTCATGAGGGTACTCATACTCATCTTGTACTTGGCCATGTACTAATCTCATCTTGCATTTTTTATCTTGGCCCTTACTTTTGCTTCAGGCAAAAGAAGTTAATTATTCACGTATGACCCACAATAATTAGTGCAGTTTTGGGTAAGTATAAATGAAGTATGACAGCTATGCACGCAAGAGTGAGCAAGTTTCAGTAGGAAACTTTCTGAGAAAAGATCACAGAAACTCAGCATTGCATAACCTGTACCTTATTTTTTTTAGGCAGGCTGATCTTGCTGACAGTTGTTTACCTAAGCAGTATGTGCTTGAGAACTTTTTTTTTTTTCATTTACTCGATGATTTTAAAGATCTTTTCCAAAGTACATTATTTTGTGTGCATAGCCACTGAAACATTCACCGTAGTTTAGACACAGGAGGAAAAATAATGTGGTATTATGATAGGATGAACATATTTGTTGGTTGGAAGGTATACTTCTTTTCATCCTAATGGAAACAGAATATTATAAATGGTAACAGTTGAATTTAATTCTCTTGGAGTATCTCCTAGGTTTTTTAAGTGTGCTGTCATCTAGCTCCTCAGTACTTGCCACCAGTGTCCTCAAAACTTGGTGTGCTGGTGTGGGCATGCAGTCCACTGGGGGGCGGACTTGAATTATGTATTGACTCTCTGACCGGGAAAATGCGAGTGAAACCTCTGATAGATAGAGCATTGCATAAATCACAAGCACTGGTATGAAATTTCTCTTTCTAGTATCAGCTTCTTGGTTTTGTTTTGCCAGATCATCAAATAGAGCTATCAGGAGGTATCAGGTGTGATGGAGAGCCTTCAGGGCTCGCAGGCAATCTTGCAGCTCAGGTTTATCAACTCTTTCTGCAAGGAGAAACTGTGAGAAATTGACTCACTGGACTTGCATTGAGCTAGTTTCTGCTTCAATGAACTTAAAGAAAATTACTAATGTGTGACTCTACAAAGGAATAATCTTTAAAAATGGGAAAACCAGCAGCCATGGGTTGCATTCCCGGTTTTTGTTCACCTGTGTTGCACTTGGCACAGGTGCTGATGCTGGCCCAGGAATGGGGAGAGTGTAAATGCTGTTCGGCGATGTTGCACTTAAGGGCAACATCCCACTTAAGGTGGGACCCACCTTCTTCACTTCGCTGCTTTTACTTGGAAGTTGGAGAAGAAAACATGTCAAAATGCTATTTTATGATCTGTAGTGCCTATTTCAGTCCTTTTAAGCAGTACTAAAGTTGGCATTGACACTTCCAGTATGACATCTGAATCCTACAGCCTAGTAATACTGGTTCTTTACACTGTATGAACCTCTAAACATCTGAAGTTGCTCATGGTGAAATCCAGTTCTAGTTCATCATGGCTACCCCCTTACCCGCCTTAGAAGCCTAAGGAGCTTAAAAAATTGTATGAATCATCCTGAAGCAGTCAACAAAGAAAGAAGATGCCTGCTTTGAGGTAATGTGGGACATAATTTTAGTGTCTGAAACACAAGAGATTTGTTCCGTCTCACCTCCACAGTGTTTTCATTTACTGTAGTAGTAATCAGCGCTCTGTATTTCTGTGCAACCTTATTTCAGTTGTTAATTTAACATTTCTGAAAGGACATGACAGTGTGGCTTTCTGGGGTCAACAGCTGCAAAAGCTTGTGCCTTTCCAGCATGAAGTGGGAATGGATTTAATCCATGGGTGCAAGCACCATATATCCATGCATGGCTTTGCTCCTGCCTTGGAGGAGTGGAGGAGGCCAAGGTCTGTAACCAGAGCATTTCTGTGGGACTCAGATACTGGGCTGCAACTGCTGCTTTTGTCCTGCCCCAGTGGGCACTGGGTCTGAGTCACCCTTCAGTGCTGCTGCTGCAGTAGAGGGGCTGCTCTGTCAGGCTCCTGCAGAGCAGAGTATAGCCCCCAGGCCAAGTGAATTGTTTTAGTGTTTGGTGCTTTGTCCTTGATCAACGCCTATATCATTCCTGAGAGATGAGAGCAAATACTTGTGCCACAGACGTAGTGAAGCCTATTTGTCAGTGTCAAGGGGTCTTCAGCAATTTTACATGGAGACAGTAAACATCTCAGAAGTACAGATTTGTACCTGAGAAAATGACAGCATTCCCTCCCCAAGATGTTCCTTTGTAGCTGTGTTGAGACACCACCCTAGAAGAGAGAGGACTAGTGAGTACATGGGTGTTTTATTTAGTCTGTGCTTTTTCAAACATTGCATTCCTCTCACTCACTGTTGCTCCATATATTATTTTAATATGAAAGGGCCCCTGTCATTAGTCTTTGTTCACATTTTCCTTTGAGCGCTTTCAGAGTGGACTTAAAAAGTCAGAGGCACCGAAAAAGCTATTTTTGTTCTGTAGGTTTTAAAACTCCATTCATTACCTGTTGTTTTTTTAAGGTCTGTTTAATATCTTTTGCTAACTATAAGTTCCAGGGAGATATTTACAGATTTGTAATGCCTTCTTTAGACAAATATTGGGACGAAGCATAATCTGTCTGGATTTTGCTTGAACTGTGTAGATTTTTGGTCTCTAGTAGCACCTCTTTGTCACCTACCCACCAGACTCACTCACTCAAAGAAAACTCCATCTTTTCTTTCTCATGTCCTGTGTTCTCCTTGTCCTTGAGCTCTTCCTGTATTGTGAAAAACTGTCAAGTGAAAAAACCTCCAAAATCAGATTCTTATGCTGTTTCAGAAACTGGGAATTTAAATAAACAAAGTCAATTCAAAAATTAAATTGCTTTAAGTAAAATAGGAGGCTCTATTTGTGTTGGGTGATGCTTTTATTTTGTAAGAAATACTTTCTTTTAGTGTTTAAAATTTACTGCCAGTTTCAATAAACAGTAGAGCTTTCCAATGTGAAAACTAGTATATTCACAGAAGCTTTCCTTTCTAGCCTTTCTGCTCCTTCTTCATGCAGTTTCTTTTTAGAAGATAAACTCATTATTTAATAAATGAAACCTCAGCCTACTCCATTGATTTGGCAGGCTTCACATTTCAGGACAGAAATATATTTAAGAGCAGATGTCTGCTGGTGCAGTATGTACCAGGGGTGTAAGGGCAGACTCACCAAAGCCACCACAGCCTAGAAAGGTGATGTAGAAGTGAGAACCTCTGGCTGTAGTGAGATCGTTGTCTGAGCCCAGCTAGTTAGAGGCAGGTGTCCATACCAGAAGGAGCTTGTATATCCAGTTCTCCTCCAATAGCTGCTCTGTGGAAAGTTAAATTATTTAGTTTCTGGCACATTTTGCAAGCTCTGAATTCACCTTACACACAGGGAGTCATTCCTCTGCATTGTAGGTCTGATGCTGTGCCGATATGGAAGAGTGCCTGTGTGGTTATTCCAAGGCACTTTGATGGGAAAGCGAGTCTAATTGCATCTGTGATTACTTTCAGTCTCAAGGTTATGAAAAATATTTTCAACAGTGCCCCTTGACTTTGTAAATATGGGGTGCATATGTGTTTTGTCTGTGTGTGGCACGAGGGAATAATGATAATTTCATTATGCAGAGTAAGATTTTTCTCAAAGCCAACCTTTTAGTACTTAATGCTCTACCTCCAAAGAACTGCAGTTCATCTGAGGTCTCTGGCGTGATTGTGGTCTACAATGTGTAGCTCCAAAGTGCCATGAAGGCAAGAAAGATGTCTTTACTCCCACTACTCCCAAAACATTTTCCCAGATGTTGCACCCAGACCTGGAAGAATAAATACACACTACAGGATTTCCAACTCTTGCAGCCCACTCAGTCCCCAGCAGAGGGAACAACAGTTTCTTGCTGGTGATAACCCATGTCTTTTGGGAAGTGTGTCTGAAGTTGCTCGTGCCCGTCCTGTCCTTGTCAGGACAACCTTCAGTCACAAACACAGTTTTTGAGAGTGCAGCATGCTCAGAACTGCAAGTAAGCATCATAAAAGCTTTTTTAAAAATGTTGTAATCAGGTTTTTTTCTTTCCTGCTTTCTATTTTTTTGTGCATAAAAGGAAACAAGAGGTAGATCCTGAAAATTAGTGTTTTCACTCTTACTTTTTTTTGCAAATAAGCAGTTAGAAACATGGGCAAATTCTACAAAAACTTCTTGTTTCATGGGAAGGTAAAAAGATCTGATGAAACCTGTATAAGGTGAGAAGTTATTTTCTGTACTTTAGTGTTTTCTCCACTTAGGATATGAAATAGTGGTTTTCAGTTTCAGTCACATTAATGAGCTTTCCCCTTGTCCCATCTCATGTATTTTTTCAGCTGATATTTTTCTTGAGTGTTATATATATTTAGTCTGAGTTTTATTGTGATAAAAATTAGTATATCTTCTTTTGGGAAGTTTAATTACATTTCCAACTCACTTAAATGGAAGGTGAGTTTTTTAATGCTCTGTTTCTATACTCAGTTCAGCACAGCAGTGCCCATCCTCTGCTTGAGCCTGACTTCTAGCACAGTCAAACACCAAATAATCAGTTGTGCAAAACTGTGAGACAAAGCTTATCCTTTGGAGCCTTTTAGTTATTTTTTTATTTGGGGTGTTCTTTATTATTTCTTTGGCAGGTTTTATTGTAGGTTTGGGGTTTTTGGTTTTTTTTCAAGAAACAAAAGATCTTAAGTTTCATATTGAGAAACATGAGTATTTCTTCTGCTGAACATGGTGGAACAATGCTGGGAGGGGTCACAGAACCAGCATTGAAGGTGGATGGGTAGGGAAGTGTGACTTGTTTGGAGTCTCCCTTGCAGTTGCAGACCACAGTGAAGGAATGTTGTTTTATTTGGGGAAGGCCAGACTAAAGCCCAAGCTTGCAGATACACTTGGCTGCTGGTGGAAGTATGGATCTGTTGCATCATCTTTCCCAAATACTTCAGTGAGTGAAGGCTGCTATAAGAAGCAAAACCTCAGTTTTTTCCCACAGTACCAGAAAGTCAATAGTCCCATGTATTTGTTATGGCTGTTGTGAAGAAGAAAACTTCATGTCATCTTTTGCTACAGATATATCTATAATATGTATATGTTAAGTATATATGTATATGCACTTAACATACAATTTAAAACTTACATATCCACACTATGTCCTACAGAAAACAAATTTCAGGAAGGTTAATAAAACAATATTTTTCATGAACTTCTGGGATTTCATTTGGCTCCTGGATTCAGGTGCACAGGAGGAGGCCTTTTACATTTCCAAGTGTTTTACTTTTTCTGTTTTTACAGGAGTTAAAATTTATCATACTGCATCAGCAGCACCCTTGGCAATGTATGTAACTAATCCTTGTCCTCAAGCATTAATTAATTAATATGTCACATAGTGCTTAGTAGGGCCCATTCTGGAGCAAAGTCTCTGCAAAAGCTCCAAAAAGAGAAAATATGGAATTTGCTTGAATTACACCACTTTCTCATTTTTCTGTGCATGTGGTTACGGAACAGACCAGAGACTTATATAATGGGTTTCTCTTCTTAAATTACAGCAAATTGAATTTTGTGATTGTAGTCCCAAAGGCTTTTTTGCTGGGATTTGTATTTAAATAGCAACAGACTGGGGTGACTGTATACCTAGAGTGACATGTGGGACAACAGTAGTAGAAGAGAAGTAGGGAAAGAAACAAGGACTGGTCTTGCAGAGGGAGTGAAAAGAAGGGCCAGGATGACAAACATGACCAAAGCTCATCAGTGCAGTGAAGTGAAAATGTGTTTGTGTGTTTTGATGTGAGAAAAGGACTCCCACCTGAATTATCACAAGTGGAGTTTGTAAATAATGAGTTCAAGGGCTTCCAAAGTGTAATGAAGTTCTGTCTCTTCTCCTAGAGTGGAGGTTGTCACTGTATATTTGAACTGAATAAATTGTTTTGTTCGTGGTTTCCACATGAAGAAACCATGTCCCTGTCCTTTGCCTAAGTCAGACTGAGAACAAGACATAAAAACGTGAACTTCAAGACGTGTCCCAGGCAGCACAGTATGTTCCTGTTCTGCTCATAGAAATTGTTTTGCCAGACTTGCTCAACTGATACGAAACTAATCTCTTCCTGGAAGGATATTTTATTTGCATATTTTGACAATACTGAAACATAAAAGTCAAATTGCCTATGTTCACCAAAGAGAGTAACTGCATTAAGTAAATAATTGAATTAGATTTTTGCCTCCAAATTAATGAAAATATTGCAAAGTTTTAAAGGGTTTAAGCTAAGATCTAGCACTTTCATTAGAGAAAGTAAAGTGTGTCCTCATGTGTAAGTCATAGCCTTGCTATTCACTCTTGGCAGTTTTGGGAAGGCTGATGCTCACTGGTTTGGTTTTTCTAGCTGCAGAATGGACTTTGATATTTGTTACACAGTACAACTGTGAAGAGAGACTTTTATGAGGGATTACATTTTCAAAAAAGTTTTTTAAGGCACTTCAGAGTTGTAAAGTGCTTGATAAGTGCTCTATTTTTTCATTAAAAATTACACAAATAAAAATATCACATAAAATGTAAGAATTGTCCTTTTTCCCTTTCCCCATGTCTGAAAGCTAAGTTCCCCTCTTCCTCTGGGAGTGCCTGAGGATGTTCATTATCAGATAGTGTTTTTGCTGTTATAAGATTCTTTTCTGCCTGAAATGGCTTATTTTTAGTAGAAATGCAAAATCTAATTAGCCATCATTTGTGATTTTCAATGTATGATTTCCTCTCCTAGTGCCCTGTCAGTATGGGTGCCCTAGGACTGTTCTGTATGCTTCAGAACAATTCTGGTGTTCAAATGGGAGCTGAAAACAGCTGACATAAATACTATACATTGCATATATTGCATAACATCCTGTAGCAGAAACCAAACCAAGAATCACAAGGAGATGTCCTCAACCCTGCAAAACTGCAGATCTGTTCACTTCGACTAGAAAATGTAGCATAGCAGACATAGGCAGAGGCATGCTTGCTTGCTAATTTATTTTCTTCCAATTTGTTTCAAGCTAAATCCTTATGGCTTCAGTCTGTTTTCATGTGGGGAATACTTTCCAAAATAATGACAGTAGAAACTTGGGGCATAAAGATGTATATAGCAGAACTGGGCATGTTCCACCTATTGAACTGTGCAAATTTCACTAAAAACCATTGTATTTTGTGAATGGGGTAAGCAGTCATCTCCTCCATGCCCCCATCCTTCCTGTCTGAAATTACTTCTCAAACCTATGCATCAGGTTTTGTTTCCATATGCTTTCTAACTTTGTCTTTCACAGGGTGATGAAAGCTTAACATAGAAAAAGAATCTGACTAGATTGCTGAACCTTTACCCCTGAACTGTCCCCTATGTTTATTTCCTCGTTGGCTCTTACTTGGAATAAAAGTGTTAGCAACATTTCAAAATGCTGCTTGCCACTGCAGGAAGGAGCAGCAGAGAAGTGACATAATAACTCAAGAGTCATGGTGACAATTCCGTGTGCAGAAAAAATTGATGGGAGGAGGACATAAATAAGAAGGGACATGGCACTTATCTGTAACACCAGAAAGAGAGGGGAGTTGATGCAAGAGAACTGTTTACAGCTTGAGCACTGGGATATTTTCTGTCTTGGTAGTAGTCAGTGTTACTTCATGGCTGCCAAGAGCCTGCTAAACTGCTGGATAAATGAAACTTAAATAATAGACAAATGAAAGGAACTGCAAATGGGCAGAGGGAGTACATAGGGCATCTGCAGTTGCAGTAAATAAGGTTCCTCGCCTAAGGAATGAATATAAGCCAGCTCTGTTTCCTGAAGTGCCAGAACAGTTTCCCTGCTGGCAGAATAACCCATAACTATTTACGTGGTGGTTTTGTGGTGTCTGTCTTTGAAAAATCTGGTCTGGCATCAAATACTGTTGATAACAGCTAGTTGATGGGCAGAGGATAACTGCTGAGGAACATCCTACGTGGGAAATTCTGCATGGTGCAGAACAGACCCCGGTCCCTTCATCTGTTACGTGCCATGTCTTGGGCTGGTACCTACACAGAGTTTTTTTAATAAGGAGTACATGAATGTCATCAGGTTATAAAGTAAAAGTTCAAGAGATTTATTTTCCTCAGTGAATGGTCTTCCAGATGTCAGGGTACATGAATAAAGATACGGGAAGACAGATGTTGGGCTGTGTGAAGGGTGGAAAATTTTGAAGTGCCTGAACAGTGGTCATTATTCAGCATTATTAATTCAATACTTGAAGAGTTTTGAAGGATTTAATGAGCAGTAATTGTAACCATGTTCCTAAGTGCCTAAGTGAGAGGAGTCATGGTAGTTTAGGAGAAATAATATGGTAAAAGTAATTAAACTAATTTGGTTTGTCGCATCTGGACTACAAAAGGGATGGTTTTGGAGGGCTCTTAGAAATAGATGTTGCATTAATAGAAGATTGAAAAATGACTATTCCCATTTGGAGCATTGACTCATCTCTTCAAAACTTTTTAATTAACTCCCCCAAATAAGAAAATACTCATTTTTTATAGAGAACTGTCTAGAAATACTTTTTCATGCTGCAGGGTCCTGCTTGATCTATGTAAATGGCTGTTGTGGTCTACTGTTCACTGTCCATGTATTGCAGTACAAAGCTGCAGAACTGTATCAGAATTTTTCTGTTTTGAAATATTTTTGTCAGGTTTCAGGACGAAACAATAGAGCTCTCAAATGCACATGCAAAACTAGAGGGGTCAGCAAATGTTCAGAGCTTCAGGCATCTATTTTTAAATTGATAGGTTCTTTAAAACTTGATAGATTCAGAATATTGAACTAACAGGATTTTATCTTCCAGTTTTCCTTTTCTCCTCTGTAATTGCCACATGTTTTTAGTCTCTTACTGCAAGTCTTCTTGCTTCCAATTTCCCAAAACTGTCTACTGTTTTGAATTCTTTATTCCTGTGTTTCCACCACCCCAGGCAAAACTCACACAGCCTGCATTTGCTCCTTAAAGCTGAATGAGACTTTTGAGTGTCTGGGTGCATGAGGAGTCAAAATGTGCCCATACTTGAAGCCCAAGAGTTTCTTAAACACTTAAACTCAAGTGCTCGCACGGAGACAGAAGTGTCTGAGTCAGAATGGTTGAATGTTTGATTTCAATTCCACTGCAATTCAGTCTTGAAATGTAGATAGATAGATAGATAGACAGACAGATAGATAGGTAGATACATGTACTGTCATTAAGTTCTTCCAGTTTTGCCCACCTCCTCACGCACTGCTCTCTGGGTTGCCCTGCTGAGGCCCAGCTCCTCTCTGTTGAGTGCACTGAGGATTTCAGCTATGAGTGCTCAAGCTTTCATCAGGCAAAGCTAGTGTAGGATAGCTGACAGCAACTTCTCAGCTTGTAGCAGTTCTGCTCCTGCTGGTCCTTCATTCATCATTTGAACTCTTGGGTCTTCTGGTTTTGACAAACTCAGTGGTTAGTCTTCATGTCTGGGATCATAGCAAACAAAAGGTTAAGAGTTAGTATATGAAGAATTTTTTTTCTAGCACTCGAGCATGCACAAATAATGAAGCTGTGTAAGAGAAAAGTAGTAGTACTATTCTTTCCCTAAAAATTAGACTTTTGTAAAATGTTGATTAACCTTAATGAACAATTGTCTCTTTCACAGTTGTCTTTACAGTGGCCTTTTTAAGGTGCATGTGAGTGAATGTTTTCTTACACTAAATGTATATATTTAATTCAAAACAATGAGAAGTCCTCTTAGGTTGAGCTTGTAAGAGTGATTCTCCTTCAGTGGAGTAAATACCTCGCAAGGAATGTCGTCAGTCCTGTCTCTTTCACATAGCTCTGTGAGGGCTGGGTAGGCAGGACTCACTGAGGAGGGATGCTGGAAGCAACATGTGGGAACTCCAGCTGGGTGATCTACCCTCACAGCCTTCTGTCAGCTGACTTTTGTTTCTTACCTGAAATGATACTATTTTAATCGATGAAATAAAAACCTGTTTCTGGTATTTCTCATGCAAACCATCCATTTTTGCATTGTGTTCTCTGTTTTCTGCTGAGGGTAGGAAGATCTAGAATTCTGTGTACCCAAGGGGAAGGATTTCATGAATATCTTCAATATTCTTATTAGTGATCTGGACAAGGGTATCAAGTACACCCTTAGTAAGATGACACCAAGTTTGGGAGTGTTGATCTGCTGGAGGATAGGAAAGCTCTGCAGAGGGATCTGGACAGGCTGGATTCATGGGCTGAGGCCAGTTATGTGAGGTTCAAAAAGGCTGTGTGCTGGATCCTGCATGTGGGTCACAACCACCTCAGGCAGCACTACAGGCTGGGGGAGGAGAGGCTGGAAAGCTGCCCAGCAGAAAAGGATCTGGGGATGCCGATCAACAGCGGCTGAACATGAGCCAGTGTGTGCCCAGGTGGCCGAGAAGGCCACTGGCATCCCAGCCTGTATCACCAATGGTGTGTCCAGCAGGGCCAGGGCAGTGATTGTGCCCCTGCCCTTGGTGCTGGTGAGGCCACACCTTGAATCCTGAGTTTAATTTTGTCCTTCTCACTAAAAGAAGGACATTGAGCTGCTGGAGTGTGTCCAGAGAAGGACAGTGGAGCTGGTGAAGGGTGTGGGCACATGTCTTATGAGGAATGATTGAGAAGTGGGGTTTCTCAGCCTGAAGCAAGAGAGGATCGGGGGAACATTTTTGCTTTCTACAAATACCTGAAAGGAAGTTGTTGCAAGGTGTGGGTCAGTCTCTTCTCCCAGATAATAAATGTCAGGACAAAAGGAAATGGCCTCCAGTTACACGAAATTTGCACCAACCTAGGTTTAGATGGGATATCAGGAAAAAATTCCTCATCATGTTTTTCCAGTGAAGTAGTTGAGTCTCCTTCCCTGAAGATGTTTAAAATTTCAGATGCTTGTAAGTAATAATCCAGAGCCTAAGAAGTAATCCATGTCTGAAAAAGTGTCTGTGGTCAAAGAAGCCAACTGAGATAGTATCTAGTGAACAAGAGAGTTTAAAAGTGTGCTGAGGGGTGGGCAGGGCAAGTGCTGCACTTGGAAAACAATGCGGTGGGACGGGAGCGTTGGAATCAACCTGCCAAGTTGGATAGGGGTACTGCTATATTTGTACAGTGCTCTGCACCAACTGTTTGTGGCAAGAATATCTATGTAAGACAGTTTGGTGGCGAATTTGAGTGCATTTTGTAGCACTGTGTCATTGGCAAGAGTGTGCATCCCACCATCTGCTGTGTAGCTTGTGCCTGCCTGTCCAGCTCACAGCAGCTGCTGGATTTAAGATACCCAACACTGTGGCCACTTGGCAGTGAGCACTATTTGGTGCTCTGTGCTTGGTTGGAGAGTACAAAACTGTCTAGGCTGAGCTGCTGCTGGTGCAACTACAGGTTGTGGTCATAGCCCTGATTGCTGGGTTCTCCTCACATAAACTGTTTCCCACCCTCATCTGACATCAAAACTGCAGCACAGCCCAGATGGTGCACAGAAGGTACGAACCCAAGGAGCTCAAATGTTGCTGACAACCTTGCTGACATGTCATGCTGATGTCTGTACAGCACTCAGTTTCCTTACAGAGGCCATTTCAGCTGGATTTTTCAGGGCTGTTTGAACTTTGTGATGATACTCTTACTTGGGAATTTTCTTTTGAAACCAAGGGCTCTCTGCAAAGCATTTATTGAGTTTTGAAGAGACGCAAGGGGGGAGGTACTGCCTACGAAAAGGCAAGTGTTGCGTCACTGCTTTGTGTAATTGAAATAGTTCCTTGCAAGCTGCTCATGATTCATATGAGATAATAAATAACTGTAGAATGATTGTGCCTAACAAAGGAAGCAGTTGTTGCAGAGATGCTCTTTTGTTGTCCAGGTTGTGATTAGCTGGTCAGAGGGGAAGTAAAATTTTAGACACACAAAAGGAAGATAAATACGGACCTCACACAGTTTCCTTTCCTCAGTTTTGGTTTATGCTGAACTATGGGATTGAGGTAACTGCCAAGAGCATTTCTATAGACCCTGAAGGTGAGTGATAGAAGTCACAAAGAAGTATAGCCTAAAAACATGACCAAAATGGGATTTTAAAGTTTGTGCTTTGTGCAAGCACAAAATCCAGTTTGGCTGCATTAGTTTTCTCCTCTGACATGATACAACATCATTCTTACCCTTAAATATAAAGCAAGATGGTGTGTTTTCCAAAAATCTGCATTAGCCCAAGTCTGATCTCACTAAAGTAAATGGGTATTTATGAACAGTGTTGTGCAAGTCCCATGGCTAAGTACATTTAAAAATTGTACACCATTCCTAGTAACATCTTACACAAAATTATTTTTACTGTAAGTAAGTGCAGTAAATAAAGAGGAGGTTTTGCAGACTGAATTTTTATGTTTCATTGGGAAATTGTAGTTGATTTTTACCAGCTTACTAAGAAATGTCTCGGAATGCTGTTTAACAAATAATCAGAAACCTTCCTAAACATCATAAAATAATGGGAAGTCTGTGTCAGCCCATGGTAAATTGCAGAAATATCAGGTAATCTGGTCATTTGGGGAGAAAGTGTAGCCAGACAAGATGAGGGTTGCAAACCTGCATGGTAATGATGAGAATAATTACACAGCCCTCTGTCCTGATGTTAATCCTTGCATCACCCCTGTAAGGTAGGATCTATATTATTACCTTAATCCTGTTGATTTTCTTAGTCATGTGAATGCCACGGGAATGATAAATCTCAAGGCTCTCTTCCTTATATTCAGCAGATCCAATACCTCATAATTGTGTAATTTGGCCTAAAGCAACCCCTAGGCAGTGTTTGTTCACGGGAAGCGTGCAGAGGGGATTGTGGGGATTAATAGCAACAAGGGGAAAAATCACAACCTGTTTTTCCCCCTTCCCCTCTTTCTTTTGTTTCTCCCAGGAGAAAAACCCTACAAATGTACCTGGGAAGGCTGCACCTGGAAGTTTGCTCGATCTGATGAACTGACGAGGCATTACCGCAAGCACACGGGAGTGAAGCCATTCAAGTGTGCAGACTGTGACCGCAGCTTCTCCCGCTCCGATCACTTGGCGCTCCACCGCCGCAGACACATGCTGGTTTGAGAAATGCTACCTGTTCCAGCCGAGTTTAAGAGCTGGGTCTCTTAACTACCCACAGTGAATTCAGCAGGGCTGAATCTCCCTCTACAGTGTTAACAGGCAGGGCTTTCCCTGATGTCTGTAACAAAAAATAATAACAGAAATTCAAAAAAAAGCAGGAAAAGAAGTGCCACTCTTCTCCTCGCCATCTGAAGTTAACCCTGTCTGCCCTCAGCATGGCTACCCCCTGAAAGTGTCATCAGAATCACCTGGGAAATAGCAGCCGAGATGCTACAGGAATGGGCATTATTTTACATGCTGCATCCTTTGACAAAAAAGTGTTTATAGCTTGTATATTTTCTCAGCTGCCAGACATTTTGTTCCTGAAAAATCACTGCTGGTTGGAGTATAGATACCACGAACTGATGATGATGATAGTGATGATGCTGATGATGATGAGAGCAAGACCGCTAGATCTGTATTATGCCATCTTTTCCCCTTGTTTTCAATACCATCTGGCCAGTGTCAGCACTGCACCGGAGCTGTGCTACAGACAAGCTGCGTATGAGTAGGCAAGAAGATCCTGCTGGAGAGGTCCCGCTGCCAGAGCTGGAGGTTTGCTTGATCAGACTTTTGCAATAATGATGGTGGCATTTTAATATCATACCACAACTTGTCATTATGCCGTAGAGGACACCAGCCATTTAACTTTTTTCTTTTATGTTTTTTTTTCCTTCTTTTCTTTTGTCGTTGTCATTGTTGAAGTCTGTAAAATAAGCAAAGGGCAGCAGCATCTCTGCTGAAGTACCATATTAAGTATCTGTATTTTACCATGGAATTAATTAGATCCGTTTTCTGATTTGTATAGAAAGAGCCCACCTAAAATCTACTGCCCTATTCTCAGTGGGCTGTTTTCTTTCATGCAGATATCCTCTTCCCACAACCATTATTTAAACCCAAGGAAATAGTCAGATCTTGTACTTGCTGGTACCAAGGTTAGTGGTATAACCATTCATGAGATGGAACTGAATGTATCATCAAAACATAACAGAGAAGAAACGGCTGCATCTCTTGCAGAGAAAAAGCAATAATGAATAAAATGGCTCTTGAGACAATAATTTACTCCACACCAACAGAAGTGGGGGTATGCAGAAACAGCATGTAGGATTTAAGCATTTAAATTAATCTTTTTGCTGGTTTCACTGACCTGCTAGGCACCACAATTAAGTAATTTTATTTCCTTTAACATAATATTTGTGGAAAGCAGGAAAGATAAAGGAAAGAGTTGATTGTTGAGGAGGTAATGGATGAAGTGTAAGTAGGACAGAGAAATATGCAGTTGTGCTCTGCAAGACATTAGATTTCTCCCTGGGAGTTAGGGAATAACAAGATTTTGCCAGCTGTATAGTATGACATAAATGGACCTCTGTATGTGTACCAGTGGCTGCCTCTGCTTGGATTTTCAATCCAAGCTTTTTCAGATTAAATAAAAGGAAATTCTTGATCATTCCCATACAGCCCTATAATTGCAAACGGATTTGTATTAATTGAATTATGTAGGAAAGAGAGAAACTCTTAGTCATCCATTATTCATGCAAACAGAATAGTGTTTTTCTGTTTTATTTCCTCAGAAGGATCTGCCTATTCAGCTCAATTTGACAAAGAGGAGGCTTGGCAATATTTTCTAAGTGTTGAGATTTTCATAGCTTAGAGATGAAAGATGTAAACATAAGGTCTTTTGCAATGCATTTAATTATGAATATTTTGTTGCAGGAATTCCAGATTAAATTTGTGATGCCACTTGTTTGTTTTTAAATGTTTGACCATCTCAGTTAATATCAGATTCCTGAAGTAAATGTAGTAATGTTGGGGGGAATCTGGAATCAAGATAGTCTTTAACAAAAAACAACACAGAGTACCCATACACAGATAGAAAAGCAATTACAGTTAATTGAGGATTAATATGACTGGGGTTATACTTTATAACAGCATTCATAAGGCCCCAGAGTTTGGTTGTCTTTAAATATCCTTAATGTTCCCCAGTATGGATAGTTTATCACCTCTCTGAAAGAACTTACAAAAAGTTCAGGCTTCCCACTGGCAAGTGGGTGAGCAGAGAAACTCAACACAAATTATTCACAGCTGTTGAAGGAAAAATGCCTCTATCAATTCCCATTGGCCATGTTGGTGATCTACTTCCACCAAAATTGACAATATTCTAGAATCCATCCCCAAATCAGGGACAGGGCAGGGCTTCTGGATAGACCATGAGGCATTGCAGGACAGCAGAACCGTGTCTTTATGAGCAGCATTACTACCATTGATTTAAAAAGCTGGTTGTCAAAGTATTGTATGTGAGGTGCTTCATGGGTTATGTCTGAGGTCTGGTTTTTGTGTACTTCAATATCATCTCCTTAAATGCATCTGTCATTGTTGGCATTTAGGGAAAGAAGTTAGGTCAGGTAGAACTCCATTGATAAAATTCTTTTCTTGCCCAAGAATATTTTACCAACTAATTCTTTGAATAGCAGTATGGCATACTGAATGGCAGTATGCCATTGAAAGGCATACAGAATTACTTTTGGGATCTATGGTTTGTTTGTTTTTTTTTTTTCTCTCATAGAAAATTAATTTTGCTTGAGCAGAAACTCCTACTGGGCATTCTGTTAGCATAGAGGAGGATGTGATGTTACTCTCAAACATCGGTTGCAGGGTGTAACTGGGAGAGATCAGTGTTCCTCTTTAGGCTTCCCCTGTTGTCAATGAAGACAGAGAAACTACAAGAGAAAGGGAGAGGCCTTCAATTTTAGTGTTCAGCTTTGAAATGCCCTGTGGAAGAGCATATGTATAACAGACTCTGGAGAGGCTCATCTGCCTAGGCCGATGTTGTTCTGTGTGAATCCCTGTTTTTTCAGCTGGTTGCCTGTTACTATCATGAATTGGAAGCACTTCAACAGAAAGAGGGTCTGGTTTTATTCAAAGAACCCCAAAGTGATAGAGGGTTAAAACAGCAATAATGCCAAGGGACAGGGCACAGAGTGTGACAGTGGTAGGAGAATGAAGCCAAAAGGTAAAGGAATGTGTGCTACATTTTGTTATTTCACAGGCAGGAGATGCATCCTCAGCCTTTCCGGCTCATGTGCAAGGGCTTCTCATGCTGCTGTTACCTGTGGATGAATTGCACAACCGCAATTCTGGGTTTCAAGTACACAGTATTGTTCTTTATGAGGTTCTCATTCATACCAACACCTTCAGGTTTTGATCCCAGTTACTCCATGGGGTTGTTTTCTGGGTTTTGTCCCCTTCAGAAGTATTTTAAGAGAAGTTACTCCGTAGGATGGGGGTGTTTGAATGTGAAGCTGATGTCCTCCAGATCCTCAATGTGTCTTTGCCTTTATTGGCCATGGTTCAAACCTGCCAAGTTTCTGTGTTCGTGCAAAAGCCATGGGCAATTGCTCCGGGGTAGTTTCTTCAAAAATCCTGGTACCCCACCACAGGTCTGTGACATTTCATGGCTGTGGCGAAGGCTTACGTCATGTGTAGCATGCAGAAATACCAGATCTCATCCTGACACAGTGTAGTAGGGCCATCTTAATTGAGCAGTTGGTAAACACAAACATACATACAGTGTCCCATTCCTTCAGAAAGACAAGAGCTTTCAGTCCACCATGCCGTGGCATTGCATGTTACAGCTTGCAAGGGAAATGATGCCATGAAGTGTCAGATTTCATATCTTTTCTAAAGTTCTAAATGGATTTGTCAGGAAACCTCAGGAGCCAGCATTTTAGGAAAATGTAATGAGCAAACAGGTTTGATACTAAACTTTTAAAATGTTTAATTGTGTTATTATTTTTTGAGCACCCCTTATATTCAGCACTGTAAAATTGGCTCATTGCAACAGCAGTTTTTACTTGGGGATGAAGATGCAGTATTCCTTATTCTCTCTCATGCTTACATAATTAATTAAATAGATTTAGACTGACTTGTATGTATGATTATTTGCTGGAGTAATGTATAACAATATTAACAATGTTGAAAATTACATCAGCGATGTTGATGTTTGGGTAAACTTGCAGTGCAGAGCATGGACAAATAGCTGTACAGCCATTCTCCCCTTTAATAATGAGAATAACAGTGATCATAAGTCTCGTTTTCCATTATCCACATTGAAAATGTATTCTAGTTGCCATTCATGACTTTAAATTCTGTTAATAAATGCTGTTTAATGTAAAAAAATATCTTTCCCCTTTATTGAAAGTGGGAATGGGTAGGTGTGACTAACAATATCCAACTTACTTTTTAGTTTGAATTTGAGTTTGGAAAGGTCATTGTGTGAAACTGTGTCTTCCACAGCAGTCAAGTCTTAAGATCCTTCAGTAAATCCATGCTACTCCCACATGCTCATCCTTACGCTCATGCATATGAACCCCAGCACTTCCAAGTGTCTCTACCCATGTGCAGGTAATAAACAAGTTACTTAAAATTAAAATATAGGTAAAAAAAAAACATATCAGAAAAGGAAGAATTTTAAGTAAACACTTGTTACAGAAAATACTACCTTAAGAAACCAGCTAATGTTATTGTGTTATGGCTTTGCCTGTGATACGTGACTGGAGAATTGCACAAAGAAATTGTTGTATTTTCACAGTTTTGCTACAGCATAGCAGTTGCTATGTAATGTATGCTTATGAAGTCATGCCCACTGGAACATTGAAAAGGCTTAAATTCTCCACAATAAATCAGGTCTTGGCATAAAAATGTAACTGTAAGGATACTGCATCTTTATAAATCAAAGTAACTTGAAAGTATTTTACTCTACTTGTAACAGTTAAAATGTGATACATGTGATAATGGAAAAGTATTTTCAAACTCACAGTTTTACGTGGGGTGTTAAATAGCTGAAATGAAATACATTTTTAAACAATCCTTACCTTCAGTTTTCATTGGGAAGACTGTTAGGGTAATGCCTTGCAAAGCTTAAACACAAAACACAAGAAGTAAATTGTTCTGTTTTATCAGAGTGTGTTTTCTCTGCAAAATGGAGTGGCCACTTCTTTGCTGTTTTGCAGATGGTGTGTGATAGAGCAAAGTTATACTGAATCCTTCCATGTCAAATAAGTCAACGCTCAATGTCTTCAACTGAATAAAGGAAAAAAACACTTAAACAAAATGAAAACCATATGAAAGGTTTGTCAGTTTGTGATTTCTTTTTTCCTTCTGGCATTTTACAATGAACTGCAGATACAGGAATGGCAAACACTCATGATTTTATTTCTTCTTGCATTTCCCCAGCTACAGTGCATCCTGATTAAAGGTTGCAGAGTTGAAATAGGCAGCTGCTTTTTGCTGATTCCAGGGGAGTTTAGTCTTCTAGGTGCAGTAACATGTCAAGAATATCCATTGTAGCAGGACAGTTCTGACATTTAAAATACACATACACTTCAGTGAGATAACCTGAAATCTATTTTAGAGGTGAAACAGAAACTGAAAGTGCCTGTAATTAGAACTGATGGGATGTTCCTATACTTTTACACAGCA
Source organism: Chloebia gouldiae (assembly GCA_003676055.1). Lineage (NCBI taxonomy): Eukaryota > Metazoa > Chordata > Aves > Passeriformes > Passeridae > Chloebia > Chloebia gouldiae. The sequence goes on along the minus strand of QUSF01000006.1, from coordinate 22,536,110 downwards.
ATAACTTAATGGGATTCTGTTAACAATAAGGTGAAAATGAAATTTTACTTGGAGAACAATAATGCAGCACAGAAACAAACACGAAGTGCCATTTGTATGTTCACATGTTGAGATACTGTGTTAGAGTTTTTAGTTATTTTCTCAGATAACATCTGTCATATATTTGTAAGAAGAAAATAAATCTTAGTTTACATATTACTTGTAGCTGTACCGATTCTCAGTAGGTGTGATTGGAAGTCGTTGTCAGAGCAGTGTTTTAGGGATTTCTTCCCAATTTATGTTGGATATGCCCGTGTATCCAGGGTATTCTCTAGTGAAGTAATCCAAAACCAGCAATAAGCCCAATGGAGCTATTTTTTTTAGGGAATATGATAGAACAGGGATTCTCTTGAAAAATCCTCTGCATTGAACTCTGGAAACACGAGAGTTCACCTTATGTCTCCTTTCTTTTCATCATGTAATGCTCATAGTATTTAATATCATCTTGGTTGACTTCATGAGTGGACAAAATATATCAGTTCTCTATCTTTTGGGGACAAATGAGTGAAAAGTTGGGGTCTGTCAGTCTAGAGACTCTTTGAATAGCAAACAAGAAGTTGATATTCCTAAGATGAAGTATGAAGATTTTTATATTGAGTGGCCTAAACATTTGCATCAGTAGACTAATTGATCTTACCAGAAAATGGCCAGCTGTAACTCTTGCACTCTTATTTTTCCTGAGATTTTTCGTAAATATTAACTACTGCTAATGGATTCTTAAAATAGCAGTGTAATGCCAGCCCTCATGCTTCTTCTAGTTTTAAAAATTAATTTATCAGAAATCAAAATGTAACTGGTTGTCCTGATGCCTTTGGCAAGGAAAATTGCTTTCCATCCTCTGTACTTGTACCTGTCATTTATCCAGGCAAAATTTTGTATTTGAGAAATCCTGCATTTTGTTTAGACTTTTGCTGCCATCAGTGGGTTGCTGCTGGAGTCTTACTGAGGCTCATACACAGATGAAAGTGCAAGTCCAAAAACAACCTCTCCCCCCAAAAAAGTGCATGTGGACACACATGTAACAATTAAGTATTCATGTATATTAGTTGATTACATGACAAGGTTACTTGTTCAATAACAAATTTAAGTGTTAACCACTGGCAGACATAATCCCATCAGAATGTGCATATACTTACTGTCCTGAATTTATCCCCAGATATTAAGCACACAAAAGAATACAACTCATGCTAGGGATTTCAGGAGAGCACCAGGGAATGTGTTGTCAGAAGGAATCTAGTTTTTTACCCAGTACCTGAGCCCTTCTTGGAGAGGAGTGTTCAATTCTTTGTTCTGGAGCAACAACACTGCGAGGGGGCACCCTAGGAAAGCTGCCATGTTGGAAGGCTTGGCTGATTCCAGCCCTGCACGTGTGTGAGTTCTTCAGTAGGAAAGGGCACTTTGTCTTCACCATCCCAAAATGAGATAGGTTTTTTTCCCTTCATTCTAAAAAGCAAACAGTAAGGGTTCTTCTTTTTTTTCTTCTCTTTTTTTTTTTTTGTTTGGTTTTTTTAATCTGTTTTGTTTTGATTTTACTTTTTGGGGTTTTTTTTGTTTGTTTGTTTTATTTGGGTTTGGGTTGGTTTTTGGGTTTGTTTTTTTTTTGTTTGTTTTTGTTTTGTTGGGTTTTTTTTGGGATTTTTTTTTTTTTTGGTTTGCCAGCATTATTCTGTAATTCTGTAGAAGCTCATGCTCACTGACTGAATTATGAAATAATTACCATTGTGGTAACTTTCGCATTATTCAATACAGAGTTTTTCAGTCCTCCAGAGAAACAAAACTGGGCATCTGAATTTTCACTATTACAGAAATAAAAATACAAAAAATTACTTCAGATCCTGTTTTCCATATGAATGAATTGCAACATCTTTCCCAGTTCAGAGTCAGAAGTTTCAGTGAGCCAAGGTGCTCTCAGTTACAAAAGAAGAGGTGGGTCACACATTGGCTTGCTAAACCTTGCTCTGTGCTGTGACCTCAGCATATAAAAACAGTAATTCAGTGTTTGATACGGGATCACAGGCTATGGCTTTGATGGATTGTCATAAGCATGAACCATGAAATACACAAATAGGTTCGGATACCACTTTTCTCCCTCTCCCTGCCTTTCTAGGTATAAAAGAGCTTTGGAAAGACAGCTTGAGCCAAATCTTCTTGGTGAACTAACATTTTTCATGATTCAGAGTTGTTGTCATTTCTGGTTTCAGACTCTTTCACTGCTACGTTTCCATGTTAAAAAAATCTGCATGGTTTATTTCTTTCCTGATTGTCCTATACATGGCTTCCTTGGTAATGTAAATTCTTCACTGAACACCCACACAATATGCTCACTTGACTTTCTGTCTGTCCTTACAAAGTTGTATTTCCCATTTGCACAATTGTAGAGTATACACAGAGGTAGTAATGAATTGCTTAAGTTTCATGCACCATCAGCCTTAAGACCTTCAACCCACACACAGGCACATGCATTTCATACACATCAAGGGAAAGAGAGATTTGGACACTGCTATCAACATGTGGGGTCAAAAATACCATTAAATCAGAAAGTTCTTTCAGCTGTGTTCAGGAAAAAACAACAATACTGAAAAATATAATTCTTGGCCAAGTTACTTATGGACAAAGCAAATTCCCCCATGGTGTTATTTGAACGAAAACCTAAGGATGGGATTGTATTTGGCCCCAAATTGTTCCTTCTAATCAGGTCATTAGTGTTGTGTGTACCAATGAGTGTTCATTTGATCTTCCTGTGTAAAAATACAAAAACATCCCGTAGTTTACCAAGCGATTCATTTGGGACTGAGGCTTCACAGCAATGGAATTAGTATGTACAGCACCTCAATCTTTTTCCTAGATAAGATGCGAAAGGGAGGGCCATTGTCGGTTACCCCATAGAGATAGTAGTGTCAATAGAGCTCCTACATTTAAAAGGAATAAAAATACCAGTGCTAGCAGGCAAACATAATAGTTTTTTTAGACTTTCTTTTGCCTTCTTTTCGAAAGCTTTTAAATACAAAAATTACTTTTCTTCAAAACTTAAAGTAAACTTCTGAAGATCTAATTTCCCAATAGTTTCCTCTGCATTTATATACTATGTAGTGTTTAGGCAATGCCTATGTTATAAGTTTATTAATATTATGTAAGTGTTGTTCTTGTATTTATGTATAGTGTATGTATTGTAAATATACTCAGAGCTTTTTTTCCTCTTACTGTAAAAAGGTGATTTTTGCCCTATGATAATGTAAAGGGAGTCCCCTAATGAAATTGTCAGAGGATGATTATTCCACTCTATTCTCAAAGATTTAAATGAACAAGTGTTATCGTTTTAAATGGTGTCTCAGACATATTTTGTTGGTGCATTGCTTTTCTGTATTCAACTTTCCTATGAATTGAGCTGTGAATTGAAATAGAGTTTAAACCTTTAAATGTATGCATTTGTACAATTATCTGAATGGAGGCATGAAGGTTAAATAAAGCATTTTGTATGGAACAAACACCCTAATTATTACTGTGGATGACTCAAACCTTCTGGAATACCTAGATACTAACTTTTTAAAATTAAATCTTTGTTTTCTATAAACATATAGTGATTTTTTTAATGGAATGTTTGCTTAAGAAATGGATTTTATTTGCTTTTCTGATTTTTTAAAGGCCACCATAGAGAGTAGACATTCTTTCTCCTTTCACAGAATTTGTGCATCTGTGGCAAAGCTGGAACAAATAAAATACCACTCAGAAGTATAAACAAAAATGTATTGGGATGATATAAAAATATTTTGCATTACTATATAATCTGAATTCCCCAAGCACTTCAAACGGGAAACTCTTTACTTCTGCCCCTCTCCTTTCCCTGTGTCTGAGGAGGCTGTTGCTGTTGCTGTGCAGCATCTGTAAGGTATTGGTGCAGCCAGGAGAAGGTTTGTTCACTGTGTGCCCCTGAAGTGAAGGAACAGCTGCTGGAGGAGGGCAGTGGCACACTGGAAATTGCAAGTTTGTACCTGGTTGAAGAGAGTTGGTATTTGCAATTCCTCCTAGGGATGCTCTGCAGCCTAGGTGGGCTTCTCCCTTGTGTCTGGCCCTTCCATAAAAGAGCTTCCTTTATGTTTGAGCCAGTCTAGGACAAGTGGATGTAAAGTCAGAGGCTTGGAGCCGCACAGCACCCTTATTGGTGAAATTTCTCCTTAAAATTAATTTTCCCCTTCCCCTGAATTCCCATCAGCTTACTTTTAACCAATATGATCATTTTTCTACTGAAAGCCACAGTGTTACATGGTTGCAGGCAGAGAAACGAGTAAACAAAGTTATTTGGAGACCTTTGAGCCTTATGAAGAGATGTTTCTCAACCAAATCTGTGCTATAACAGATCTTCCATCTCTCAAACCAGTGATGAATTTGAAAATCAGTTGCATTGGCCCTTCCAAAGCACTTCTTTCCACACAATAAGTTGTTTGTTCTTCCTCAGTGTCCTATGTGTGTTTAATTTCATTTTTTCTCCCAGGAGTGACATAAGTTTAAAATGCATCACTGCCTGTTTAGTCTGACCTCCTCAGTGAACGCCCACACCGTCCTCTGCTCTGACCCATGCTCTGTTCCTGAAAAGTTATTTCTTCCACTTGCACAAACAACTGCTTAATTGTCCTCTGATCCCTCCCCCTTTTTTTCCCCCTTTGTTATTGAACAGTCCACTTGGAATGAAAAGTTGGCACGTTATGTTAAGTACATCATACGGGGCACGTCTGGCTCTCCGTGAGCATGACAAGGAGTGGCCACTGGTAACCACCTTCAGCTTTGCACATAGAGTTACTAGATCAGATAAGCACAGTTCTCTCTCTGCGTGCAATAAAAAGTCACATCGGCATCATCCTTGAACCCAGGGAGATTGCCCGCCTGCCAGATGGAGTTCTGGCTGTGCAGATTTTCGCCCATGGATTCAGAGTGCAAGTCCTCATGTCCAGCATCTAACGGGGAAGCTCATCCATATGAGAGGTCTGTGACACATCTGCTCACTGCACTGTGGGCTGGTGGCATGAGATTTTGGTTGGGAGCTGAAAAGGCAATGCTAGGGGAAAAGCATGTTGGTGGTCGCCGAATATTTGAGCTTTCCAAAAGTGAAGCCAGCGCTGTGGTCCAGGCTGCCACAGCTGTAACTGGTCTCTCCAGCAGTGCCTGCAATGCACACTGTGGAAACCTCTCCCTAAACAACCCTCACATCCTAGCAAACCAGGCAGAGTTAAACCCTTTAAACAGACAAAGAGCCAAAGACGTTTCACTGAAGCTGGAGTGACTCAGTAGTTAAGCAAAAAATGCCAGAATCACAGAGTGTTTGGGGTTGGCAGTGACCTCTGGAAGTCATGTGGTCCAAGCCCCCTGCTCAAACAGGGACACCTAGAGCCAGTTGCCAGTCACCAGGATGGTGATTGGCTTTTGAGAATCTGCAAGGATGAAGACTCCACAACCTTGCTAGGCAACCTGTGTCAGGGGCTAGCCACCCTTACACTGAGAAAATGTTTTCTGATACTCAGCATAGCACCTGACCATTCGGAGTCCCTCCCTCTCACTTGGGCCATTAGGCAGAACAGCCTCTCTGGTTAAGGTTTTGACCCAGTCTGTAACTGACTATGGTTTTTATACCCATGGGTATTTTCTGTGAGAGGCCCCAAATAGCAGCAGTAGCCATACCCTTCCTGTTGAAACATACTCACAAAGGCATTTACTGCCTCACATATTTGTCTTACCAAAAATATATAGCCCATAATAACCAGACCTGCCCCTTAAAAAGGAATGAATAACCAGATTTAGCCAGTAAGCTGAAACATGTCAATACATTTTATCCTTTATGTTTTCATTTCTATCTTTGCACAACCTTGCTCACAGGTGCACTGTGCCCTTTCCTGGTTATCTTTCTCATTTGCTGGGGATATTGATCTATAAAACCTCCTTGTAAAATATTTCAAATAAATTCTTTGTTTTTTCTGGGGTGACTTCTCTACACCTGTATTTTTTAGGCCTGTGCAGAATATTAACAGACAGAAACTAACAATAAAGTCCAGAAACTACTGCAAAAGCAAACAGTGAAACCAAGACACTTGCAAAGCACTATAAATCTCTGCTGAGCTCAGGTTGCTGTTTAATCTTTATATACAGGTACGTCTCAAGGTTATCTGCTCCTGAGGAGTTCTCTGGAGGCTTTTGTGATTTGTCATCTGCTCAGCTTCTTATCAGTCACAGGTATTTCCCCTTGTAACATTTATTATGGGCTCCCCTCTGTGTTTCTTTAAAATGCAATGCCCTGAAGAGGCTCTGGTATGCAGTTTTTAAGGAGTTACTAAATCTCCCTCTCCCATGATCAACTGGATCATAAATGTGGCACATGCAGCATAGCAGGTGCAGCAGCACTGGTGACTGAGCACCCTCACTGGGACTGGATGCAAACACAGAAGCTCTGGAAAGGAGTTTTCCATCTCCATCTTGCAGTCTCTGGCAGGAAAAGTAAAGTTAAATACATTCATTGAATACGTTACGTATGTAGAAGAGAATCTACTGCAAATAGCATTAATAACTTAACAGTTGTGGCAGCTTAGGTAAGACACTGTGTCTAATTTTTAGGGGGAAAAATCTCAGCCTTTTGCACCAGGATGATCATGGCTCCTGCTGTGCCATTCCCTTTCAGCAGAGGCTAATCCAGCCCTGGCTGCTGCAACAACGTGTCACCATTTCTGAGGGGCTGACAGACTTGGGAGAGGGACAGTGAAATTCCTTCATCAGCAAGATGACACGGAGCCTCTCTGCTCACGGCCAAGGTTTGACAACAGAGGATTTGCTGGGAAATTGCTTCCTCTCCTGTGTCCACAGCCTCATGGAAATGTGCTGCTGAAAGAGAGGGCTAGCTGATAGGGGAAGCAGGATGCAACTGTTCCCCAGCGATGGCTTTATCCAGCAGATAAAGCTGCTTTAATTCCTCGTTTATCCTTAAATACCTGCTTTGTCTACACTGACATCTGAGTTCTGACTGCTAGCACGTATAGGCATGCAAGTGCATGCATGTATCTGCTTAGTACGTATATATGTGTATTTATACACGCACACATGCATGCACTGTATGCATGCATGGAGGTGTGCACTAACTAGCTCTTTCTAAAGGTAGCTGGGGCACCAGAAGCACTACTGGGAATATATTTAGGAGCCAGGCGTTCACGTAGTAGTGGAGTAGCAGTTTTAAAGCCCTTCACTTTGAGATGTTAGAGCCAAAATGGGTGCCACATCCCTAGAAATGTCACAGGCCCTGTTGGATGGGGCTTTGGAGTGGAAGGTGCCCCTGCCCATGGCAAGGCAATTGGAAATGAGATGATCTTTAAGGTGCTTTCCAGCCCAAACCATTTTATGATTCTGTAAAAGGTCAGGGGAGGAGATGAATGATCAGACTCCTTCTATGCCTGTCCCTCTCACCTGAGCTGGTGCTTTAAGGAGTGCTCTACAGCCCCACGTGCCCCCAGACCTGGCCTGCCCCTCGGGCAGCAGATGTTCACCCCAAGCCTGGACTGCAAAGAGCATCCCATAGGACACAGTGTGGCCTCCCCCATGACAGGTCACCTGGACAGCCTGGGGTCCTGCACGCCATCACCTCAGCACCCAGCTGTGGACAGAGGCAGAGCCCAGGGGACAACAGCAACATGAAAGCAGAGGTTTAGCCTCAGTTGTGCTGTGGGGTTTGTCTCACATCCAGGTGGTGGATGGGTCTGTAGTCAAGGGATGTGAGCAGGAAATGAGAACTGCTCCTTTGGTGCCCATCTCTCATTCAGCAAACAGGGGTCTGGTACTTCACTGCTTCCAGTGGGAAGGAGCTTCGTGGAAATTGAAAACCCTGAATTAGCAGAGACGAAATTGATCTCCATCTGCAAAATTGGTAACATGGCTGTTTCAGTCTGCTGGTGAAGTATGCAATCTGTTTCAGAGGCGTTTTGTAGAAAATTAGAAAAGGCTGGTAGAGGGTTTCTGCAGAGCTTTTTTGGTTCTGATTATTCATTTATTTACAAACGATCATTTAGACCATCTGTGGGTTTTCAGTGTAACTGAGAGAAAACTCTGAGCTTCCCAGGACTTTACAAGTGTGCCAAGGCAAGACTGCAAAGGCTTTTGGAGCTAATAAAACAAAGACAGAAAAGCTGCTTGTTGTGATGAGGTGGGGGGAGGAGAACACAGGGCTGGGGCCTTTTTCCTTCCTCAGCCTTGCTTTGTTTCCCATTTTGTTTGACATTTGTAATCAAAGCTTCAGCACCTTTGCTTTAGTTATAATAACTTTACTGGAGTTATTACATGAGCCTCTGCAGATGTACACACAGCCCAAGTTTTTAGCCTCCAGCACTGACCACTCCCCAGACAAGATGCTTGTTCCTGTACCACAGTACGTGTGATTCTGCAAGTTTCATTTATCACAAGGCAGCAGTACAGACACAAGAAAAGTACAGCAGGAGCCAGGGGCTCAAGATGAGGTTTGGCACACAGTACATCAACATCAGAAGACTTGTTCCTTCAGCTTTCATCACTAACAACATCTGGGAAGATGAATGTAACTCAGTCACGGTTGCTGCAAATTAAAATAAATGAATAACCTGCCAAGTGTGGGACAGAAGTGCTACATTCATGTGTTTTTGTGGGAAAACTAATGTGGCCCTTCGGGATTGTCAGCTTTAGTTTGATTCACATGGATGGGCATGTACCCATAAACTTTAAGAAGCTTTCAGGGCTTAAAATATTTTCCCTTAACTATTCTAGCAGGAAGGATTTTGGTAGGAAGTAAGGATGGCATTGATAGCAATTTCATGCTTGAATTCAACTCAGAGAAATATTGAGTAAATGTTAGTTCACAGGCTGTAACTTGCAGAAGTTGTGGTGATATCCAGTGGAGTGATTGCTACTTTATCAAAGACACAGTGGACTCCTTTCTATAGGAGTCAGGAATGGCCTAATAAATATATGAGGGAATATATCTCCTATATAAGTGGAGAAGGCTCCAGGGAGATCCTGTAGCAGTCTTCCAGTACCTTTAGGACTTAAAAGAAAGCTGGGGAGGCACTTTTTTACAAAGTTATATGACAAAGGGTAATGGCTTTCAACTGAAACAAAGTAGATTTAGTTTAAATATTACAAAGAAGTTCTTTACTGTGAGGGTAGTGAGGTACTGGAACGGGTTTCACAGAGAAGCTGTGGAAACCTCCCAAGATTCAAACTAAACAAATACAGAAGCACACACTTCAAAAAATTCTACGAAAACACTCAAAATGTTAATTGCATCAGGTTTACCTCCATTTTCATCAGAGAAAGAATGAGCATTTTGTATCTTCTGTGAAAATCTAGGCCTTCCCATTCATTTTGTAGTATAGAACCAGTATCTCTAATCACAGTAAGACCATAAGCTTAAAAGTTCAAATCAGCTTTAACTGAAGCAAACGCAGCAAGAGTGGCATTTAATTCTTTAGGACAGGTGTTTTAAGTTTACTGAGGTATGGGAAGTTGGGCTGATTCTTGAAAAGCATATATAAAATTACTTTAGGTCCACAAGAAATGTTTTGGTATTTGAAATCATGTTCTAGTCCAGTGTGAACTCAAAACAAAACTTTTAGACATTTCTACTGAACTTTTTTTTTTCTTTTTTCCAGTGCTAAGAGAAAATAATGAAAGTTGACTGACACAAGTGTGCATTCACTAAACTGCCAAGGATACATAGGGTCCAAATAATTGACACCATTAGATATTTGAAAACCAGCATGGACTCATTAAGCAGGCATTTAAATGTCATGGCTGGACCAGTGGAGCTCAGTAAACCAACACATTCTTAAAAGAAACTATCTTGTGGTGAAAAAATGTTGACCAGTGTTCATCTTAATGTAAGCAAGTAGACTGTGCAGGCCAAGACTGGCAAACAAACTCGAATTAAAGGCTGATTTCCATATTTCTTCTGGGCATACTGTCTGCATAAGGGGCAAAGGTACAACAGCTTGAACCTACAAAACTGAGAAGTGTGTGTATCATTTTTTTATTCTGTATTTCCATTATCATATTTTAAACATGCAACAGCAATCAACTAAAAAAAATAAAAGAAAATAAAAAAAGAAAAAGTGACCCCAGTACTTGATTGTAGCACGAGCTTGAACTCTGGTGGGTTTATTGTGTATGCTTAACTGCAACACCAGTGACATATCAGCATTTTATGGACTGGAAAACAAAGCCATTAAGCTCTTTTGGCACTGTGTTTCTGACAAAAAAGGTCTGAAGAAAGGGAGTTACAAAAATGTGTTTTACACTGGAGGCCCATTAGCTCTATTGATCACAGAAACTGCTTTGCAGCCTCCACCTGCAGTATTGTGTGTGAGGGATTTATTTTATGCTCTGTTCATCACAACAAACAGACCTCCCGAGTAGCAATGTGCATTCTTATATAAAAGATAATTTGGGGGCTCTGAAGACTTGAAACCCAGATTTGGTCATAATTATTGTAAGGTCACCTAGGAATTCTGGAGAAATTTGTTTATCCTGATTCCAGCCTGCTAGGTCCAAGAAAATACACTTAATTCAATCCAGGTGACTTTCCATTAAATATAATCTTGTCTTAATTGGTGCCACCTTGACCTCTACTTGTGAAGTCTGTTTTGTGGTCTACAAGTCTAGCTTTAAATGCTCAAACACACATTTCTCCGTCTGATTCCTTGTGATTTCATTATGACAACAACACACTTCATACCAGGTTCTCCATGTGTGTGAAATGCAGGGAAGGTTTAGTAACAAGAACATGTCCAAGCAGGACAGACGTGTTCCTCAAGCTGCAGGCCATGGTGTTCTCTGTTACCTGAGCCCAGCTCAGTTATCACAAACTTTAGGATGTCCAAGTTTAAGGCAGTGGTTCAAAAGCCCGGCTCCCTGGGCAGCTCATCCCACTCATTCTCCCCAACAGAAAGGCCACAACATCCAATTTATGGGAATCATAAATTCAATTTATGGGAATCATGAATTGGTGGGTAGGATTTGTGGGCCCCATGAGTTCCAGTTTACATCTCCACCAGTGTGCTTTCCTCCTCAAAATAACCCTCTTAGCCTGGCAGTTCTGTATCAGGCTTGAATTCACCCCAGTGGGGTATTCCCAGAACATCTCAGGCTCTCTTGATGATTTGACACTTTAGCACTGCTAAAGTGAGAGGAGGAACAGGAAGGCTGAGATGCTCCTACAAAGTGGTTGGCTGAGGACCATTAAGAACTGCAGCTCAAAACAAATGCCTTCCCCTTGGCACAAGGATTTTAATCTGATCTGGCATTTTAAACTGATGAAAATATTGCTCTGGATTTCCATTTCTGACAGTGGCAGAGAAACAGAAGCTCCTTTATTTCACCAGAAGCCACAGTTTCCATTCTGGGAAGAAATACAGGAGTTGAGTAGCCCATATCACAGGCATTAGCCAAGTGGGAGCTTGTCATATTTGATTAGTTGCTGGTGGTAGGAGATTTTCTGTGAAATGTGGTTTAAAAAAATGTACTCAACCACTGACATGAATTAATACACTAACAATATTAAACTTTGGCTCCAATAGTGGCTGCTGCTTCAGAGGGCCTGAAAAACTGAAATTCTAAATTATGTACCAAACCCAGGCCACCGACTCATCTGGCAACATTTACAAATGTCATATCAATGCTTTGCCAGAAAAGAACAAAGTCAAAACACTGACAGGACCCAGCAATCTTGGAAGAGATAGAATTTGGGTAGAAATTCATGTGGAGTGCTTCAAACAGGTATGATCTGGATTGACCTGTAGGTTAGTGTTTCAGATACCATACAGAAGCAGGAAGTTTGAAAACTTTCATGTAAATTAGATTAAAATCAATACTATTAATAAAACTACACCATGTGCCATAGGGAAGCCAAGCACTGCTTGATGTGATGCACAAACATATTCCTTGCCAAGATCATATAAAGTGCATTTTATACTCAGAAGATAAATATTTTGGCTTCTGTTCAAAGCTGCAGCATCTGAAGTCATGTGGCATCATGAGATGCAGCACCCATTTGAACTAGGGGCAGGAAAAGATGATTCATGGGGTCACAGAAAAAAATCTAAAAATTGGAGTTGTTCAAGAACAGAGAAGGCAAAGAGAAGGAACAGATTTCTAGGCCATTATTGTTTTTAAGTAAAGTTCTAAGTTTGAGCCCTAACATTAACATTTTTATAATATGTGGTATCGAAAATGCCGCTTGGCACCTTGGACTAACAGGAATAATTATTATGCTAGTGTGCTTTATTACAGAAAAGATTTTTGTATTGCTGCCCAAGAGCAACACACAGTTCCCAAAGCAAAATCCAGAATCTTCAGCTTCCCAATGGTGTTGTGGAATTCAGCATGTGCTACCTTAAGGCACCTGGTGGGATCTTACTAGAGGAAAGGGAGGCCTAAGTGGCAGAGGTGGGTGGGAAGAAAAGTGAGACCTGTTAAATCTACCTAAAAAAGACACTAAGAGATTTCAAGATCCTGGAACAAGGGTCTCTTGAGCAACAGTGGTGCTGGTTTTTTAGGGTATGTTTAAGGGAAGCAGTTTAAAGGACGAACAGTATTTTATAAATGTGTGCAGTGAATTAAATTTCCTTTTGGAGAGCTTAGGCAGAATGAAGCAGTGATGGGTAGAGTGAAGGGATGGATCGGTGATGCCGCACATGATGTTGCCAAGACAAGGCCAAGCCTCCTCTGTGGCCTGCAGATTGTGCCAGTCTGCTGTTCTGGTGTACGACACAAATAGAGACCCAAAAACTCATCTGTGCCAATGGACCTCACTACAAGCCAGGCATCACTCCCACCACAACTATCTCTGTTAGGAGAATTAGGTCTCTATTTCACCTGAGAGAGCTCCCAAAGTTTGCCCCAAAAGCCCATGTGGGTATGTTGACCTCACTGGATTGCAGCTCTGAAATGTGTTACCAGTGCTCAATCAGCATCTGGAGCCAGAGGAGCAAGGCATGACTCCCTGCCAGGGAAAGGATAGGAAGAGATTTCATACAGGGAACCACTTCAGGTTTTGGGCTAGGTCCAATCTAGCTACGTGCTGATTCTGTGGTGAACCCCAAACTACTCCAGAACTGCTTTATCTAAGCTGAAATAATTAACAAACTACTGCCAGAACTCTCTAATACATATTTTGTTTTCTTTTTTCTTTTTTCTGTTCAGCTGACCATGGTTTCCAAAGCACACCACGCGCATAGAGGAGCTCCATTTGTTATGCAGGTGTATTGTTCCCCATTTAACAGATGTATTTCCAAAGGAACTGAATTCACTTGGCTGCTGTTTCCTTTCACAGTAGCTTTGGCTTCCTTGGTACTATGCCAAGAAAGACATTTTTGTTTGTGCCCTTCACTCTAAGTGGTGTCAGCAAATTACTGGCAACAGCACATATTAGTGTCTTCATCAGAGTGAGAATTTATGATGTCACCGCTAAATCCATCAGGGACATTACATCCTTATAATTCATAGCTGACTCTTGAACACATGAAAGGAATGGCAGTGTGCCAGCTAACAAAGAATAATTGCCCTACTTACTTTAGCCATGATAATTTGCTTAAATAATAAAAATATGCTGATGCAACAAGAAGAAATAATGCACTGATAAACACAAAGGAGAAAAACATGTAAGTACTGATCCATGTATTAAATACCCATCTTTCTGGCAGCATCATTCTCCGTTTCTGATATATTAAGCTGATGGAAGCTTTGATCAACATTTACATTCATTCACACAAGAGGAGTATGGCAGCATTATTTAAATTTCATTTTATGGCCCAAAGGATGGTAGTAATTCATGGCTGGAAAAAGATGGTACATGCAACAAGTTGCAGTAATTGTATATTTTAATGCAAAATTAATTGACTATGCCTAAGAAAGTATATTAGGGGAGAATTCCGGGAGCCTAATTAATTGGGAAAGGAAACTGAGATCACTGATGAGAGAAATTGCTAAAAACAGGCCCTTCAGTATAGATTTCTAGATTTTCACTGCTCAAGTCAGGCTCGCCTTTTTCTTAAACTTTTCTCAATGAGAAAAATACACTTGGCTTACAGTAGAGAATTAAAGCACAAACAGATTTCTGTGGGACACAAAGCACTCATCTTGGGATCTATACATCCAGGTTTTTTAATTTGGAAAGTATCCATTACTGCATCAATAGTACAACAGCAACAACAACAGCAAATCACCCTTGCCCCTTCTTTCTCTACACTTCACTCTGAAAACTCTCTTTAAATAATGTTTTCATTAAAATTCAGCTTTGATGGAACACTTTCAGCCAGTACAAATGAATATGCTTTTGGTAAAATAGACTTTGGTAAAGCAAGATGAAGAGGAGCTGAAGACTTTTGCCTTATTAACCCATACCTAACATATAAAAGACTGGAAAGGACTTTGTAGTCAAAAAGATTTGCTTTTCAAAACATCACAAACTTAGAGGGATGGGGGAGAGAGGGAAAAAAGAAGGGGAAGCTTGGTGCAAGAAATCATCTATAGGAGCTACAAAGGCTGCCAGACAAAATATTAGTCTTCTGCTAAATTATACAGCATGATATGAAAACACTTGCATTTCTGAAAGGCAACAAAAGAGAAAAATACTGATGAGGAAACCAAATCTTCAAAGCCAAAGCTAGGAATGTTATTCTATGCTCCATGGTAATCCTCAGCTTACACCAGCTCTCTGTTTGGTCCCCAGTGCCAAGGGACAGTAAGCTCCACTGATTTCACCACACTATCCTGCAGCCTGTGAATCAGAGGTGTTGTGTTGCCGCCAGGAAAAAGGGACCTGTTGAAAGAGATGTGCTCTGTAACCATGGCAGTCATCAAGAGGGTTATGGATCTTAACCACACTAGTGAGTAAGGTAAAGCAAAGCAAACTGTCAGCACAAACCTGTGAAGGGGAAAAATCCAGATGGAGGCAAACTACTGTAGTGATGATATTTCCGTGATTATATAAGTCTGGAGAACAGTGCACACCTTGTTATATGACTTATGAAAGAAGTTATAATTTGTGCTCCTTACATTTTGGAAGATGTGTACTAGCACGGTTAAGAAAAGTTGTCTGTACTTAACTGCAGTAAGATGAACATGTAGCCAGACTAGACACTTCTGGTTTCTTATCCAAAACTCAGGAAGCACAGTTTTTCCTGCTACTTTTATTAGCCAGCCAGAAATGTTAACATGATTGTTCTACAGTATGCCATGGGTTACCTGGAATACCTGAGTCACTTTGAATTCTACATACCTTTAGTTCTTTTAATGTTCAGTCTGAATGTTATCATGCTGAGGTGGGATTTATTGCTATAAATATTTTTCTTATGACTCTTAACTAGTGCTTGTTTGACAATGATAAAAACTTAACTGACATATGTTCATTGTGTGGTAATGCACTTAATCCGTGCCTTGTCTCTGTAATCTTACAATCTGTAGGCTGCATTGCATAAAGGAATGGCTTTTACAGTACTTCAGTCTTTATAGAGCAACCATTTGTGGATTAAGGGTGTCTTTCCCTAGTGATACATGTTGGCACACCTACCTCTAACTTCCATGGTATAAGTTAAGGGAGAATTCTGCTTGGTAAGAACATGTAGGTATACTGATGCAGGTGCACACATCTCAAGGGTTACCCAAGCCCATCCAAAAGCCAAATCTGCTCTTGAGTGTCTGGAAGGCCACAAGGTTGATGCAGAGGAAGACTTTCCTTTGGAACATTTCAGTACTTTATGTGCTCAGGCACTGCCAGCACATTTATTACCCATCATTGCGCTATGACAGGGTCAGGGTGCTCGTGAGGAGGTCAGGACAAGCAGACCTGGACAGACTTTTTGCAGGCTGCCTACGAGGAGCTCAGGTGGAGAGGAGGTAGGATTGTGTATTCACAGCTACAGATGTAGCTGTGGCATGTCTTGTCCAAAGAACACTTAGCACATGTACATGTGGCTCACTCAGGAAAAAAGAAAGATCTATGGCACCTTTATTTAAATAAAATGACCAGTGGAACTGGGACCAGATAACATCTTGTTCCACAAACATGAACCTACAGACACAGAGCACATTCACTCAAATAGCTGAAGAAAATACTTTACCAAGGAATCATTTCCATTGCAGGTGAGTGCTTTGGAATGCTGAGGTGTATGAAATATTAGTCACTTGACCTGCTGTGTTAAAAATGTATGTGTTTATGAATAACCTGCCTCAAAAATGTGGCTTGGGTCAATCCATCTGTCCTTAATATGGCATCAGATTCAAAACACGATCATGGTTCTTGGATTTGATTCCGATGTGGCCAGAAACACAAGTGAATTATTTTTATATGTGGAAGTACAATTTCCAAAGGTCTGTGCATCAACACTGCTGCATCCAACTGAGCTCCCACTATTTGTGTGCACATTTTGAACCCTGAAACAAACACATCCTACACCTTTACCTGTGTCTTCAAGGTAACATGTTCGTATCTAAGTATTCTTTTTTTGTGAGCCTTGCAAGAAGCCAAATAATTTATGTATAGCATAAAATGCATTTATGGTCTTTCACAGGTCAGCTTAAGCAACAAAAAAGCCAGCAACTTCCTCATAACCCACTGTGAGTAAAGAGGGTGGCACCAGTTTAGGAGGTGGAGTTGCTCTTGAGAGCCTTTCAGCAACCTATTCAGGGATCATCGGAAGGCAAGTTCAAACCTGTTGATTTACAGGCCAAACAGTTCATAGCTGTGACACATTCTGCAAGTGTGAGATTATTGCAGCAGAACAGCTGTGGCCTCATGATCACTGACTAGACCCCAGTGCTATCACCCTTGTCCCACATGGACTCGATAGGCTGCACACGCTGTGTGGGGCAACGAGTCAAGGAACCTGCAAGGCTTCTGAATAAAATAGGGTGATGAGAGAATGGCACACTTCACCTCTAGATGAAGTATCGTGTGAGGATCACCGTGTGAGCCACAGACCAGCTGATGAGGACTGTGTTTTCTGTGCCCCCAGTGCTCCTTCAGCAAGCTGCAGTGACAAGGGCAGAAGGAAGACTGGGTGTGGTGTTGCAGAGGACAGATAATTGCTACCTTAAACCTGAGCTTCCTCATGTTCAACGGGGGAATGAAGATCTATCTCTTTGTTCAGGCTTTTAGCCAGCTTCCCTCTCTGATAAAAATAACTCAGTGAATGGCAGTTTCGAGCAAACTGGCAAAAGTTTCTACTTGTTTTCCTTTCAAACCTGAAATGCTTCAGGAGTTCACAAGATGCTTGTTTGTCAAATTAGGGAATTTTTCTTTTTAATCGAAGGTTTAGGAGTAGCTCAGATACTTGGAGTAAATAAAATAAAATAAACCAAAGAAGTGAGAAAAATGCACTCTTTATATTTAGGAATGCCACTGATCCCCACGACTGCTTTCAGCACAGTGATGTATGTCTGCCTGTTGCTGTACCCCTCTCAGCAGAGCCAGCTGTACCCTGCAGCAAGTCTGTGCTGCTCAGAGGGCTTTGCAGAGAGCCTGAAGAGACTGCATCCATGTGTTACAGGCCTTTGTTCTCAAATGCAGATGAATTAGTTGTGCTATTTTCCTACAAGAACTTAACTATCAGTCAAAATGGTGACATCAGTGCCTGTCCAGGTCTAACACTTTTCTCAGCAAAAATTGTTATGTGGAGGGGGGTAGGAATTTTATAACAATAAAAATTGTTATGTGTTCCTTCCAAAGAAGGAACACCTCTTTGAGTTTTCTTCATTTGAATGGAACAACAAACTCTGGAAAGGGTTTATACACACGTTCCCACACCTTCACACATGTTTAGTTTATATAGACAACATGTTGTAATCAGCATCTCTTCTACTGCTCCCCCATCCTTTCTCTGCAAAGTGACCGGAGGAGTACCTACATTCTTCAGTATTTGGTTTCATTCACAAAAGCACTGCTTCTTTCATGCAGGAAGGCTGATTTGAAGGTACTTATGAAGCCTGTTTGCACTGGGCCGGATGTTCAACACACTGTTAATTCCAAGTTTGGCAACAAAATCCTATTTTAGAGAAGGAATTGCAGCTCACAATGACCAAAAGTGCAGTCGCACCTTGGTAATAAAAGGGCCCTTCTTTCTAGGTGACATTCCATAGAACTGAAAATTAGGTATATCTTTCTTTATAAGGGGGACTCTGTATTGTATAAAAGTACTCTCCTTGAGATATTTTCCAATATCTGCTTGATTATAATGTTCTATTTAAACAAACTAGCAAGCCTGTCAGAAATGGTACTTATTGCAGGGCAAGAGGCTTTTGACCTTCTGTGTAATTATTCCCAGCTCACCCTTGGAAGTCTGCATTACTCTAAACTGAATTTGTGGCATTGTGTAGTGCAAAAAGGAATTGAATTGTATCCGTTAGTAAATTTGAACTGGAATGCACAGTAAATGTCAAGACTCTTAATTGAGCTTTCTATAATGGCTTCCAAGCTTACTAAGGAACGATCAAAAGCTATTAGTTATGACTAGGTAAACATTTTAAGGATATTTTTTTTCCAAAAACTCTTTACTTCTATTTGATGAGCCTTTGTACCCGACTTAATGTAAAGCTATGAAAGAATAGATGTGTTTTTGATAAAATTAGTCTGAGTACCTTTATGAGAACATTCAGGGCTAAACACTCACGGTTTCAAAGTGTTAACTGTAAATCTTTCTACATTAGTCTATATTATAGCAAAGCCTTTTTTTATGCTCAAGTACCTGAGATGCATTCTTACCTATGAGTCTAGACTCTGCCAGACTTTTCCCCTGTTAGATATTGCCTCTCTCCTGCTCAGGAGTATTAAGTTGACCATGGAAGCAATCTTCTTTTTTATGTGAAATCAGTGATAGACAATCTGTTGTTTTCTTTTCTACAGCAAGATCTTCAAAGCTATACAACAGTCTTATGAAAGATCTGGTCAAGAAGAGCATAAAGAAAGCTTCTTCTTTTGTGAATCTCTTACCCAACATTTGACTGAAAGCAAGGTGGAGGACAAAGACTGTGGCTGCTTGCAATAGCTCCTCAAAAGCCAGCATTACCTGACTGACAGTAACACATCCTTATCCAAGACCAAGAATCTGTTCAAAGCAAAGATAAAGCAGTTGGCTGCTGCAGCAAGGCTGGTTAAGATACAATGCTTCTGCAGCCAACAGCACAGAAGAGAACAATGTGTTCAGTGTTAGATGTAGGTCAGATCTCAGCTCACATAACCACATACACATTTAAGGTACATGGTGTGGAAGGAGCTCACAAAGAATAAGTTGAATTAAGTGCAGAGCAAGACTTGAAATCTTATCAGGGAAGCCCTACTTCTGCCACCAGTACCCACAATCTCATTTAGATATTCAGAAGAAGTGTATATGAAGCTATGTTCCATGGCACTTCAGGTAACTTCTGAACTCTGATACATAAGCAGCAGCAGCGAAACAACAATGAAAACAAACAAACCAACAACAACAACAACAACAAAAAAAACCACCACAAAGAAACCAACCAGGCCACTTGCTGAGAAGTAGTTAAGTAACTTGAGAGTAGTTAAGTACTTGCACATCTAGACATCAAAGTACAGACTCAGACATTGAAAACTTAATTTACATCCTCCTGTGCTTTGTGTGCCCTGTGTCCCTACAGACACAGGTATGAGCAAAGGGAGACATGAGGTGTACAGAAGTAGAAGTAATTTAGACTGCCTGAATCTAGGCTCAAGTGCTTTAAAGGACACCATGCTAAAATTTTCTTCATTCACTGCTCTTAACAACAGCTGCATCTTAGTTATAATGAAATAAATTTATGCTGATTAACCATTAGAAAATTATGCAGATTTTCATAGAGATAAATGTGAAATCATTAAGAGACAGTTCCTTGCAACTGGTTCCTTTTTTTGCCCCAAATGGAAGCATCTATTAAAGCTGTACAGTTCATCTGAACAGGGCTTGCAAAATTAGAGATGTTGTCTTAGTGACTGTGTGTGAGAACAAGAATGCCCCTAAGAATGCAGTGAAAGAAACATTAGCAAATTTCTGAGAAGAAATCCAAAAGCAAGTTCTTCACAAGCAGTTTTTTAAAAGATTACTCAAGATAAAATGTCAAAAGCACATGACAGTCATTAAGAAACTTACATTTTACATATTGATTTTTATATGTTCTCAAACAATAGTGTCATAGGAAACTGAAATATGTACTCAAGAGGAAGTCATTATAAGAAATATTGGTAAAAAAGGTGCTACCACTGCTCATTGTCATATAGTTTGTTCACAAAATTAATTCAGGTTGTGGGTTTATTGATATGAAGAGGTAAACTCTAAGTAGAGAGGCGAAAAGATGAAAGATAACCACAGTAAAGGAGAAGGGATAACTGTCTCTATGCCACTAGAAAAGTGAGAAGACAGAGATAAACAAAAAGCAGTGTGAGATGATGCCAGTGATGACCTATTTCTTTTTCCAAAGGGAAATATTTTCCCACTAATTCTTCTGCCAGTTTCCTATCTATGTGATATCTGCCTCAGTGCTTTTCAATACAGCTTATATATCTTTTTGAGGAGGTGCTGCATTTGAGTGGAATTTGCCTGCCCCATCTCAGATAGCTGGGCTGACTCAGTCACCCAAATGTTTGTCATTGGTTCATCTCATCCCCGTGCTACCACTGCTCTCCTGGCTTTAAGTCCAGTAAGAGACTGTCCCTGAGTACTCTGACTGTGGTGGCAAATAGCCACATCTGTAACCAACCAGTTGATCCTGAAAGGGGTGACTCACCCCCTACAATGCTGTACTTATGAAAAACTCACAAGATTTATTAAGATTTAAAAATAGTAGGAAGCATGATAGATGGATTAAGTGAACATATACTAAAAAAAACTTTTGTCACCAAAGGAACCAGCCACTTCCCAGTCAGAAACCAGACCATCAGATTATGGCAGGCATTGCAGCTGTTTGTCTCTCCTGCCTGAGTGGGCAGTGATTCCATGGAGGCTGCTGGCTATCACCTGTAACACCCAAACAGTGCCTCAGGCTGCTTGGTAGAGGCTTGAGGTTTTCAGGAATCCAGGGAATCACATGATCATATGCCCTACTGTGTTCATGAGATGTGAATATGGCTTGCAGCACAGAAAAAAAAAAAAAAAAAAAAGGAGGTTGCAAATCCATGGAAATCAACCAAGCCTGCGAGGAATTTGTGGTTTATTTACTAAATTCATCCTCCCTTCCTAGGAAAGAGTCAGCCTGATGAACCCAAGCACTGAGCTGTGTGCCTGGCTGCCGTCACACCTGTAAGTCAAGCAGTGCTGGGAAGCACTGACGAGCACTGCCACCACTTGTGCTTTTGTACCATTGGAATGGCCTCTGGCCTGCATTAGCATTCTTCCAAACAACACCTGGGAATACTTGAGAACTTAGCACGGCCCACAGACCCTTCCCAACAGGCAGCTGGATGCTGCTGTCCTGTTTTGGAGACTAAAAGAGTTGAACAGTGTGAAGTGCCTCATGCCAGCTGGCATCAATGCCAGAAGGTGGTTTCAGGGTAGATTTTTAATGTATTAACATGCCCTAGGTAGTAGGGAAACTTGGTTCTTGTGGTTTGTGGCCCATGATTTCAGCAGCAAGTTCATCCGCATGTGTTTTTGGAAGTTGAGGCAGTTTCTATTGTATCCCTCTTTACTGAAAGCTGAGGGCATGCTAAGGGCTGGGAGTCAGAATTTTAGGCTATCATAGAGTCATAGAATATTCTGAGGTGGAAGGGATTAACTAGGATCATCAGTCCAACTCCTGGCCCTGCACAAGACATTCCAAAAATCACACCATGTGCCTGAGACCATTATCTATATTTTTCTTTACTCTAACAGGATTGGTTCCCACTTTCCTGGGGAGCCTGTTCCAGCATTCAATCACCCTCTGAGTGAAAAACTGTAAACCATATGTTAGGACATCTATGAAAGGACTTACACAGCTGTGAAGGGAGACAACAAAGGTGACAGGTTTTGTTTTCTTTCCCTGTGAAATTTTGAATTAAATTCATTACCTACTTGTGATGGGCAGAGAGCTGTGCACAGCGACCCACAGGCTGGGTGATGTGCAATTTGTCAGCAAGTGGTTGTGGGCAGGAGAAATTATAAGATGTAGAAATGTTTATCTCAATGTGCATATCTAGTGTAACCAGAGATGTCCTAGGATATCACACCTGGCCTCTGCTGTCTCTCCAGGAAGGCAAGGGTCACCCACAGGCCAGGCTTCACAGCTGCTGATCCCATGTGGATTGTATACCTGTCTATGTTCAAAGCACTGACTTGAATTTTAAAGGAATCTTTGCCTGGAGTAGCTGGAATATCTGCTGTCCTATCTGAGGAAGCCACCAAAGATGAAGACCTTGATGTCTCGGTGGCTGATAGTGGGTGTAGGGAAGAATTAACTGTCTCCTGAAGGCACCTTGTTTTGCAGCTAAGTGCCAACACTTAACTGGGAGAGGTGTCTACCTGTATTTTGGATGCATAGCTTAGGGCAGACAAATTGCAGTGAAGGAGTCTAATAAATTGCTTTGTCACAAGCATAACCAAAGCAGTAATGGGTTCTGATTCAGTGGAGCAGGCAAAGTTCTGTGGAAAACAGCCAGTATGATTTAGCACTAGCTTTAGAAGCTCCTTGATGTTGTTTGCTAATGGTGCAATTGTACTTTTGGAAGGACTACACGGAAGAGCAATTACACTGTCTTGCAAAGGAGCTGAAAACCAAAGACATTTATAAGTGACTCAGTGAAGAACTGAAAAATGGCTACACTGCACAGCCCTTGTGGCCATCTCCTCTCCTCTCCAAGTGTGGGAGGATAGATCAGGCAGACAGTGATGCTGCCCTTGGAGTTTAAGAGCCTGGGCTAAGGTTTCTTCCTGTTTTCCCTATGCTAGTATCTAAAGTTCATTCAGGGGACTCTCAGAGAGTCCCTCTAACTCTGAGCACACAGAGCCTTCAGCACAGCAGTGTGCTCATGGCAAGAAACCACAGGACTCCTTGAGGCAAGCAAGGATTTCCTGGCACAAAGTGCTTGACCACTCTTTACTGAAAGCTGAGGGCCATGGATGAATTGCTGCAGTGCCTAGCTTCTTACTAGCTATCACAGAGGTAGGGAATGCTTCTGGAGAGCAAAACTTTCCTGTTGTAAAAACTCACACTGGTGATTAAGGAGACACCTCCTCAAGTCCTGAGGAGTGCTCAAAATGCTTTCATTAGAGCTAAACAAAATCTCAGTAACTGTGTAGTATTACATAGCAAGCACAGTCATCTTCAGTATGTCTTTTTTTTTTTTCCCTTATAAACAGTAGGAAGAGAAAATGACTGGCAATGAGTTGAACACTGTGACGTAGATTTTTAATTTATTCTTTTACCTGAGTGAGCTTATAAATAGCAAAAGAAGCTATAAAAAAATCCTGTACATGTACACAGGGAAATCCCAGAGTATACTGCTGAATGAAACAAAGATAAATAATTTTAAAAACTGGATTTTAGCTATTTCTGCATAGCAGGATAAACAAGGTGGAGAATGTATTGTGCAGATCCTCAAAATTGTAGCAGAGGAAAAATAATTAGTCTTTAGATTGTTTTTCTCCTTAGCCAGCCTAGATAAACAGCAAGTTTTCTGTTTGTTTTATTTGAATCTTTTTTGCTCTTCTGGGTTTTTCTGAGGGAGGACATTGCAGGTACTGGAATAGAGAAAAGATCTTAAGGATTTGGCAGGTGAAAGCTGCTCTAAGTTTCACTTATGTGCCTCCCCTTCAGTGTTTCTGAAATAAAGAAGAGATTTGTGATGTATGTATTTCTGACAGGACAATAAAAAATCAGACCTGAGTAAACAAATCTGTGACTTGTTCCACCTGCAAAGACAGCCTCCCCAGACTGAGCACATTGGAAGTGACTCACAGTCACAACTGAGGAAAAATAAGGTTCTTATAAGAATTGCCTGTTTAATCACTGGGGATCTGCACTTGAAAACTCAGGCCTGCATGCCTAAAATAAGTTGTCTATGCCAATGTCAAGAGGGTGAAAACAGGAAAAATAGAACCACCTAGAAGATATTTTAGTGAGTCCTTCTCTTCCTCTCATCAGCCAGTTCCATTTTCCAGCCTGGTGGAAGAGGGGAATAGACCAGAAATTTCTGCTGTATGCCTCATTCTCCTAGGATTGTGAACATTTAAGTGGAAGATCAAATTCTTCTCAGAGAGCCATGCATCCTACTAATGTAAGTGACTTTGATTTAAACTTAATAAATTAAAAACAAAAGGACAGAGAAGCCTAAGAAGGAAAAGATTTTAGGTGCATCTGATCCAAAAGCAAACAGAAGCCTCACACTTGCTCAGCCCAACCTGATTGAGCTCACCAGACTCACTGAAGTGATTTGCTGTTTGACCTGAAAGTGCCTTAGTGTTCACTTGCCCCAGCATGTCCCACAACACTGGTCTGAGTAGTTTCGGGGCTTAGCTGCAGTCTAAAACATGCTGAGATTGAGAGTCTGGCAGAGCAGAATGTCCTGATCCAGAGGTTTCAAAGGGTGCTGCCACGCACAAATCTGATACGTGTGCTGCAGACAGCAGGCACTCATTTTCTCATCCCCTGGATGAGCTTTTATGACTCCTAGACCTTGGTGCCTGCAACTGGAGCATTCAAGAGCAATACTTGGAAGCATTATCTAGAACCTCAGCCAGATCTGTTCCACTGTGCCACTTATAAAATTATTGTTTTATTTACAATATATGCATATAGAAAATGTAAATTTTCAGCAGCTGGGACATAGTGGCAATTTATTCAAGTAGCTGCAAGCAAATGAAAAAATGTCCAGACTTACTTTCTGCTCTATCACAATATGTTAACTGTATGGAGGTGTCCCATTTTGCAACACTGTGTGCAAAGTGCTCTTTCTTATATATGGCTTCTGGCTGAAGAACGAGTGCAACAGGAAAAACAGCAGTGTAAACAATTCCATTTAACTACATTTATCTGGGCAAATACACAGAAAAGTCTGGACAAGCTTTGGCTTTCAGAGAGATTCTAAAACTGAAGGCCAGAGTGCCAAGATTTCATTACTCTTATGCTGAAAGAGTTGTTGCTGTGCCCAAAAAAAGTTGGAAACCTGCATCCAAATAATAAGAATGAATTTGTACTTAGCACTACATTCCTCCACTGGCAAGGAGAGAATGAACTGGGTGATGTAATAACTGTTTTCCATCTCAAAGTTCTACTAGATGGTATATTTTCTTTGATATTTATTGTGATTTCACTTAATGACTTGAAGATAGCCTTGGGCTTTGGCAGAGAAGTGCCTTTTGTTAATAGCAGTATTATTAATTATAATAATTGCATATTTCAAGAAATGTTTTATACTATGGCATATTTTAGTGAAATTTACAGCAATTCCTATTTTAAACTTGGTGAGAGACTGCTCAAGACTATGCATTTGCCCAACATTTTGTGGAGACAAAAAATGGAAGTAAAATTTTGTTTAAAAGCTTGACATAATATCAGAACACAAGGTATCTGCTACTTGGGAAGTCCGTTTTTTTTTAAATTCCTTGCAAACTGGAAATTCCAGAAGAAAACTTTAATAAATGCATAATAACTAATTAACTAATTTTAAAAACTCACAAGAAGTTTGGGGTTTTACTTATTATACCTCTTTTTCCTCCAGGGATCAAGTATGGACAAATGCAGAAATGTCATAGTCTCCTCAAGCAGGTCAGATACAGCTTTAGTGACTGGTTCTTGTTACACTGAGTTACAGGATGAAAGAATACAAGACTGAAAACTGTCTAATTACCTAAAGTATCTGCAATGACAATTAGGTGAGAGAGCAGGAAGGATTGTCATAAATATTGCAGGAAATAGGGGACACCTCATCCAAGCATCCAAAATTTAGTAGCAGTGCAACTTGCTTTGTACATCCCTGGTAGTTTCATTCAGAGCTTTTGGTTGTGGATTGATATTTGCCAAACATGCTGTTTGAATTTAATAACTTCCTTGTTCTGTTATATCAAGGGAAGTAGAAGGAAACAGAAACTGTGCCACGATTCTGCACTTGAGTGGTCATAAGAAAAAACATTAACAGAGCAGTTATTATTCTGTTTCACTGCTGAATTGTAGTACAGGATTTAATGAAACTTATGCCTTATGAGCCTGTTATGGGGAGATTTGTAACACAACTCAGAAAATTCATAGAAAAGATTCCAAGGGTAAAGTACTCCAATCTGAGAAAAGAGGTGCCAAGACAAGAAAATACATGTTTGTGAGAAGAAGAATCCCTATAACAGACAAGTTGTCATCTGTAACTGCAGAAAGAAGGATGGCAGCATCTGCTGGAAGACTTGCATCTAGAAGTCATATGGAAATTAGCCAAGATTTTTGAAGGCCCACCATAAATTTTAGTAAAGCTTGGAAAACTGAAGGAATTCCTGAGGATTTAAAACTAGGATTCTTGTTTTTGAAAATGATGAAAGGAATGACATAGGTAGCTATCAGATAATTATCCTGACAGCATTGGTTAGAAAACATAGGACAGTAGGTTTTGGATTTCAGAAAAAAGTGTTAGAAGCTGTAAGTATTTTGCTTGGAAGGTGGGATTTGTTTGTTGTCTTTCATTCTAAGTTGACAAACAATGGTAACTATACTGATGTCACATACTTGGATTTCTCCAAGGCTTTCTATCAATTATATTTTGACTAACAAACATGATATATAGAATTAACACAGCATAACACATAACAAGTGTGTCATTAAGTGACTCCTTAATGACAGAGAGAGATCTCAGACAGTTGTTACAATGGAAGAGCAGATCTGCTTCAAGCACTGACTTCTAAGCTGGCACTGTTCAGTGTTTTCATTAACAACAGTGATGACCATACAAAGTGTTTTCAAGTGGGGTTCTTAGGCAACACAAAGTTTGTTGGGTTAAAATAATATAGAAGATAACACAATAAGGGCAGAATCAACATAACTGTCTGCTTAAACAGTTACAGTTCCATAAAATATGTTTCAGTACAGACATGCATGAGACCTCTAAAAACAATTTCTTACACAGGATGGTGGGTTCATTAATTTTTAAATTATAATTATTTTATTATTTATTATTTTGTCTTTTATGACCAACTTAGATGCAGTCAGGCGGCCATGGTTGGGGGGTATAAATTTAGATGAGATGTGTGCAGTTCTGGGCCCAATTTAAGAAAGATGGGAAGATACTCAAGTGCATCCATAGGAGTGCACAAAAGTGGTGAAAGGGCTGGAAGGAGTTTCCTATGAGAAGTGGCTGAGGACACTTGTCTAGTTTGGAGAAAAGGAAGCTGAGAGGGAACCCTGCAGCTCATTCTACAGCTTTCTAAGGTGGGGAAATAGAGATGGAGGTGAAGATCTCTTCTCCCAGGGATCCAGTGACAGAACATGTGGGAATGCTTCAAGTATGTACCAGGGAAGGTTCAGGCTGGACATTAAGAAGCATCTCGCTACTGAGTGGGTGATCAAGTCCTGGAACAGGCTTCCTAGCAAGGTAGTCCATGTCCCAAGCTTGTCAATGGCTAAAATGCCCATGGACAATGACCTTGATAATATGCTTTATCTTTTGGTTGGCCCTGAATTGGCCAGGCAGTTGGACTAGATGATTGTTTTATGATCCTTCCAGCTGAAATAATTCTACTAGATTGTTTTATGATCCTTCCAGCTGAAATGATTCTACCCTATTCTACTCTATTCTGTTCCATGCTGAGCTAAATGTCTAGTTTCCTTTTTCCCACCTTGGTTCATAAAGCAAAGAAAGGAAAAACATAGTCCATAGACCTGATGCTTCTAGCCTAAGGAAGTCAACAGAATAACCCTCACATTTGAATCCTGTTTCTGGATTGGATCACATCCTTAACAATATTTCTAACCCTATTTAGGGGATCCTCAATCTACTCCCATCCTGGTTAAGCTTTTCTAGATTTTGACTTCTATGAAAATGCATCTAATGTCAAGGCCAGTTTGCCTAAATTGAACTCCAAGCCATTATCTCTTGTCAAGCATTTGGCAACAAGATTGGAAAGCGTGCCACTATCAGGACTCACACTAACATATGGGATAAACAACCTCTCCCATTCAGTGAATTTAGAAAGCTGTACATCTCAATTCATAGGAAAGGTTTGTCTCCCAACCATTACATCTCATTTACAGCCATACTGGTATTTCCACATTTTTCTTGAAATGGGGATTTGAGACATGCTTGGTATCTACATCACAGTAGCAGACTTGTCAAGGCTCTGTGGACAGCCTTGGCATTTCCCAGTCTTGATGGGATATGCTCCTTTTTGATGGGATATTCACGTTTTTATTGCTCAGGGTTACTGGCACTGTTTTGTCACAGGAATACTCTGGGATTCAGTTTTTCAAAATTATTAAATACTTTTCATAGCCACATTTTCTATGGAGAATGGTCAAGGCAATAGAGTAGAACAGAATCAAATCTAATTGAATCAAATAGAATAAATTCCTGCTGGAAGGACCTGCATCAATCATCTCGTTCAACTGCCTAACCACTTCAGGGCTGATCAAAAGTTAAAAGCCTGTTACTAAGTGCATTGTTCAGATTTTGAACTTGTTAAATTAATCACAGCTCAATACTCCAATCTAGTTAAATCCCTCTGCAAGGCCTCTTGTCCCTCCGGAGAATTCAGATCACCTCTCATGTCATGGGGAGCTATGTTTGTTAATTTGCACCTTGTGGCAGAGACTTGGAGTGTATCTCATATGCTGCTTTGTCAGTAGTTTGCAGAGGATGGCTTCCCACTCCTCCTTTTTATTCCATGTCAGATACTTTTTTATGCTCTAAGAAGTACTTGTGTATTTCTTCCCTCTGAATCAGTGCAGCTTCATCCCAGCTGGAGGAAGGGCTGCCCATCAATGTTCTCAGGGGGAGCAGATGCCAGCTTGATCTCTCCTGCTCACATGCTCAGGACACAACTAATCACCATGTTTGAGTCAGTGCAGGCATCACTAGGGCTTTCCAGATCTGTACCTGCAGGATCTCTAACCCTGCTTGACTTGACCCTAGCACATTCAAAATAAAATTTATTTATTTGTTTTTGTCCCTCATTTTGGGACAGGACATGAAGACTAGGGTCTTTAATAAAAACAGCCAGAACAAAATTGATACCATCATTCTGTAATCATCTGCCATGCTGTCTGCCAGCTACTTCCAATTAAGAATAATTCAAAGTCACAAATTATGATGAAGTACAGTGCACAGCTGTGGTCTGACTCTAATACAGCATGTTCTACTATGCTGTTTCAGCCATGCAAAGCTGGATAAAGAACAGAGACCTACTGGTAGCAGTGGAAGAAAGTGAATTATTTCCTCTTGTGATTTAGAGGGCAAAATCTTCAATGTACTAGTGCTGGACTACTCTGTTACTTTAGTAAATATATACTGTCAGTATGAGTGATTTTTGGCTTTTTGTTTCATGAGGTAATGGTCTATTTAATGGTTACATATGAGCAATCATGATAAAGGAAAACACTTAATACATCATCTTGCGTTGCCCACAATCTAAAGCTGAATGTTAAATCATCTCATCCAATCTGATGCATCTAGGACACTGAATGACCTTGAGTATTTTAGAAGCACCAAAAGATATGCTATCTGAGCTTGTACAGTACTCTGAATTCTCTTCTCCTACACACTGTCATTGTCAAAACTTCATACAATTTAACTATTAATGGAAAGTGAAACAGATTCTAAATTAAGAACACCATTGGCACAAAATGAAGATCAAGAGGTTTATCACAGGTCTCTCCCAGCAATCACAAAATATTTACTTCAATTTCAATAATACTGGTCAAGAAACTGGCAGCAGTGAAAAGACCAGCAAACACAGCTCTACTTAACTGAATTTATGAAGTAATGCATTTATTCTATTCTTTCTACTCTATTCTATTCTATTCTATTTATTTATTTTTTTATTTTTATTTTTATTAAATCTGGACTTGGGATGCAAAAGTCCCTGAGTCTGAGCCCCTTCAGGCTGCATCAGCAGAAGAGCTGGTAGAAGAACAACAGGGACAATCCTTCTGAGAGTAGCAAGTTCTTATGCTTCAAGGTGCTCTAAGTGTGACAGTAAAGCTGGGACAAGCTTTATGTTAAAGCTGGAGTGTTCCATAGAAGTGTATAATATTTTCTGTAATGGTAGCTTGTTAAGTTTTATTTTCCACAAATTATACTAACTCAGTTCAGTTGCAAGGTTTTCCCTCTTAATTATTTATTAAAGTCATGTCCACCTGCTGGATTATTTTGCCTGGTATTGAAATCAGGATGACACATCTATAATTATCAAGTCACTCTAATTACCCTTTTGAAGTGTTGGCAGAATACTTGGTTGAGTGGCGGAGAGTGTTATTCATTCTGGTGCTGTTAAATTGGGACAGATGTTTCTGATTTCTCCTCATCTTTTCATTTTACAACTCTATTGTTCAAGAAATGCATGTCTATATATTAAAAATGCCATTTGTTAGGTTTCTTAATTACTGGTATGGCAGAAAGTGCTTCTTCTTCAGAGGATGATAAGATGATATAATGGAAGATTTAATGACTTATTCTCTATTTTTGTGCATTAGGAATAAGTTAAATGTAAGATTTTCAGATGTTTCTGTAAGGTATAGTTGTTCCAAATCTACTGGAAAGACAGAGATCTTAAAAGTTTACCCTCCCTCTATTTTTATTCTGTATTCTCAGTGGTTGCCCAAGTTGGGGGTTATCAGTAGCCCAAAAGATAGGATGTCAGCATTAGACATTGAGTGAGGATGTACAAGGAATACCCTTGAGTGATGATAGATCATCTCAGGGCAATTTTAGAAAGTGTTAAAATTAATTAATATTTCACCTTCAGTCTTTTAAAATGGCTGGTAGCTACAATGTTTAACATCTCTTCCCTATCATTACCAGTCATTAGCAAATATCACCTGTCACGTTTTCCAGTTCCTGCATTACAACATGTATTTCTGCTTCTCCATGACTGTGAATTGCCCCTGTTCGATCCTGAACTGCTGAGACAGCTGGTGGGAACATCCAAGATGTCAATTATCTCATATGCTTGGCAGATGGACAAGTCCTTTTCCAGAAGACCTTTCTGTCAGACTCTGTCATATCCCCCACCTGACCCTCATCTTACTACATTTGCTTCTGTCAGAGGACTTTGCTATGTGTTTTCCACAACTTATCATGTAACTCATATTCTTAGCGATGAACTGTGAAATGTAACAGATGGGATTGCAAACCCCCAAAATACCAGGAAGCAGACATTTTCCATGGTTGCTATATAATCATGCGGGGATGTTAGTGACATGTGAAATTGCTTGAGATTTCCAAATCTTTCAAGAACACGTGCAAAAGGGGTGTTGATTTTTTTTGTTTATAAAGTAACATGAATCTCTATTACTGTTACCTATACTGGGCTGTAAATGCCGCCATTTGATTTTAAAAAATAACCTTAGGGAGAACTGTCCACCAGAAAACTTCTGAGACATGTAAGGGACAAACTTGAAACAAAACAAAAAAAAGTCTACAATAAAAATCATTAATGATTCTACACTGCTTTTTACACCCAGTGAGAAGAAATAATCACATTCTACCACTCTAGAGTAATATACTTGGTCTTGCACAGCTGTCAGCTTTGTACCTTTCTGCTAGGCATCACCCAGTAAAAATGAGCATGACTAAAGGCACAGAAATTTCACCTTTTTGAAAAGCTCTCCTTTGCACCGAGTATTTTTGATGTGCGTGGTACCTATGCTTCACTTTATGTGAAATATTCCAGGCACTAGAGAAGGCACATACATTTGAGGCTGGTTTTAAAAAATCATTGGAACAATGTCCAATTCCTGTTTTTAAGAAGAATGTTTACCTGAGGCTACTGGCCAAATTCCAATCCCACTAATTATGTTTTACTGAAATATGTTATCACCTGACGTTTTACTTGGATGGAGTATAGTTTTTTTTGTTGTTGTTGCTACTTTTACAGGATGGTTTACTTTTAGGTAAATAGTTCTGCTCTGAGGTGTTAGCTCTTGCTATATTTCATTGATAGGTTTGAATCAGGGATTTTTTTTTTTTTTTTTTTTTTTTTTTTGTAGAGAATACAGACCAGGATGCTTCAGGCCTTTATCACATCTGGACAGGACATTCAGGACATTGTTTTGCAGATGAGGAGGTGGAAAAGCTCCCCTGAGGATTGATTCTGGCTGTAGTGACTAATGTGTTCATCAGGGTAAAGCTCCAGTCCAAAATCATGTTTGGCTTTGTAGATTTTTGGACATACTCAACTTCTGCTTACAGCCTGCTTCTGATGGCAGTTATGTGTGGAATCAATTTTATATACATGCTTCTTCCCGTTAACTAAATGGAATTAATCACATGCCTGGGATTGAAATACGGGCTTCTCTGTTTCTAGAGTGACTTGGAATGCATTTTTTGTATTTCTGGTTTAAAGTATAACTAGTATAAAAATCATACTTTTTCAGGGATATTTTAATGCCTCTTAGAAATCTGTTCAGATTTTTTTTTTTTCCATTGCAGAAATCAGTTTTTATTATGCTTTCTGAAGACCAGACCTAAATATATATTTAATTTCACTTACAAATTCACATCCCAAACACTATAAAACCCAGTAGAAAATCCAGTAAGAAAATATTTATATCCACATTCTGGCTTTATAACACAAATATTTTGTCTTCATTAACATTCCATGGAAGGTTAAAAATCAAATTGCATACAATATATTTATTTCCAAAGTGCTTAATATATTCCTTTTCAAAATATTTTCAAATACATTATAATTATTAGGATGAATCACAGAATTTCTTTGCTTTTTAGGCTTGCCAGAAGTACTATATTTATTCTCTCTTGCTTCCACTGGTAATCAAATTTTTGGCTGTTCTCCAGAAATGTTGCCTGAAGAGAGCAGTGAACAGCAGAAAATTGGCATCTTGGAGTATTTCTGCTGGAAGGATTGTTAAACACAATCACTCAGCTTATGGCCAGGTATGACTATGAGCCAGTCCAGAATTTCTGTGGCCCTTCCAGCAGCTGTGGGCAACATCTGATACAGCCTATGCTCCCTGTGACCTTGTGCTGTGCTAATACAATTCCTGTAACTCATGAATTCCAAGACTATTCCTTACCAGTTTAGGGCAGAGTACAGCTGTTCTCTCTTCACCTACCTGGAGGGAAGCCCCTCCAGACCTCCCCTTGACAAAAGAGACCTGGTCACATTTATCCCAAAGTGTCTCCTTTGCCATAACTTTGAAATGCAATGACAATATGTGAAAGGAAAAACTCATAAGATACAGTTTGGAATATTCCAGACTAGATGTCGGAACATGTGGATTTTGCTGCTACTCTCCTGGTGGCTCTGGGCAAGCATGCCTCGTTTTTTGCCTTGGATTCTTTGGCTTTGCACTGAGACTAATTACACTTCGTGTTTGCTTTTATTTCTGAGATCAGCACTCTTTGGCCAGCAAGTCAAATAGTGCAGTGTTAAGTGTGAGGAAGTCCTTGGAAAGCCAGCTGTGGGACACTCTCCTTTCCCACAGTTGTGCCTGTCACAAAGCTCCTCTCCATACCCCGGCTCTATCTTTGCCTCCTCCAATGAGCTGTGTGGGATTGATTGTTACCCATAACAGATCCAAGCCATTTGCTGAGAACTGGTTATTTTCCATAGTCTGCCACCCATTTGTAAGAATCTAGTTGCAGTTAGGGGTAGGATAAAAGCATCCTAAATTCTTTGGCAGTATTGCTCAAACACTGATCTGATCCAAGATGACAGTTCAACTTGCCTGCTTTTCAAAACTGCTTAATATTACATGTTCTTAAGTTTTCTAGATCCTTCCCTATTTACCTGAAAGGTTCTAAGGCATATAGGTTTAGTCACCTACATGTAGTCAGGATCATCTCTTCCTGGTAAAATACATCTACCTGAAGGTAAACAGATATCTTAATGCTGTTGGTATTCCCTGAAAAAAGCCTCCAGGCTCACTTGTGGTAAAAACTTCAGTCAGTGTCATTAGGAAAGATCATCCTTGATGGTTTTTATGTATGTCAGGTAGTTTCACCTTTTTGCAAGATTTCTTCCTTCCCTTCACAAGGAGGCAGAGATTTCAGTTTTTAAGCATACAAGAAGATTTTGGCTTATTCTGTCAGTTCCTGAGGCTCATGGACAATGAGATATTCTTTCTGAGCCCAGTATCTGGCTTCCTACTTTCACACTGAAGCCAGGTCACTGGCTTCCAGGTATCCAAGGATTTTGGAGCTGTAAAGGCAGTTATGTCAGTGCCTTCTTCTAGTCTAGATACTCAACTGCTCAGCTGAAGCCACCAGAAATTTGTTCTTAAAGTTTCTTAGGAGTTACTGTTCCTTTTCAAGCAAGACTGTTCTTTGCCCATTATCTTTTCTGACAAGCAGATACATCTGAGGGACTTGGAGAAGCAGCTCTGGCTCTGCAGCACATATGTCACTTGTTAACATTGAGAGAGCTTTTCTTAAGAAAAGTGTCTGCACAAGCACTCTGAGCAGGGCTATCTGGGTTCACCACAATTGATGCTGTCATTGTGCTGCTGCTGCTCTTTCTCCCCAGTGTTCTAGAAAAAAAAAAAACAGACAATCAGAGCAGCAAGAAACTGTCATAATCAATAAAGATGGCAAAGAAGCCCTGGAGGATACAAGCACAAGAGTAATAAATGTCAGGCAACTATCAGTTATCTGCACATGTTGTATCCAGATTAAGGATTATGTAGGTCAAGACCACAGGGTCATATAAGCTGATTCAAGGTCAAGTCTTCTTTAGTAGCTCAGTATTGGCAGTCCCTGAACATGAATATATTGCATCTTAGGGATGGCTCATGTGCAGAAGCATCATAGCTGCTTCAGTGTGTCTGTAACTCTGCTTCATATTCCTGGGATCCAAACAAGTAAAAATTATGACACATGCTAGCAGTTGTCATAATTTCAGTTCACACCTAGCAGGGTTTATTAGCCTTGCCTGACCCGAGTTACCTTTGTATAGTCATTCTGTAGTCAATTAAAGAATCTCTCCTGGTCCTCAGGGTGATGGAAAACATGGATACAGAAGCACCAGAGAGGATTCTCTGGTTGTCTTCTGGGTTGTGCTAGTGCTTTGGCTAGTGCTTCTACATTCTGATGAAGACAAGGCAGTTGCATTCAGCTGGACATTAATAACAAGTATTCACAAACTGTGCTATCCAAGTTCTTCTTTCACCCTCAGTAGCTCAGATAATGAGGAGGTGCTGCTATATTTCTTTAAAAAATCATGTTTGAGATAATCTATGGTTGATGTTCCTATGGCTGTTATACATAATGTTGAAAATACAAACTGTAACTTAAAGAGGCTCCCAGGCAGGCTGAGACTTGATGCTTCTCACCAGAGGGAGTCAGTTGTGGAGGGTCTTTGTCCGGTGTGCCCCAACTCTGGATTTCTGACAGCAAGAAAAATTACCAGGTCCTCAGAGCCATTTAAAAGCAGACTGGGAAAAAAAAAATCTTAGTTTGCACAGTCTCACCGTTGGAAAGCCCTCAGCTGACTTCTTGAGGGCAATTTTCTCTCTATCTTATTTTCTTTTCATGTACATTTCTTTGAAGTGTTTTGCATGAAAGTGTTATTGTATACTTTGGGAAGTATTATTGTCCCTGTGTATTTTCTTCCAATGTAACTATAAATTTCTATCCAAATATGCTCAGAAGCTGTTTGCTGTCAGAACATGAAATCAACTTGTAGATAAGGATACATAAAGGTGGTTATTTCCATAGACAAATCAAAGGCACAAAACAAATGAACAACATTCTTTGAGTCTTAAACACAAGCAGAGCTATATGGGTGGCAGAATAGGAGGTTTTGCCTTTTAAAGTGTGTTTTCTTAAGCATGAGTTTTGATGTCCCCAAAATTAATTTGTGTCTGACTATTGATGTTCTTACCTTTTTTTTCACAAGTGTTTGTTCATGAAACTCCATGTCATATCTCAAACTGTGAGAGATCATTAATTTTACCTGCCTAAAATTTAGACATGTAGTCTAAACTATGTAATTTACCTGATTTGATAGCCCATGGAGGAAGAGAAGGAGCTCCTAAAGGTCCTCATCTCATACCTTAAATATATGATATCCCATATTCCACATCAGTCTTAAAATTCAAAGAATTGAAAGCCCTGACCTGGTGAATAAGGCAAGACTGCAGACCAAATAGATTGGATTAAGGTGGCTAAAATTAATTACATTAAATTGTCTCCAAAAAACTTAGATGTCTAACTGAGCCTAGGTTTATACTAATAGCTAATTCACCACAACAGGACAGATCAGTGCTTCACAGCAAAGACCTTGCAGCTATGGTTACTTCAGGCAGTGCTCTGGTCTGAATACCCCTGCAAGTCTCATGGTTCAGAGCTGTGTGAAGGGCTAGTCATTGGGTTTAGCCTTTACACTCTGCCTTGGGGACAGAGAACATTGGGGTACAGCTGGAGCACAGTCTCCAGTTGAGTTTCCTTTGGAAGGAATCTATCTAAAACTGCAATGGTGCCAACACATTGGGCTACCTCTACAAACACAGGTGCTTGAGTACAGCCTCATTTTTTTTATTAATGTCTGCTAACAGAGAGTGCTGTTGGCCATTAAATCTCAGTGAAATCAATGAGACTCACCAGGGACTGAAATGTTTCCATGGGCAGATCATTATCCCAGCTGCAAACCACTATAAACATATAGATAAGGTTTTTGTGCTACTACCATATTGATAAAGGTTTTATACCAAAATAAGCCCCTAGGCAAAGACTGTGATCTAAATGAGAACTTACAAGCAAATCATAGGACAATATATTAACCAATTTAAGCCAACAAAGTAAGGACACGCTAAAATATTTTTCTATTTTTTTCAGTATTAATTGTCTACATACTTGTTTATACTTCAAAAGAAATTTCCCCAATCATTTGTAAAACCCAAGCGTTGGTAAGCTGCCACTACAGTAGTTTTTCTATGCAGGAATTTACAGAATGGGTAAGTTTGGAAGAGATCAGTAGGTCATCTGCTCCAGCCTCTCTTCTTACACCTTATCCCTCCTGCTTCATGATTGTTGAAAGATGGTGGGTTTCTAAAACTGCAGCAACAAAGACCAGAAGAAATAATTTACCTCATTACAAAAAGAAAGGAGAGACTTTTGGGGCTGATTCATCTGCCTGAGATCTGGAGTTCCTTTTGGACCTGACACAGTTCAATTCAGTATCAGGATTTTAATGGCTGGCAGTAGTAGTTACCATCTGTTATCAGGTTTTCTTCTGCATACCTGTTCCATGTGGTAAATCAATTGCTTTATAATCAATGTCCATATTACATAAATACAGTCCTGCTGTTACTTTGACCTGGTATTCCACTTGTTAACAGGCTGAATAAAAAGGGTAAACACTACATGAACCAAATACTGAGAAGACAGAAGAGAAATATTTGGCTCCTGTCAGCAGCAAAAGAATCCATATGGGAGGAGTTCAGAGTGGTATGGTAGAGGCATGACCTCTATATAAAGGAAAGTCAATAGAAAATTTTATTATGGCAAATTTATTAGCGACTTGGAACTGACTACACTGGTAGAATAATTGGGGAATGCATGATGAATAATATTCAATGAGCTTTTGGCTCATGTTGTGTTTTTCAAGCTATCTTTTTTCTAAGGTATTAGAAAAATTAAAGGTACGTGATTTAATCAACAGTACTTCATGCAGAGTTGAGAAGAAAATGGGAAGATGTGGGGAAGCATTGACCCATTCTAACACCAGGCCAAGTATGTGAGATCTCTGAAAGTTTTCCAAACAAGGTGTATGTACCTCATCACATAGTAAATATGTAAAAGACTATAGCCTCATTTTCCTTACCAACATAAGAAGAACAGATTTCCAGCTTCTGCTAATGCAGCCATAAAATATTTTTACATTTCATTTTAGATTTCAAAATGCATTTTTGATTAACATTCTAAAAGTATACAATTTCAGTGACTTTCCTGCACTGAAATCACTTACTGTTCTTTTGTTAGAGGCAAATGGAACACATAAAATTTACACTTTGTTTTGCATGCTGGTAGGCTGTTCTGCGAAATATCCTCAAGGCTAATTGCTTAATTATTAAATTAATAGAAGAACATTATATAAAGTCAGGCAGAACATGTCAGTACATAGTTAAACTGTGGTCAGTATTTTGGATCATATTCTCAACTGCTCTAAGGTACAGGAGGTATGCAAATGTATCTCTGTTTTTTTTTTCACAGAGCCTGGACCTTTAATTCTTCCGCAATTCTGAGTCACCAGGCACAAAATCTTGTTCTCTCTGCAGAACTGTTCTCCAGACTATCAGATATATCCTGGGCACTGAAATACATGAAATAAGTGAAAGTTCTGCTGAATAATTGAGCTGATAAGAGCAAGGAATGCTTTAAGAAGAAAATGTTCATAGCTGGAATAGCAATCATTGCAGTTACTGTGAGCTGGTCTTAAAGCAGATAGATTGAACTTTAATCAGTCACTAGGTTTTTTTTTCCAGATGTCCATAAGTATGTGTTTTATAATCTGCATTTTAAGGATTGTTTGTTTCTTAACTCCCAAGGTAAGCCTAAATTAAGGCATAACACTAAAATCAGTTTAGAGAATACCACAAACACTATAGCCTATTTTATTTCCAATATATAAATAAGATATGGCTGAGAGATTGTGACAACCTGCTTTTCTCTGTTTCTCTCACAACGACATGTACTGAATACTTTGCTGCCAACACCTTCATTACTTATTCATACACAGAAAAGCCACAAGTTTCTCAGGTCCAAAGCTAATCATCATTGCTCCAGACTTTTGCCTTTGTGTGTTGGACACCAGAAAAGAAAACCAAAAATTATAAGAGCTCTGGCAGAGGCCTTGGACTTCAGGGATCTCTGATTGCCCTCAGTCTACCACTAACTCAACTTTCAGTAAATCCTGGCTGTGCCACAGGTGGATTTCTCTGATTTATATTTCCAGACTTGGTCAATCTAGAAAGTCCCTTGAGATCCCGTAAAACCTCTTTCCTTGGAAACAAGCTCATCTAGACTCCAACTGGGCACCCAGCTTTTTATTACAACAGAGTACTTCAATTTTGTCCT
Organism: Chloebia gouldiae; assembly: GCA_003676055.1. Classification (NCBI taxonomy): domain Eukaryota; kingdom Metazoa; phylum Chordata; class Aves; order Passeriformes; family Passeridae; genus Chloebia; species Chloebia gouldiae. Next base: position 22,496,884 of record QUSF01000006.1, on the reverse strand, counting down.
TCCATCTCTAAAACTTTGGTGATGCTCAGCTGGCCTCAGAGAACTGCTGGAGCCGAGTCTGCCTTCCTTGTCTCCCCACCCAGCAGATTGCTCCAGAGGGTGGATCTCAGCTGCAAACTTCAGGATCAGGCCCCAGCGGAAGCAGGCAGGCAGCAGCCCAGACCTGGCAAAACACACGTCCCTCTCAGCAACTTCTATTATCCGCCCTTAGGATGGAGCAGATCTGGAGGGAGCCTCAGTTGTGTAACACCGGCATTAGCAGCAGGATCAGAAATGCCCTAATTCCTGGAGTAATTTGGGGTTGTATAATGCAGTGAATGAGCTTTGCTTTAGCAAATGCTTTGGAGCAGGAAGGAGGCACTTGGGGAAACGATGAAATACACTGTGACTCGAATGGATGCAGTGGATTAAACGGGATTTTAAAACAACACAAGCTTTAGTTGTAGTAGCAGCAGAGCCTACCAGAAGGTGCTGCTTCTCCTTCTCTGTTGAAAAAAGAAATAGAGGAAAAATACACTACCAAGTTTCAAGACAGAGGGAGTCTTCAGAGCACTGAGAACATGGCATTTGATGTTTCCAACGTCTGCAAACTCCTTTTTAACAAGGCTGAGCTTTTCAATCACTACCACGAAGTTCCTTATCCCCAATGACTTCCCCACTAAATTAGAGTAATGCTTAGCATTTTATTATTTAGTATCTCAATAAGTGAAGATATTTTCTTCATGCCCCACTTTCTAGGGGAAACAATTGACTCAAAAAGCAGGGAAGCAAAGAAAGTGGTACAAAGGAAGGCTTAAAAAGAAGCCTCTTTTTCCAATATGAGCATCTACCAGCGTGCTCTTGAAACACAAATCAAAAAATGAAACTAGCTTATCCTCAATATGACAGAAGCTTTTCTAGGGATGGTTTAGATTCGGACTGCCAGAGTCTTCTGGAAATTCCTCCCTCTCCACCGGCTGTGCAAAGAGGGTAAGATAGGTCTGCTCCTCACACAGGCTTTTGTGTAGGGACCTAGAGCAAGGTGGGATGAATCTGCAGCTGGATGATTATGTGTTTGCCCGGGTGAACCCTATGCAATTTGCCTCTGAGGACTACAAAACAAAAAACAGCACAGCAGGTCAAGACGTAGCTGCAACTGTAGCTACAGCTCTCCAGAGAGCTCTTTTGGTTTTTCTTATTTGGCAATAAATGTGTGGGAACAATTTGCTTTCTCTCTCCCTCTACAATTCCACCTTTTGATTTTGTTTTCTTCAAAGCACCGTCAAAAGATGTTCCTTCAGGACAGATCTGCACCACAGGCACCAGTATGGGTGGATAAATAATACCATCTACATGAATTTAAAAATCTGATTTGGAAACAGCCTACCAAATATGTATTTCAAACTCAGCTTGCTGGATCTTTGCAAAATATGTCCTGGGTGTTTCAATGTGTACTGAAAAGATCAATATTATTTTTTGTTTCTTTTGTTTTTATTAAAGATCTCTAAGAAATGTGTAAAACATTAATTTATCTACTGAGCTGCCAACACACAAATTCCATATATACAGCACTTAGGACGGAAATGTTCCTACAATATTCATGCAATATAACTGATATTGCTTCCTTCCTCTAAGTTACTATGGAAAATCTTCATGAGTGAGCAGATTCTTCCCCAGACCACCACATTCTGAAACCCAGTATTAGAGAAATGCAAAGGCCGTGAATGGAAACAAGACTTGTTTGCTGTATTTAATGTCCGGCATCGTGTGGCTACTCACATGCATTTGTGAAAGAGTATTTGTGTGCACAGAAATAGCACCACAAGGAATCTTGGCAGTGGTCTTGAAGGTTTTTTAAGCTTATATATATATGGGTATATATATATATATATATGGGTATATATATATATATATATATATACACACATATATACATATATTTTTTCTTGTTTTTTTTAAATTGCTGCCAAGTTGAACTAGGAATTACTTTTGTCCACTTTCCTTCTTCTCAACTCTTTCTGAGTATATTATTACCTCATGTGGTTTATTATTGTACCTTGTGTTCTTTTCCTTCTTCATTACAGTCTGTAAAAAGCTTTTGGGCTTATTGTTAATTTTCTCTCTCTCTCTTTTTTTTTTCTCCCCAGTCTTAATTGTATATCTCTGAAAATGTGTTTCTGAGGTTTTAGCTTTGGCTGCAAGCACAGTAGTTATATTTATGGGTCTACCATCAGTTTGCTACAGTTCAAGTAATTTTCTGCTTTTTGCTTGTTATGTTTTTTCCCTGGACTTGATATATTTTATGAGTTTTTCTGCGATATTGGCTTGTATATCTGGCATAGATAATATTTTGCCTTGCTCCTAATATCCTATCAGAGACCCAAAGAGTAATAATTTTTTCTTCCTGTGTAATGTTGGGAGATTATGTTTTTAAATGAACTGGAAAGCTTTATTAGTTTACCAGAAATGAAAGCTTGTAATGAATCCACATGGAATTCTTTAATCATATCTTTGCTATTTTTTAACTGTACCTTCAAGTGGAATGTGTTTATATTTGCAGAGGAAAAAAAATTCTCTTGTTTAGTGTTTCGGCATTATGCAGGAATTTTTGGTGCATGAGGTTGCTCATAATTTTTTCCTAAGTACAAAGAGTACTCAGAAGGGAGAGAGGAGAGAGGTGAGAGGTGTTTTTCCAGCCTGGGAAAGGTGAAAGAGCTGTTCCTCTTTGCCATCAAAGATTAAACTTCTGGAAGGCTAATTTGTGTGCTGTCAAGTAGAGCTGGGTTGTGATGTTACAGATGACACAAACAGCTTAATATTATACTGAGGGTTTTGGTGAGTACTTCTGCTTTATTAAACTTTCTCTTTGTGATAAAATCCCAAGGGAATTTTGGGCTAGAAGATTTTTACCTCCAAAAGTTAGTAGATATCCACACATTTTACAGAGTGCCTTGACATGCACGTCATTTCAAACAAATGAACAAGAAAAACACACTTATCCATATTTGTTTGTACCTGAGAGATCTGTTATCGAGCCTGTATGAAGTCAAAGGTGAAGTGAGCCCAGCCAAGCTTGGAGCTGCAACTCAGACTGAGCTGACTGTAGCCCAGGATGGTCTGGATGGTGAGTGCCAGGCTGTAGGTTGTGCTGGGTGAATCTGCTCTCTACAGATGGGCTGTAGGCGCTCTCAGGGATGGATCATCACCTACTGCTGTGCTGCTTCTTCTACGTGCCCTCCATGAAAGCCTGCTGACTGCACAGCCTTCACTAAAGGCAGGTGTTTTTAAAGGCTATGAAGATACTGAATGCAATGTGAAGGAAGAAATATCTTCGAGATTGTGTAGAAAAGCAGCTCCAAGTGGCACAACATAATGGTAAGGGAAAAGGTCCTTTGAGGGGCTGGGGAAATTTCAGTTCTTAATGTTAGACATCATTATTTAAATACTGGATCCTAACAGATGGCAAATCTGGTTTCAGGAAGGTGAGCAATAGGCCTGGAGTTTTTCAGCTCATAGCTGCATTTCATAACAAAGCATTAATGACTTAGCAAAAGATCTGGGGGCTGTCTGGTTAAAAAAAAATCTAGGTTAAACAACCTGAATCCTGCCACTTTCTGATGTGCAGAGGAGGTTTTCCTTCTCCCACACTGCTTTGAGCTGCCTTGCAATTTCTTAACACATGGAGTAGCATTAGAACATCATATTGTTATGAATTTTCATGCTTACTGTAACAAATAAGAAACATTTATTTTTGAAAGCCACCTAAGGGTGTCTTTTAAGAGTACTCCTACTGATTTAAGAGTACTCCTACTGGTTGCCCAGATTGCTTTCTTAGATTATGGAGAGATTGCCGTGTCTCTTTCATATGTCAACTCTTTTTTCCACAATTGTTATATGGCGCTCTCATCACTGTCTTTCATTTGTTCTGATTTTCTTCCTTCCTAATACAATCATATCTACATTGCTTCTTTTTACAATTTTCTTTTTACAATTTAAATGGGACAATTTTGCTGTCATTCTCTTTGTTTCTGAAAAATATTTCTACAAAATTCATAAGTTAAAAAAAAAAGGCAGTTAAGACCAAAGTGGGATCAAATCAGAGAGAGAAAAGTAGCATCAGCTCACTGAAAGCTTTTCTGTATTCCTCTGTTTACCCACGCTTCAGACATCTTCTCAGGAAGGCTGGGTGTAGAAAGCATGCAACTGGTAGTAAAGAGAAAGGAGGGAGGGAAGGAGGGAGGGTTGTGGGGAGCTGAAATAGCGGATACGCTGTGGAGAGCAAGCCAAGTGCCAAGGGCAGCCCTGCACCTGAACGGTCGCCAGAAGACAATGCCGGCAGCTCACAGAGGTTCTGATGGTCTGTGGTTTGCTGCTGGGGCAGAACTCTGGTGTCTTTTTTTTGCGTGGGAGGAAACAATAAAAAACACCATCAGAGAGTGCCTGCGGGTGAGCGAGGGCATCTCATGATGGAGGTAAGTTGTGAGGCTCTGCTCCACTCCGAGCAGAGCCGAGGCTGTATTTTACAGCCCAGCCAAGTGCTGCAGCTTTTGCAGAGCCGGTCTTGCTCCTTAAGCTCCTCAATATTCTCCTCTTCCTACAAGCTACACAGGTACAGCGTGAGGCAATTTCCATGACATCTTGCTTTAGATAAGGCTCCTTATAAGGATGCGGTTGTCCTTATTCAAGCTTTCCTCTCTCTGAAAAAGGTACAGAAAGCCTTTAACTTCTGCTGTTCACTTCTGTCACATTTCCACATCAGCAAGGCAAGGCAAGTTCCCCTTGTAGCCATCTGGACATTGAGTAATGGTGCTGAAATCAGGGTTTGTCATAGAGAAAACATCTCAACCAGCTCAACCGAGCTCCTGATTTGGTCTAATAGATACCCTGGGGTCTCTTCAACATGTATTAAATACATATGTAAATGTCTTTTCATTTTTGTGACTTCTATGTCACATTGCACAAGCTGTCTCGAAAAAAACCCGAGAAGTGCAAGTGTTTAGTAGGAGCTGCTGACATGCTTCAGAATTTCAAATAAAGTGTTTCTTCAGAGAAGTGTGAGAAGCATGACTTCTGCCCTCCTTGGTGTCTGAGCACTCGGTCAAAGACAGTTTTAAAGGACTTTGATTTTCAGGAAGTGCTTTTAGCACCAGAATATTTTATGCTGGCTACTTGAGCAACCCGAAACAGTTAAAAATCCATATATATATTTAAAAATTTAAATCAAGAGTTGATTTTTGGTGCCTCTTTTTTACTCAAAATGTGTTCTTTATTTCATCTCTTTACAGGAGATGGAGCGAATTCACACTATGTCTAAATCTTGCATGGATTTTTAGATTGACCTCCCTGTGGACGTGTTTTTTCACTTACATTGAAATATTTTGTTTATCATGTCATTTGCAGTACCAAGTTTTTTGCACCACACTACTCAGGAAAAATTCAGTGTCTTAGTAAAAATGGCACACTATGTCTGAGATTTTTCCATGTCAAAAGAAAAAAGAGCCAGGTGACACTGGAATAAAATGAAGCCTTACTTTTGAATTAAATTGTTTAAAATATTATAACTTCTAAAAGGTGTAAATTCTAGTGTAGTTATTACGTATATGAAAAGACAGGTCAAGTCATAACACTGTGTGACAAAGAGAGGGAATTTTCTGTACACTTTCAGAAGTTCACTTAGGCCACACTAAGGACTTTTTATTCCCCAGGGTCTCTGCCATTTCCCTATGTATTTTAAATACTTGATTAAAAATGAAGAAATGAACATATGCTAGAGGGATACAAACACTAGGCTATGAAAATGAGGGAAAGCCAAAATGAGATTAACAGATGGCTAGGCATGAGGTCCCATTTTAAGACACATACCATCACATTAAGCTACAATCCTTCTGAAAATGTAAATGCAGTTAGAGAAAGAATAATGCTCCCTTGTTAATTTTTCTTCACTATGTATAAGGAAAGACTTTTTATTTCCGTTTCTACTTCAGTTTTATTTTTATTGTAAAATAAGTATTTGAGATAGCTGGATAACTGTCCTGTGGAGATGCCTCTGGAGATCTATTTTTGTTATTTCTGTCCACTCATACAGCCTAGAAAATCCTTAGAACTCACTTCTCTATCTATCAACAGCAAGAAAAGAGATTTAAGGGTTGTGGCATGAATTTGCTACCAAAGATAGGTGACACATGACTTTTTACACCTAATTTTTCTTTTTCCTCAGAATTTCTGACTTCTTCATTTCCATCTCTGTTGTCCTGTCTGTGTGGTCCTAAACTTTTCCTCAGAGTTTCTCTCAGCTTTTTATTTTCACCTTCCTCTTCCTACAACCCCATCTCGCTTCTGTATTGTGCTCTCTGAACTCCAGCTTCCCAATCTTCCTCTTCCTCTTCTGCAGAATCAGACTTTTTTTTTTTCCCAAATGTGTCTACCCTGATGAAAGAAGAGGAGGTACTCTTTGGTCTTAAAGTAGGACCCCACCTTGCCCCCTCCACTTGGGGTTTTGTGCTCTGCTCAAAATAAGGGGGAGAACCTCCTGACTGGCCATACACCACCAGTCCTTCAGAGGCCTTCTTCCCATCCACTGAACTGGCAATTTCTACCTGCCTTACTCCCTCAGGACAGGGGGAAGCAAGGCTATACCTGGGGAGCTGTGGCCTCAAACTGATCTCCTCTGTTCTCTACTCACTGTCCCTTTCCCTTGCTATCAGAGAAAGAAAATAGATGGAGGTTGTTACCTCTTAAAGACCCTTTTGAAATCCAGAAAGAAATGTTCTTCCTTAGCCTGTGTCCTTGCCTTAGGTGGCACCCCCAACAAAGAGGCAGTGTCCAGAGGTTTTTCTTGGTCTCTTAAAGGAGGCTGGGATGGAAAGAAGCAGGGGTTCCAAAATCTGTCCATGAAATCCCATCACCATAATGGAAAAGGTATTTGGAGGGCTGCTTCAGGCTTAGCAGTTCATGTTTCAGTAACCCCAGCAATCTGACTAGAAAGATGTCTCTACTGTGAGGTGAAGTCTGATTTCTGTACATGAACTGACTATTATAAGCAGGCAGGCAGTAAGATCCATTGTACATGTGTAGTTTCCCAGCACAGCTACAATCCCACTGCACTTTTCCTTTACAAAGAGTGACTAACCTGTGGGTATATATGCCTGCAAAATGTTGCCTGTTCCCTACTCCTTCCATGAGGCTCACAACTTGGGAACGGGATACAAGGAGACAGAGTGCTGGGACTATGTCTATGCCAGAAAAATCTCCAGACCAAACTCTGAGCCAAAGTTTGGTTCCTCTGTGCTGCTTAGTGCTGGGTCCCACAAGTGAATTTCCGTGGGAGGAGCTACCTGGAGTGCTCCAGACCAAACCCAGGGAATAAGCTACACCCTGTGAGGAGCTGGAGCATCAGGAGACTCAGGCTAGAGCTCAGTCCCTGGTCTCCTTGTTTTTAGCAGTGTCAATATGCCATAAAACTCAGTCCTGCACATAATTATTTGTGTAAGAGCCATTTAGCCCAGAGAAGATCAGAGACAGTGTATTCCAGACAACCCAATATACCACAGTTACAAAACTGACTCCCCTGGGATGGGCACTCTGCAAAATCAAATCCCCCACCACTTTGCAATTCTGCAGTCATTTTAAGTCTGGTAATCAACGTTTTTTTTCACATATTTCCTTTCAAATGCACCTCTAATGGTTCTGCACATATTTGTTTCTTCATAATTGTCAGTTTCTATAAAACTTAATGTCTCCTCTCTAATTTTTCAGCTAGAAATATGTGGAGAAGATCTGACATGGGTAGGGATAGTAATTTTATAAACTCAGCCTTTAATTTTAACACAGGAATCTGTGAGGTAAGCAATGTCTATTAAAAAAAAAAAAAGGAAAAAACCCACGAGTCTCTAATGTTCTTTCAGAAATTGATCTGTACATTTGTAGTTAGGATATCGCCATTATAAAGTCCTCCTTTCACAGTAATTTAATTATACTTTGATATGTTTCAAATGGTCAAATAAGATGATTTATCATTAATAAGTCTAGAGGTAAAAAAGTCCATAAATATTCAAATGGAATTTAATCACAGAGTTAAATGCAGAGTTGATCCAAAGTTTACCTTAGGTTGGATGATTCATGAATTGGTTTGCTTTTTTCCTTTATCTATGAACTGCTTATATGTTTACTGCTAATAATAGCTTAGTACAATCAGCCAAAATTGTGTTTCTTGGACCGTAGATCTTTATGTAATGGAAGAAGGTAAATTTCCAGTATGTAACAGAATCCTTTTCCTTCCTTATGATTTTTCTTTTTTTTAATTGATGTAGCCTTATATTAGATGCTCTAAGATATACACATCCTAGTCATAATTACAAAAACTGATTGTCTGTCGTTCTCCTTAAAAGTGCATTTTAATATAATATCTCTCTGATCTGTAAAAATATCAACATACCCTAAAATGATACTGAGTGATTTTAAACTTGATAGGCAATCTGAATATTGTCAAAGTGGAAACTGTATTTAAGAACCTGAATTAAGAGAAACAGTATACTACAGACACCTCCATGCAATGAGGAAGACAAGGAAAGTCAAGTCTGTAGGAACAGTACCTGAAATATTCTTCCATACAACAGAAAGTACAGAAAAACAAGTGCAAATTCTAGAGAAAACTGCAGGGCTTACAGGGTGGCTGTTAGTAAATCTGAAACATTTAGCGTAGAGTAAAATGAAGGCTGAAGTAATGGAGAAGCTGTAACACACACAGTAATACAAAATAAGCAATACTATGAAGATATGATCACCTCTGACAGACACCAAACAGATGATATCTGAAGGGGCATTGCTTTGGCATTAGCGATAGCAAGACCTGGAGCAAGCCAAAAGTATAGCCTGTACTAAAAAACAGGAGCTGGAGTGACACTATTTCTGCAGAAAATAAGAGACCTGGGAAAATGGGACTGTGGTGGGAATGATTGCTGTCACCTGTTCCTGCTTAATGGTGATGGTGAGAAAGGAGGGAGGAACTTAGAGTTTAACAATGCTTTTACCCAAACCCATAAGGCATGCCTAACACAGAATATAATGAAACTTTAATATCACAGGACACCTATCCAGCAGGTGGAATGTGGGAATTGTAAGCACTGTGCTTCTTCCCATTCAAGCAGTGCAGGTATTTTTAAAGCTGTAATAAGGCAGGAGTATTTGCTGTAACCTGGTAAATTGTAGAATATTCTACAGATTCATAGAGATTTCTCAAGCTTACAGCACACACAGAAAATGGTAGCTCAGTACTTGTAGTGGTGTTTCAGGTGCAGATCAAAAGTCGTATAAAAGAGTATCAGTGGTCCTTGTTTACAGGGTCTGATTCAGAATACAGTTTTTCACTTCCTCTTCTGTCTCACTGCTGTAAAGGGACATCTCATACTGCAAGCCCATTTTATTTTTAAGCCCCTGACCACACATTTCAGTAAACATTATATGAAGTTAATAAAAATAAGTCTTTCTAACTAAATTTTATTTTCTACACAGGAAATAGGAAATATTCCCCTGAAATTAAGGTGTGTGGATCCATTCTATTTCACAGACTAGAGTAAATTTTAAGCAATCATACTCTCCTTTTCTTGTTTCTATAAGCCCTGCATTGAGCAATTCTTAGCTCTCTATTGGATCACATCAGCAGACGTGACATGATGTACTGTACATGTCAAATGCATTTAATTTTTTCACGCATTCCGTGGTTGGCTGAGAAACACGCACATTCCAGGACCTTGAAAACCCTTCTCGTTCTGCAGAATGGGAGGGCATTTTTGCATTATTTTTTTCAAAAAAATTTTTACAGCTATCATATAGTATTCACACTGAAGGACAAAATGATCTCAAAGGGACAAGAGAGTAAATCAGCCAAATGCAAAGAAGAAAAGAAAATATATCAGATTCACCCACTATTTGAGTGATCTGCTTACCTCCTGAGGTATACAGAACAGGTTTAAAACAGGAAAGCAGTTGTGCTGGCACAGTGAAGAAGCACATGCATGTTCTAGTCATTACAGTTTTGCCAGCAAAATACCACTTAATTCTATAGCTGATGCTTCACATTCAGCTTAATCTGCAATACCTTTTTTTAGCTACAGAATCAGCTGCCTTGGTCACACAAGGTTAGGACTATAAGTAGCTCCAATGAACTCTGGAATGTATTTTCCAGTAACAACATCTGGCTATTGAAAACTCCGCTGACAGCTGCATTGGTGGCTGTGAGAGGCTATCTTCAGGTCAAACTGCTGTAGGGCTGGCTGAGCCCTCCTTTTCACCAATGAGATTTACTCTTTCCATCCTTTTTCCTTTGGATCTGGATAATCTTAAGCTTTCAACCTTTCCTTGGACTCAATGAAAACACACTCATCATATTAATCTATGAACTGATGTAAGGATATAGTTGAGAAATAACGTAGTTATCCTTGAAGAATTGAATTTAGTTGAGCTCATGAGAAATAATTTTGCAAGTTTTCCCTTGCAAAAATTAGTCCAAAAGCCACGTATACACTATCTTATGAATCAGGTAAAGCAGCTTGTCCTGCTATCCCACCCATAGCTCCTGTAATTATGTTGTCTTATATGAGAATTCCTCATTTCTCTCTCTTCCAGGAGGAAAAAATTATCTCAGTGCCTTGGGAAGTGAGGTTTAGTCTCAGTATGTATGTTTACAGAACACAAGGAGGGGCTAACCCATATGTTTTCTGAGCTTCCCATCTTACCTTCCTCTACGCCACTACTTGTGGCAAAGTACCTTGTGTCCCCCTATGCTTCTCCCTCCACAGTAGTCACACCAGAAGAGAACTCAAGAGTGGAAGAGTCAGGCCAGACTCCCTCTAAGCCACAGCTGGAGACTGGATATAACAATAAAGTCTCTGAAGTTATCTGAAAGAAGCTGACTGCTTAATGTTTGGTTTGGTTGGTTGGTGGCAGTTTTGTCTGCAAGCCCAGTTGTCTCTTACCAGTGTTAGGTGTCCCTTACTTCAAGAGCTTTAGTCCACTTCTCTAACCTCGCAGGAATTGCTGAGTTTTGCTAAGCCCAAGCCACAGACAACAAAGCTCATGTAAAAGGTGAGAAGGGTGTGCAGGTAGATAGAACCCATACAGTCCAGCCAGTTTTCAAAAGTGAAGGTGCTACTGGGACACTAGTTGGCATGTATGGAGACTCCAGCTATATCTGAGATAGTTTTTTTCCCGATGTGTTTAAAATTAGAATGTTGATCAACGCCTAGAAAGATGTCAGTCCTTTTCCAAGAATTTGATTTGCTTTGACTTTGGCAAAGTCAACCTGGAAAAATGTTTCACATCTTTTTGTTTATTTAGTTGTGTTTATTTCTAAACTTCTAATTGCTCTGAGGTAATCACCTCATTAGAGATGATTTCCAGAGAATGCAAACTGAACTGCTAGGTAGCACTGTAAGAGTTCTTTCCAACAGGAATTAGGAAAGATCATTGGAAATATTAGTGGTTGTGTTTATAGGGCTTAGACAACTTTTTTCCAGTTAGCTTTAAGGTATGATTAAATTGTTTTTGCATAGCCAAGAACTGCAGGAAGACTGCTGCTTGTGAATACTTTACTAGGAAATTGTTTCAGCTAGAACATTATTTTTGAAAATGTTCATTTGCCACTTATTCTGGAAATGTTCACGCCCAGCCCTCAGTGGGTTTTAGTGTTTGCAAAGGGCTCAATCAAACTTCTACTTAAATAAATGGAAAAATATGAGTAGTGGAAAAGTCTCTAAACATAATCAAGTGTATCCTTGTCTACTTACTCAGAAGACTTAACTGCCATGATTCAGAAATGAACCACAGAGAAGGAGTGCAACAGATAAAATCCTGTCCTATCTGAACAAAACTGGGCTGTCAGCTAAAAGGCAAAAATGACATTGCCAATGCAGCCTTTATTTGCTTCTCCTTTATTCTCCTCTGCTTCTGTCATCCTTCCCAAAGCTAATATGCATTGCAAATTAGATTTTAACTCTGAATAATAACTCAGCATTATCAGGGACTAATTATAATCTCTCTTTATATTTACTATTGATTTTGTGTAATCTTGATATACAGAGAGATAAGCATTAGATCATTTTGCCCTGCTCAGGTAGTGTACTGTTGAAATCAGTGAGAGCAGCAGTTGGTCCTTATCCAAAGCCCATTGAAGGAAACTGGGATCTTTTCATTAATTAGGACAGTTTTCATTTCAGATTTTTGTGGACCAAAGGTAAACTGTTGCTGAGATACAAAAACGTTTTCCCCCTTTCCAGATTAACATTAAAACTCAGTTTGTGAAAAGGTTTACTTTTTTCCCTGCCTTTAAACTCAACAAGATCTTTTAAAATAGAGTGAAATTTAATATTTCCATTGATAATTCTTTCATACAAAGAGTCATGTTGTATAAATAACCTTGGGTTATTAAGGTAAGATGACTGCAAATGAAAAAAAAATTGCATTTGCAATACTGAACGTAGGCAGCATTTGTATCTGGCAAAAACATTTTGTATGCTACTATATTGTCTTTGAACTTATTTCCCATGGGAGTAGCTGTTGCTCAAGAAAACAGGTGTTTCAGTATAATACCTCGAGGGCATCATTTAAGTAAGTTAAAACATTATTTGTTTAAGGAGCCCACTCAAGGTTTCTTGCACTCTGTTTTGACACAGTTCAGCAGAGGATATTTATTAGGATTTAAATAGTCTATGGTTCCTAAATGCAAATACCCATGACTGCTACATAAATCCATTTAGACCTGCTAACAATTTAAAACTGAATCAGGACATCTCATTTTCTATGGTCTAGCTTTCTTTCAAAACTCTGATAAAAAGGCATTAAACCTTTGGTTTATCCTGTCTGTAATATCAGACTGAGATCACTGCAGTCACGCTGGCTGATGTCCTGCTGCTGACTCCTGTGAGCTGTGCCCACTCTGTGGAAGGTGCTCACATTTTCATCCTTGGGGGATCAGATTTCTCTTACTTAATGCCAGCATCTCTAACTCAGACAGAAGTCTAAGGTAATCACTGCAGTTCCCTTAGATAATAAAAAGGAGGACATTTTCAAAGGCACACTCATCACCCCATCATCCCGTGTGAGGGATTTCCAGTTGAGCTGCCCAACTCTTCTCGGTTGATGACAGAGAGAGTCTCTGCACCTAGCAGGCTTTCTGAAGTCAGCTTTCTACATGGATGGTGCTAAGGGAATTAATCCCAGAGATGTGACTAATGATTTATGGAGCGTGCCTGCACAGGTGGGTACAGACAGCCCTAAGTTCATCCCATCCACACTCCTGCTCAGTCAGCTAGCTCTGAGTAAAGGCAAAATGAGCTCAGGTCTGCCAGAACCTGCCTGGGTAAATCATGCCCTTACAGGACAAGGTGTAGGCAGCCAGCTACTGCTTTCAGCTGCAACCAAAAAGATCTGTTGGTCATTCCTGGGGGAAAAAATAATTTTGAAGATCAATAAGAAAAGATAACGGAATAATGTCCAAAAATGCCTTCTTTCTGACCTTGAGTGTGAAAAGTAGAAATGGAGAAGAGAGGAGCTGTGTCTCACGAGATAGAGTTAATGAATATGTGAGAATAGGATTTCTTTTTAAAGTCCATTAAGCTCTAATTGCTCTGAAAGGAGCCAAGTTCCCTAACAGTTCTGCACAGTGGCAAGTGCTCTTCTTCCCATGTACAGGCCACTCTTCTCTAAGTGTAGAGCAAATTCAGAGGTGTCTAGGGCATGAGTTAAAATACTTATTTTTGAAGTTCTCTTCATCTTCTGAGTGCTGTGAGTTCTATTTTTATGGTGAAAGTAAGCACAGTAACACATGAGTTCTACTTTTTAAATGGCACACTTGATGCACTTTAACAAGTTAAGCATATAGAATGTGTCTGGTGGTGAAATTTGTGAAGAAAAATACAGAAAATATTCTTTTTGGTCGTGCCTAAATATGTGATTTTAAAGCTGGCATGTGTGCTGTTTTAAAATGTTGATCTTTGCTTTGAGTATAGAACTTCTGCTTTTTTTCTACAGGAGAGTAGATGAAGACCAATCAATTCTGGAAACAGATCTCTTGTTATTATGCTGTCTATCATTAGAGTTCTGGTTCTCCTAACAGAGAAAATAATTATCTAGGTTCAGTAAATCTTGATAACACTATATCTCCTTATTTACATCTACTTCTTTCAATATTGTCATTTAATTGAATAATGAAATCGCAGATGCAAGAAAAATCTGTTGGGTCATCTGTTTCAAAGCTATTTTGGACTACAGAAGTCTATTCTAAACTCTCTGTAGATAAATAACACTTTTTAGTTTTAATCCAAACATGTCTAAAAGCAAAACATTGTGATGTCCATCAAAGATTTCAACTAAAAGTAGTTTTATTTTGAACTTTTCACCTTGTTCTTTACCTATATATTTTTGGAGTGTCTGAAGTTTAGTATTTCATCTATTTTTCTCTCTTCTCTTTGCATATCTATAGTTTTATGTGTCTGTGTCTAGGTCAGAATTTACTGCAGTAGGTAGTCAGTAATCAATATATGGTTAATCTTTCCTGAGTTCTCTTCAGTCATTCTTTTCTTATACTATGTCAATCTTCTTGTGTCATCATCAGATAGAGATGTCTGAAAAATTAGTTCTGTTTGTCTAGCTTTCACATCTAACATGCTACTAATTTTAGTTTCTTAGGGAACTTATTCTATACAAGTAGGTGCTTATAAAGTCAACAGAAAAATGTGAGTGCTTTCAAAGTCATCCAAAAATAATTACAGCCAATTTAGTTTTAGATACCTAAGCAGGCACCTACTTTTCTCTTTTACTATGAAGACAACTTCAGTGCTTGCTGTAATGATTCCCTAGATCCCTGAAAACTAGTTGCCTAAGGTAGACAGCTGCAATCCCTTGTAGAGGAATTCATATGACCTGTGCTGAAGTATCTGCATTTGAAGTAGTTATATTCTTATACATCCGACCTTTATCAAAAATCTTCCTCACGCATTGCATAATAGGATATTTTCACTGATTATAAAATACTATTATCTCACAAGCAGGTACCAACCAAATGTAGGTATTGAAACTTGTAAAGATTAATACCACTGTTTGTAACAGTTGCCTCTGTAGGAAAGGCTTCTGAAAAGGGCAGGCTGCTCATTAAATTAGGAATCACCCTCTCTCAAGTTTTCTGAGAGTCATTGTGTGAAAAAAAAGTACAGCTTAAGATATACTTAAATGTTGGAAATGCACACACCAAATCCAGTAAATAGTTTGAATCAAAAACTTCTGTGGAGTCCATCATGATTTCCACCTGCATTCATTTCCTTCCTAGTTAGCAGCTGTCTTGTTAGATTATTATTCACTGTATATTTATGTTACCTGAAAGAGTCTGGTTTTCTAGAATAAGGAAAAAGCTGAAGAATATTCTTCAGTTTTACTGGAAGGTAAAGGAACTCCAAGCATGTTCAGGATCTTACCTTAAGTCCACAATTGGAAAGAGGCTCTTTGTACCTTTATCATAAATCACAACAAATACTTTGGAGCAAGATAGGAGATCCTCAGCTTCACAACTTCAAATTCTGTGTTACTAATTAACATTGCTAAGAATAAAGGCCATGTGAAGAGCATGTCCCAACATCATATGCATTTCCTCGTTATCATGAGCAAATAGACTATAGAATGCTTGTCATAAACCGAACAAAGACTTTTCTACATGGTTAGGTTTCTTCCTTCCATAACTTTTCTTGTAAGACTCACAACTTTTTCATGGAATCATAGAGTTACAGAAAGGTTTGGGTTGGAAGGGACTTTAAAGATCATATCATTCCAAACCCTCTGCAGACACGAACACCTTCCACTAGACCAGATTGCTCAAAGCTCTATCCAGCCTAGCCTTGAACATTTCAAGGGAAGAGACATTTGTATCTTAGAATACTTCTTTTGTTTTCTACTCTGAACTCTCTTTGTTACTAACTTTTAACTACCTGCTCTGTTCAAACATGATAATTTAGCTCAAAAGAATTATTTTGCCTTATTTTTTTTTAAGAAGAGACCATCTATTTATCCCCTAAGCTTTCAGTCAGCCTAGTTAAGGAATCAAAGATTTGGTTCCACACTGGGGGACTTAGCATGTTAAGGCCACACGAATTTTCGATCTTTGAATGCAAGAGTGGAAATCCCATGTGATGCATTACAATTCTTTGTCCAGGGATTTGGTACAGCCCGGTGCTTATGAATGACATTCACTCACAAGACCCAACATGCCGACACCAAAACTAGCCCCAAAAGACACGACAGAGTGAGGAGTGTGTCTGAGATTCTTACCATGGCCTGGATATCTTACCATGATATTCATATTTCTGGTTTTACTTTCACTTAAAATACCTTGTCTGGTGCACTCTAATAATAACATGTTAACCCATTGTTTTCAGAGATCTGACTTCCTAGTTCAATAAGGAATCCAGCCAGGGCATACTGGAGCATTTATGCACACTGCAGAAGTTCAGACTTGAGATGGCAAATAGGAATTGATGTGACTGGTAGAACTATCCCTGAAATTGTTTACAATGGCTGTGGATTATTTTGAGATATGCTGGGGTATTCATGTAATGCAAAATCTCAGCTTTAACACCACCAAAAAAAAAAAAAAAGGAAAACATTAAGAGAGTTAACACCATCCATGTTTCATTATTTTAATAGTATTATGTCATTGCAATTAGTTGTTTAGGAAGAAGGATTTAGAATGTCTTTATTTTAAAAGCAGAGAGAATCATCACCTGTGTAAATTTTACACAAAAGCATCAGGGCATGTTAAGAAAGCATACAAAAGCAAAACAGAAAAAAAGTGACATCAAATGTCACACACAGGAATTCCGATATTAGAAAAGTTTAGTTTAATACAAATGAGGTGTTTGCAAAAATTATTTTGTTAATCTATTAGAACAGTAAATCTTTCAGCTTCTGTTAAATCTTTCTCTTTCAGTCTGAGTTGTATTTCTAGGCCACTAAGAGAACATACCTAGATTTCTTCACAGTGTGAAGGCTGTTGTCATCCCGATTTTGAAACTCCATGAAATCATAATTGCAATTGTAAGACCAAATATAACCTTGTCATTAAGCAAATAACTAGTTTGAGCTTCCCTGAAATCTCCCCCACCCAAAGTATACGATATATGAAGGTTTTCACATTCTTTGTCAGATTTATTTGGATGTCAGTTCAGTTACTGATGCAATTGAAAGGTGCTAGTAAGTATTACATTTGTGGCAGGAAAAAAAACAAAACCTTTCTGTGGACTTCACTCATTCATCACTATTTTAAAGACACTTTTTGGAGTTTGATTGCATAGCAACATTCCATTCAAAACTTCCCCAGTGGCAAATTTGCTGTAGTTGCCAGAAATGTATCATTCAGCAGTCATGGTGGCAGTTAGATTGGGTATTCTGGTGAAATTATTTTTTTTCACTGTTATAAATATTTGTGGACACACTAATGTAAAATTTAAATCTTCAGTTGCCAGAAAAAGAATATAAGATGCTTTTATCAGTATGCTTGTTGAATTTTTTTTTCATTAAAGAGAAAGTTCTTTTTTTCTCATTGCAAAGACCCATTTGGTATCTACGGCTGTCCAAATAATACTGGTATGGATCAGTAGAGATTGCATTTAATTGTGTTAATTTAATTTAACACAATTAAATGCAATCTCTGCTGATCTGTACCAGTTGGTATGGATTTAAAATAATTAAAATAATTGCATAGGAATAGAAGAAAATAGAATTAATCCTTTAATAATTAGTCAAGACATCTTCATTTTTTCTTTTGAAAGCAATGTACAAGCAATGTTAATTTATCTGACCTGTCTCCAGGGTGTCAACTCAGTATTTAAGTCTAATGACATCTTTGATTCCTTAGATGCACCATGCCTTCAGCAGTCTTATCAGAAAAGCACAAGACATTTGGATTCTGTTCAATGTCAGGTCAACAGAGATTTCTTAGTCCATCTAGGATATTAGTGGTGACACTGGGTTCTGATGTTTATGCAGCTAATTTAAGACCCAGACAGTTCGATTGTCTTTTGGGATGATCTATTTGCCAGCCACAAACTATTTCCCAGGTATCTAGAATAATCTCCTCAGCATTCCTGAAAAGATAGATGAATCAATGCTTGAATCAACCCTATTTACTTAGATTTGTTCACATTAAATTTCCACAACCTGACAGATTCCTGACAGAGTCAGCCAAGCCTAACCTTGTTGTCTAGCATGGCTCTAGAACCAGCAACTTCAACAGGTACCAACAATGGGAAATTCAGACTGTTCGAAGATCAGGCATAGTTAGGGTGAGATACCCACTTCTCTTACTCAACAGGCCTTCACAATTCATGCAGAGAGCTGAAGATCCATGTTATCCATGAATGTTATGGGCACTGAAGATGAACAAAAGTGATGCTGAGGTGAGGAATCATGTGAGGCCTATGGACAGAAGAACTTTTTCAGAACTGCTATTAAGATACCAGGAAAAAGACAGCAATAATACATGCTGCTAGGGTTATGTGACAAGAATTTAAAAACCAGGATTCAAATGGAAGTCACAAAAAAATCATTAATTAGGGGCCACAGTTGTTAATTTTTGTAGCTCAGATACTATCAATGTATAGGGGACAGGAGGAGGGGTGAGCGCACTGCTATTTGACTTTATGCCTGTGTGATAAATTCAAATAGGTATGAAACTTTAGTCAGATATCTTATTTATTTTGTCTTCATCTAGTCAATTAATAAATAAGGCACAATTACAAAATAATCCATAATCCTAGCACAGAACTGTATTTAGATGCATGTATGGGAAAAAAACAAAAAGAAAGGCACTTGGGATTCACATTTTGAGAACTTCCTTCTGTGTGGGCTAATTAGATACAAAACAGATAGTTTCCTTTCATTACTGTGTAGCACTGTCTTTTAGGGCACAGTCTGAATGGATATGGAGCAGCTGTTCTTTAGTTCTCCAGACTAGAATCTGACTGCTAAAATGCAGTAAATCAGGAGCTCCAACAAAGTTAGGCAAAGGCTCCTGTGCTTAGTGCTTTTACTAGGACTAGCTGTTCATGAAAGTGTAGCAGGTCTCTGCCCAATGTACAAGGAGATGCAGAGTCAAAACTGTGATTTAAGATGATGGTGTCATGGGTATTCGTTTGTATCTCTTAAAAAGCTTAAAAGTTCTTAATCCAATATCTGTAACCCTGTGCATATTAATCTAAGGTTAACCACATGGTACAATTTAAATAGGTTCTTGTCTTTTATGAAAAATAGAAAGAGAGTGATAATACACAATTCTTTGACTGGACATCAGCTATCACTTTGGATTTTTGAGATAGTGGGAGCCAGGACAGTTCAGAACACTGGAGAATTAGTGACTCTCTAGGATCCATATCTCTGGATTCTTTGATTCCTTTAGTATACAATCTTTTTAAGTGACCCATTTATTTTCTTCTACAGATCTAAAGCCTTTCCTACCTATTCTTTATGTCTCATCTTGAAGTAGGATTAATAAGATTATTTCTCTATGCTTGGCTCCATCTTTATCCAGATACATCTGACCATTAAGTCCTGTCACTGCTGTTTCAGCAATTATGAGTTATGACTACCATATTCCCTAATTTGGACACTTAGATCCTTGCTGAAGAAAAACGGATCTGAACAGATTCAGATCTTAATTACAGCAAGTCTGAATTTTTAGATCACTAAAATAGTTTCAAACTGGGTACATTTTCAAGTCATAAATACATTTGAATAAATTTTAAATTACATATAATATTTGTATTTATAAAATATGGGAAGAAATTTTTTTTAAAATCTCCTGCTTGTCATTTTTTCCAGTGCTTTTAAACTATGCTGCAGCTGTGGATGAACATGTGTGACACTTTTTTTCCTCAATGCAGTGGGCCATTTCATCTGCTTTTGTTGTAATGTCCTATAGCACTGACAGGAATCACATAAAAACAAAACATCAGAGCCAGGATGCACTGCAAAACCCATCGTTCCAGACACTACTTCAAGGAAGATTTTTACATCAGTGGATGTAAAAAGGAAACTTTGAGACCCAAAATATCACCCTTTTGTTAGAGCCAACTGGTCTTAAATTCTATGCATAATCTTCTGAAAACATAGAAATCACCTTAGCTCTTTTCATACAGGTCTATTAGATAGGGTAGGTAGGTAGGTGCCTATATTCACATGGGTATATAAGCGTATCTGGGCAGGATTTTTAATTAATAACTATTTAATTTGCAAAGAAGGTTACCATTATTAAAGACATGTTAATACCAATGGATAAAATGGTTAATCTCCTTTTATAAACTGCCAACATATAGTGATATTTTATGGGGTTCTTTATGAGTTTCATCACAGTGAAATGCTGGTTCTTCTTTATAATCCAATCTGTTTTACTGACTCATGAAGGGTGGAGCAAAATGTCAAAGTCTTTTAGTCCTTCACTTAGAACTGTTTGTAACACTGAGCGATTATACATTTATCTGCTTATTAACATCAAGTACAACATTATGTGAACTCATGATCCACAATTACCATTGTAAAAGTAACTTTAAAGTACAACAGGACAACCTTGACATGTAAAGAGAGAGAATCCTCTGGATCTCAGGATGTGCAAACAGAACTCCAGCCTGTCATTAAGCAGCGTCTGTGAGGGGAACCCCTAACATCATGTCAAGAAGAACAGAATTTGGCCAGAGGTCATGGGTTCTGTCTAGCAGTTACTAAATATTGCCTGTCTGCTGTAACACAGGAGTACTTGTATTAACTGTTTTGGGATAGAGAGGAAAGGGGTCATGTATGTGTGCAAGTCTGCTTTCTCCCCTGTTAATTCATGGAAGTGAGGAATTTCAGTTTAAATGTTAAAACTGGGATAGTTGGATTAACAATCCACATTGTTTTCTTTGCTGGCCAAAAAAAGAAAAAAAAACCAACAAAATAGAAAAGGTATATATAGCTACACTATACTTCATAGGGTTTCTGAACATTCATGTCAGGTAGGGAGGAGTCAAAGTTTTGTGAAAGCCTCTCATGAGAGTCTCTGCTATGTGTCTACACCTTGAAGACTGCAAGAAAAACCCAAAGCTCCTATACATACTTTTTCCAAGATTTAAGAAAGTGTTCTGATTTTCTGCAGGAATGAAACAGAAGACTTTCACAATCAACAAATATAAAATAGGAAAGCCCTGCTTCCAAAAAGGCTGGTTATCACTTAGCTTTCGAGTACTTTCCTGTCCTGTCATTTCATATATTTCTGGTAAGGACCCTTACCACCTAGTTATTACTCAGTTTTTTAGGATGAACCTTCTCCATTGCTCCTTTTGCAATTCATAGTAGTAAACTTAGGTTGTCATCCAAGTATTAATTGGAGAAGAGACCTCAGTGAGACTATTATTCATCTGTGATAATTGTACTAAGCATTGGACCTAAACTAGGGTAGTATTTTATTTGATTTTTCTCACTAGAACAAAGTGAATTAAAAATCTCAATTACAGCAGGGAAGGGAAGGAAAGAACAGAAAAAAAAAAAAACCAACCAAACAAAAATTGATATCCTGTAATAGTACAAATTTTGGCAAGGAAAACTGTCACTTTCTAAGTGACTTGGAAGCCCAAACCTTGTAACTCAAATAAGCAGATTTTTAAAGTCAGCTATAGACAAAGATTCAGAGAGAGATGTGAGGTGAAGATTTTTTAAAGCATGGATCAGTCAGCAGAATATAATTATTGAAATCAGTAGGAGTTTCTTCTGGAAATAATGCCAGAGATTTAGAAATGCCAGAGGTTTAGAAATCAGCCAGAGCCAGGATGTCCAAGTCCACAGAGCTTTTTGATTGTCCATGTTCTGATTGATCAACACGATACATGATTGGAGCAGCAAGCTCCAATGAGTTGTGCTCTACCGTTTTTGCGGTACAATCCTCAAACATAGAGTAATTGTTTTTCTATAACCTATTTCATAATAATTCCAGAGAAACTGAGACAGCCCAAATGAGAAACAATGAGACCTGTTCTGTCAGAATAACTTTTATCTTGGCACTAAGATACTCTTTTGGGAGGTCAAAGTGGGTTAAATACTGATGATATGACCCAAACCTAAGTCCTTCTGAGGGATCTGGTCATTTAAACACTATGCTATGGAGAGAAACGACCAAATCTTTCTGGCTTTCTCAGATCTCTTGGTCTTCTTTTCTCCTTACACAGGTGGCTTGATATAGTGAAGAAGCCTCATGATCTGAAGCCGCCAGGTGAGGTAAGTTGGGAACGTGTAGGTTGTCCTAGCTTTTGCTGTCCAATGTGCCTATATGCAAGCTAGTTATCTAAATTTCTAATAGGTAAAAATTTGGTGGAGTTTTGGAAACAACTCAGCTGACCAGGTGAACTCTTTCTGAGAGTGACCTACACTGACTAGGTCTCAGCAAGATTGTAGAACCATTCGCATAGACTCCTACATTCTACATACTCTATTTCAGGCCATGTTCTTTGGAAGAGCAATACTATTTTGTCTCAAGTAAATGCAAACCCACCCCACATTCAGCAAATCTAAACTGTTTCTGAGTGTGTAACACTTTGAATACCTAGGCCTGCCATCAGTAAAAAGAAACAAGCGTCATCAGAGGACAGCTTAATTCCGGAGTGAGGCAAATCTCCCTCCGGAGATCTGTGTGTCTTTTGACAAGAAGGGACGCTATGTTGAATAGCATCTAAGTAGTATGAAACCAGCATTTCCAGTCTGGAGCTGCTGTGTTGTGGCATGCTTTGGACAAACTCTTCTTAATGGATACCTTTGGCTCAAAGGATCTGTTCTTATATTCCGCGCTGCTGTGTACACACACTGTGTACACATGTGTCGATGGATATAAAATACAAATGTACTGTTGGTGAATCTATTGACTTCAGAAAGCATGACTACTAAGAAAAATGAAAATTTTTTCTGAATTACATAGCTTTTACAAATATAATCAGTGGGACTGGAATGACAACTCTAGCCATTGTCATCAGCAACTATGAAAGCCTAGATTTATTGTCGTGATATATCAATTGTGAAAGGGATGTAATCCATGATTCAGAAGAGGGTGTACCCATGATCACAATTGTTTACATTAATAAACACCTATTTGAACTTTAACTGCTGTGTTACAGAGACTTCCAGAATAAACTTTTTAGTCTGTTTAGCCCCAACTCTTATGACTACAAGCAAACCTGAGAGCTTCCTACAGTCACCACAGAAACAGAGTTTAAATTCTTCAAGACAGTATGAACACAGAATGAAACTTTTAATGAGGAGGTCAAAATGTCTAACTGCACCAACTTGAAGAGGACATTAGGTAAGCCTACATACTAATTAAGACCTGTCTTGAAAAAACAGGACCTGTGATCCTTCCATTTATGTTATTCCTTCAAGGACTGAATGAACTGGCCCTGCCTGAATTCCTAATGTGGAGGAACCTGGGTGAGAGGAGACAGAAGTCATCATGGCAGGACATGGAGAGGCATACTTGCCCTGGCAGATGTAGGAGGTCATGGTTTGTCCAAGCCTCAGGCTACTACTGCATGCCTGAAAAATGTACAGAATATGAGTCTGATTTTCAGGGTGACTGCATAGAGATAGACACCTTGCTGTAAGCAAATTTAAAGGAGTTTCTTGGAAGACTTTAAAACCAAGGCTGAGACCTATATTAGAATCACAGCATTTCTGTCTCACATGACAAGTTGCCTATTTGATGTTTGATTAAAGTCCAAGTTCTGAGACAAAAGGCTATCTAAAGATCTTTTTTTTTAATTCTTAATGAGAATTTAAGACACATTGCCCTTTCTGTATACAGTTGATGTAAAGAAAGAGACACCCGCAGAAGGTGATTAATCTCATTGTAAGATAGGCATCCAAGATAGGTCATAAAATTTGCCTCTGGTGGTGTTTATTTTCTCCTACACTAGCTATACAAGAAGCCTTGGTTGACTAGGTCACATTTAGATATCCAACTTTCAGACAGCTAGAAGCCATCTGAAGGCACTGAGAGCCTCAGGAATGAGACTAGTTAGCCTGGGCTTTGCGTTGTGTTAATGGGATGCACATGGAGTTTGCCTTCCTTGAAGACTGGGCAGAGCACTCAATGACTGAAAAAGACTGCATAGGCACACCCTGTGAGAGATTATCTGATGGAATTCCCTGGAGAGAGAATGTTTTATCCTACCTGCAACAAACCTTAAGCAATAGTGGCAAAAATGCTGTAAAGTGCTTGGGAGAAGTGATGAAGAAAACAGAAAGTTATCTCCCAAGGAACAGAATTTCTTTATCTGTTCTGACCTCAGTAGGGGAGGAAGATAGCCACAGGGATTCCTCCATGCATCTACCACCCTGAATAACATGAAACCAATGACAATGAAATATCTGCAATTTCCAGGCACATTTGGCCTAGGGGTTCAAGTGGTCACAGCAGGCTTCCTTCGTCACTCCAGTTTTTACAACATGCATAACAGACCTTTATTCTTCCACTTTGGTTTATGGCTTCTTGTACAAGACAATGAATACTAATTCTTGGCCATGTTTATGACAGCAGTGTCCCCAGCAATTCGTCAGATGAATGGACTAACATCTTGGACTTCACAAGCCTCTTCTAGGTTTCATGGGTTTGATAGCTAAGATTTATGACTTTCAGGATTAACTCTAAGATGCACCTGTTTTCCCAGGCTTTGACTAAAAGAGGAAGAGTGGATGGACTAAGTGAAAGATGGCTTTTGTATGGAGTTTGTGTAAAGATGTCAAAAGATTCTCTAGTGGAGGTTGTGCAGCACAACTGGATAGCTTAGTGGTCATTGTGCTGTGCAGAAAGACTTGGTCTGGATGATCCAATGCCCTTTAAATCATTGTATTTATATTTCAGTCCATGAGTTATTCAATATGTGCAGTCTAAGAGGCAACCACAACAAAAAATCTAGACAAAAAATACTGTGAAATAACCTTGTAATCATCAGTCTGAAAAAGATAGCTTCCTTGACTGGCCAAACATGAGTGGAATAAATGGTCTGGTATTTCTGTTCAGCTGCTCATTTGGGAGCTCAAACTCCAACTTGATAGTGCTGTCATATGAACTAAGAGTTTCTGGGAAGACACACACCACGTAATTAGCAAAACTATTGAATCTGGGTGCAGCATATGGAAATGAATGCCTCATCCATTTTCCCACATGTACAAGGAAAACATGCACTGCTTTGTCCATAACTATTCAGCACAGTTTCACTCAGTGTTCATTCAATGCAGACCAGAAATGCTGCGTCTGCATTGCACGCTGAAAGTATGTCTGGATGCACACCATGCACGGTCACTCTGGCAGGTCTGATAGATTGAATTTATTGCTTCAGAGCAACATGCACACTTAGTACCCAGATGCCCAGAGCTCTTCAAATAATCCTGCCTAATTCTAGCAGGAGCTGTCATGAGATTTTCTTCACAATGTTCTTTGATTAATTGCAGCCCAAATTAACCCTGAAGTAATTTTAAAGGTATCTGAGACAGTTGCACTAGAGATAGATGTGACCTAAACGGTCAATAGAGAGAAGCAGACACTTCTCAGAATGCTGAATCACCTTCCAGAGGTGTCTTACTTTCTTTGCTAACTCCCTGGGGGCCTGGAACAATGAAGTTTCTGGCTTGCATTCTTCAGCTAAAGGTGTTTGGGGGAGAAATTCAGGCCATACAATCCTGGGTAGAAGAGCACAGAACAGGCCTGACTGCATTCCCTTGAGCAGCTTTCTCATGGAGCTCCACAGGGCCTGGCTACGTGGTCTTCACAACAAATAGAAGAGATTTGGGACCTGGTCCCAAGTCAAGTGATGCTATTTACATTGCATTCCCTCTTCTCTGGGCTGGCTGCCTCTACAGCTAGTTTCCTCTGGGCAAAAGCAAGTGGAGCAGCCCAAGCAGAGACCAGTAGCAATTAAACTGTGAACCATTAATGCTCAAGCTTGGTCAATGGCCCTAGCTGACTTTTCCAGTCTTATTATTGCTCTACACACTAGTATTTAGATTTTTGAGAAGTTCTAAAAATAGCACTTCATTAGTCTCTGCCAATATTAGTCAAGGATGCATTTACACCAGCAAGGATTTTGTTTCAGGTTCTTTAGCAAAATATATATTAAGCCTTCCCATTCACTCCTCAGCTACTAGTACAGAAAATTAGTCTAATTTTGAAAATTATTGTATATTTGGACAACATGCTTTTACATCCTGCCTGCGGCTGGACATCTGAACCGCTCTAGCACAGGCAGGTGCTTCATTCCCCCAGCTGAATCTTTTTGACCATTTTAGTTAATATTTTGTCTGTATATATCTCTGTATTAATCATAAATTTTAGAACATTTTTAGAATTCTTTGGAAAAAATGGCAAGTTTGGCATAAAAAGGCAGCCAAGAAACCCTTTTGAGAAACCCTGCCCTTATGCTGTAGCCCAGTGTTACTCATTCTACCATCACTGGCAGATGGTACATGAAATATTTATTGAGAAATAATAAATAATAACAACAACATTGACAACAATGGCTTATTTATACACATCTTCTCACAAGCTATTGAATGAAAACCTTTTCCTCTGCAAGGATAGTGAGACAGGGTGCAGGCTGTCCAAAGACCTTTTGCAGTGTCTGTCCTTGGAAGTGTCCAAGATCTATCTGAGCAACCTGGTCTAACCACGGAGCTACCTCTGCTTTGTGGAGTAGGTTGGGCTGGAGGTGTCCTTCAGTGCTATGAGCCCACAATCATATAAAAATAATGAGAGTGAGAGTATTTAACAAAGAACATGTCTCCTGACATGTAATCCAGTATTTATTTGACTGTAAATGAAAAATACTGTAGCAACACAGCACGAGATGATTCTTGTGTCCAATTGAAGAGATGAGGTGGTTAGCGAAGGAAAAAAGTTTTTGTAGAAAATCTAATCTTAGTAGTTAATTTATTGGATTTTTAAAAATCTAACTCATGTATTGGCATACTTTGAGTGCTGTTTGCAAATAGGTAAGAACTCTTGTCAAAATCTTCCCAAAAAGTAAAGTTTCATCTGGATATGTATGTTTGTTGTTGATTTCAGTAACTCCACCAAAGCCAACTTCAGTTTATTTCCTCATCAGATGAGTTATTCTTTTATTTTCAACACAGGAGCATGGCCTGTATCACATAAATGTTTGTATTTTACTGTTTACTTATAGACTGGTTGCACTGAAGTGGTTCTGCGTTTTGTTCCATAGTTCAGCACTTGAGTCATTAGAAATTGTCCATTTGTTTCATACTTTTTAGCCAACTATTTAACTAGAAATTTATCTGACACATTTTCACATATTTTTTCTGAGACTGGAAAATATTTCAATGGGAATAATCACAGGCCCATCTTGGATTAATTTGCTTAGTCTCTACACATAGATAAGAATCACACATCCAAAATGCTACAGATAGTGAACATGACTGTTATAGCTAAACATGCTGTTTTGAGATCAAAGGTGAAGCATATATGTCACCTGGAAGAGACTGTCTTATAATTGCATGGATAAAGACTCTTGAAAGGAATCCTGCTTATACTGGCATACTGCTATTGATCTCTTTCTTTGTAAACAAGTCCTTTGGGGATAGGCAAATTGCCCTGGAAGATGGGGGAAGAACCGTGCTTCCTTTATCTGTCTTCATCTGTTTTACTTGAGCAACTGATAAAAAGTAGCCCCTGATTCACGGAGCCTAGTGAATCAAGCAACCTACAACAAGAGCAGTGTCAGCTGCTCAGTTCCCTGAGCACAGCACAGGGGAATATTCTGAATGCCAAGATTTTGTAAACAGCCGGAAAAATTAAAAGTTGCCTTATCAGATGCTGCCTGTATTCACTAACATCAGGGATGGAAGTCTCTCAGATGCTGCCTGTATTCACTAACATCAGGGATGGAAGTCTCTGTCCATTCTCCTTCTGTACTGAGCTGCTGCTGCTTGGTGCTGCTATCGCAGATGACACCAGATGTGTTTCAACCCAGAAATACCAGAGGTATTTCCAGACAGTTTGATATCAGAAGCAGAATGTCTGAAACTCACACAGTGCTTTGTGACTGTTGTGCAATCTGTGTTTATGGGATACTGTCAATCACCTCACCATACTGGCCCAGACCATCAAACTCACTGAGGCTGAGGGCAGAGCAGGAGCTCCCAATATCCCTCTTCTTCTGTAAAATGCCTCCTTGGTCTGTAGTGGCCCTTCAGTGTGCTGCACATGGAGGGTTATGAGGATTAGCATCACAGAAAATCATATCATAGCAATTTTAAATGTCTTAATATAATTTCAAGTATTTTCCATGGTGTATGGGATTCAGAGAAATCTGGAATTTAAACTGACACTGGCAACAAAGAGATCCAGTCAGCAATTTCTACTCACGTCTCAATTCGATAAAAATCATCATTGTTCAGGCTGAGTGAAGAGTGAACAAAAAGCCTTGAGTCATCCCCTGCAGTGTTAGCTGTCAAACTATCAATGAAATATTTCAGTCTGTGCCTGTGCTTCTTAACCACTTACCAACTTACAGTTCAAATACTTCTTTTATTTTTCATAGGCCAATTCTTCTTTTCCCTTACCCAAGGTCTTGTTGGAAAAAAATAGTGAAAATTAGTTTGAACTTGTACAATCAAGTTGGTTTTGCTTTACCAAAGTACTTGTAACAGTGAGAAGTGTATTAAATAATCACTCTGCTGGTGTGCAGTTCAAAAATTACATGGTAAATACCTTTTCAGATTCTTCTAAAAGTAACAAAAACTTTCCAAAGTCAAGAAAAAAAAATGTTTACTATTTTGATGTCTATCTAGCAAAGGTAAAAAATGAAGAGGCAAGAATCTAACAAGTGCTGAATTGAAAAAAAAAATATTTCAAGAGTCTGCTTATGACCTCAGTGTGTGGTTCTCCTTTGAAAAATTATTCTCTAAAGTTTTTCCAGTTCCCATCCTCTACTCCAAGATCTGTCCCTCTCTTTGCTCATTATTCCCATTTTTAAAGATTGTGTGGGCTAACTTAAAAATATTAAAGAATCTTTTTAAAATGGGCATTTTCTTTCCTGATTGCAGTCCAATGGAAAACAGCTATAGGCCTCCCCAGTTGGTTTCCCAGCTCCAGAAACATGTTTGCCAATTTGCAGTTTATGTAATTTGCACTTCAAATGTGGGCACATAACCTCAATGCTCTCAGAGTTGTGGGAATAAACAGAATTTCTCCACAAATCTTCAGGGGAACTTTTAATCAAAAGTCTGCCTGGGGCCGGATGTTATCACGCAACATGAAGAAGCAGGATTGTGATAGATCTGCTCCCAGAAAGGTTTAATCAAATCTGTTCAGTCAGAACAGGGCTCTACCCTTGAGTCACTGATGGGCATAGACAATGCAGGAGTGTTGCAAGAATGTCCTTAAAGCAGCACGGCAGCCTCGTGTCCCTGGCATTAAACGTGGACAGCATAAAACACCAAGCCCTGCCTGTCACTTGCTCCTCGGGTGATGGGTGATGTGTGCTCGCTCCCCTTCAGCTCCAGAATAAACAAAGTGGAGTGAATTCAATATCCTTTAAAGTCACATGCGTTTGCATGTGCTTCTGGATAGTGTTTTCAAAACTCATTACTCCACAAATGAAGAATAATAAAAATATTTGCCCTGATCAAAAGAGTAACCCTGAGGAAAAAATCCATCAGAAATGGGACACCAACAGTACAATTTATTTTTTTCTAATTTTGTAGAGCTGCATATGTAGAGTTGCATATGAATTTGATATTTTGAGTATTTAACAAAACATTTATTAATACTACTGATATCTAATTTGAATCTCAGTTATGTTGGTGTTATTCTGAAATAACTCCACCAAGTTAATGTATTTTAATCCAGCAATCCATTAACGCCTTCAGTCTGGAATTTGCCCAAGCTTACCCTTTTTTATCTGAGATTGTGGAATGAAGGCTCATGTCTGGAAGAGGCACTAAAACAACCATTTAGTAATTTGCTTAGGATGCCAAGGTATCAGAAAAGGTCAACCATGAAAAGTGGCTTAAGAATTTACTCCTCAGAGCAGACAGTGGGACAACTTACCTGTGGTACTGAAAATCACAGATTTTTTTTTTTTTTTTCTTTCATCCAGGTATCTAGGTTCAGAAATTAAGGAGTATTTTGTATAAAATGGTAAGTCACAAGAGTGAGACACAAAATCTCTGTCACCAGGTTCACCCAGAGGTGTATCAGCCCCGTGCAGTTGGACTCATGGTATCATCATACCATGAGTCCATACCATGCCCTTGTTCAGCAGGACCAAATTGCCCTAAAATTAATAGGAAGTTCATTTTCACCACCTGGTTGTAAAATTAATTAAGTGCACTGGTTGGGCAATGATTGGAACAATATTTATTTTAACATTTCCCCCTATTTCTTAAACCAAAACATCTTCTGCTTAAAATACATGGGACATTGAACGTTTAATAAATATTACTGTGTTGGAATGTGGTTACACTACTTCTTGCATATAAGGTAGGGGATTATTTTGAAGAAGTAAGAGGACTCAGGGTATTACAAATGATTTCTCAGTTCAGTAAAAGAAAACATAATTTTTAGGAAAATGATTCACAGTAACTCAGGTTTTGGTTTTCCTCCTACAGGAAAAGTACAGGGTAAGTAGGGATAAAGCTGAGTAGGAATTTTCAACAATTCAGACTTTCAGCTGAAAATAACGATCCAGTCAAGGGAAACCTTAGCTGGGGAAAGGTTTGGTTTTAACAGTTTTTTTCTACCCACAGGCTTTTAGGAATTATTTTCAGAATGTGTTTTTCTGTTGCTAGTAACATTGGAAACAGTAGTAGAGGTAGATTAACTTTTAAAAGAAGAAAAAGTGAACCCACAACAATTTCTAGAACACAGCTACTCTGTAGGAAAGCTGCTAAGCATTGAGTATCTTCTTCTTGTCAACTCTACATGTATTTCTTTTTAAACAGTTTTTCAGATATATACAAGTAATTTAATAGCCCTTTGGAATACCAGGAGTGTTGGTATGATCCCCGCTGCTCCCTTGGCATAAAAAGCCTCACTAACAGTAGGAAGCACTTGGTGCAGGAAAAAGGGAACTATCCCAGGCCACCAAAGGTTTACGCCTTCACCTCTCTGCGCTCAGACATGAAGCCCCTTCAGAGAGCCTGTGAGAAGGCAGAGGGGAGACAGTTTCACCTACAGCATTTTAAATCATTCTGAGAGGGATAGATTTACAGTACCCCTTCAGGCTAGTGTAAAGGAGGTGTACTATCCTGCAAACAGGGACTAGAGATGTTTTACAAATTGTAAAATCGGGGAGACAAAGCCAGAGCAAAGCCAGAAGTGAAATCTAGCCAATCTTGCAAACTGCTTGATTATTCTGTCTCAGAGTAGAAGCTGAGCAACCTTTGAACCCATCTTACACTAAGTTTCAAACTGCATTGATGATGGCTATAAGTGTAAGGAGTACAGGTTTCATCAAATGTCTGAGAGCACACATGAAAGCACAGCAATTACAGAGGACAGGAATGAAGGGAAAAGCATTGACTTGACTGCAAATGTGGAACAGATCTTGTATCTTTCATAAATATTTACAAAGTAATTAGAAAAAAGGAAAGAAAATACACATCAACAAATGAGGCACATCAAAACACTGTCACTAAGGCTTGCATTTCAAAAAATTCTGGAGAAAGAGAAGCACAGCTGTAGTCTATAGAAAACTTCATTAATGTTTTCAAATCACTCATAGGATTTAGGTGCTGAAAGGCATGCTAAATTGGGATTTATACATAATCAGATCATTGAAAAACATACAAATGGCTGCCAGAGAAAAGTACAATGTTCACTTTTGAAACTACAAAAAATCCTTTGTTTCGAAGAGTGAATTGACTAAAGTTTAGTTTCAGTGAAGCATGTTTTTGCTTTGGGTGTCATTATTTAGTTTGGCCTCCTTACCAGAGAAACCTTTTTACAGACTGCAGTTCCTTCAACTGTTGTTTTTATTCTCCAGCAACTTAAAAAAAAAAAAAAGAAAAAAAGAAAATATCAAGGCTGCATCAGATGCTTCAAATTTAAATGAGAGTTGCTCTGTTTACCTTTAATTTTGAAATGGCAGTGGAGGTGAATTGCATGGGGCTTGATTGCTTGCCAGGATTTCTCAAACAGATGTATTTGAGTCTCCTCACTTAAATAATCTGGAAAATCAGGTTGGACTGGTTGAATCAAAATGCTGGCAAGTGGGTAAAGAAAACATCCATCCATCTATCCATGCAGGCTCCTCTATCTCTGCCATCGCCACGGTATCTGCGCACCTTCAGCAGCAATGTCATGCAGCAGCCTCAGATTCCACACACCACCAAACATGCCCTTGGCAAAAGCCCAGCAGCTTTGCCAGAGATAAAGGATTATGGATGTTATGACTATGCATACTAAAGAAAGGATTTCTGCTCTTTAACAGCAGTTTCTGAGGTTTCTATGGCTAAGATATTCAAGCACACACATATCCTAAATCTTAGGTCTTAGCAATGATTAATAGCTCTGAATGTGCTCTTACTATACATTCATTGAAGCCTTGTGATTAGAGAATGAATAAAACACATATTTCCTTTTATAGACAGATGGGGGTAGGAGGTAGCTTTTCAGATGGTTACTAGGTAAACTTGTTTGTCATCATTTTGTTTTCTTTTTTTACTTCTCTCTCTCATTTTTTTTTTTTTTTAATGTGAGAGTTGCTTGTCTCAACACCTGTAGAGACAGGAATCATTTAGATTGGAACATACTCCAAGGAAGGGGGAGGAAATGGGGGCAGAACGGAACTCTATGTTTGGACAGCCACCCTTGCTGAAGGTAGTTCCCATGGATACAAAAGCAAAATACATTTCTCTGCAAAGAATGAAGTTTCAATAGATAAAGGGAATAATGTGTCCTGTACAATGAGAACAAACTGTGATCCTTCTGAGCAGCAAAGTCCATTAAGAATATTTGAGAACAATACAGAGGGCAATCACAACCTGTATCCAAGAGTAGCATGACATTAAAAGGTCTGAAAAAGGACCTTGAATCATTTCTCCCTGTCCCCAGCCTAAACTTGGCATATTGGCATTAAACTAGTTTACAGGTACACCTACAAACAGATAGGATACTTCATGGGATTTTCTATTGCATGTACTTTGTATTGACTTAAGAGTCAATTTTTTGCCAAAATCAGAGTAGGAAAAAGAAAATTGTATCTTTTTAATTTTTCAGTATTACATGTTTATAGATATGTACACGGTCTGAAGGGTTGGTCCTTTGCATTGGTGCACTCTAAGCAACACTACTGGTCTCACAGCTCCTTGTGTTCTACCAATTCAGGAGGCTACTTCTTTCTTCCCTTCTATACAATTAAGCTGTGGAAGTCCTTCCCACAAGGTGCTGCAGATGTGGAATCTTAAATTTGTTTGTACAAGACTGATCAAACACAGGATACACAAACACTCAGAGGGCTGTTAACCACCACTGGCTCAGGAAACACCTCCTGCCTCCATGAGGAGGGCAGGAACAGTCCTTGCAGCCACTGGGGCAGGGAAGGTATGGGGAGAAGGACTTCGGTCTGACCACAAGAGAAGTTCCAGAAGTTCCTAGCCTCTGCTCTGTCTCAAGGATTCACAGAGCCAAAACACACCATAGCTCTCCTGAATTTAAAGATTCAACTGAGATTCTCCAGGCAAGAAAGGAGGTGCACCCACATAGCCCCTGCAGAAGGGCTGAAAGGAAGGCATTCATTACACCCCCACCTAAAACCTGAATTGCCCTCCAGAAATACCTCTCCTTCCATTGCCTAGAGAGTGATGGGCAGCCAGTGTTCTCAATTCCCTCAATGCCTAAAGGCTCAAATTTAGGTAGGATAAATTTAGGCCTATCTTTCTATGTGAGCATTTACACTGGAAACCATTGTTGAGAATGGACGTCTAGAAGGTGTCTACAGTAAATAAATGTATACCAACCAGGTTCATTCCAAACTGTGGAACCCAATCCTGCAAATATAGCTGGGAAATTCTGACTGCTGAGAATTTTGGTTCAATATTTTCAATATATTTTTAATTTGTAAAATAATAAATTTTTCATTTTGTCTATGTCTTCAAGTAACTGTAAAGCTGAAAAATGCTTTCAAAAATATATTTCAAGAGAAAATAGCAGGTTGTTTTCTTTGGAAGTCCCCAAAGGTCTCTAGGAGACAGCTTTTGTTTGAAGATTTCTCATTAAAAAAAAGAAAGAAAAAAAATAGAAATGTCAGACAGAATGGTCTAAAAATTGTTGTTGTGGTCAAAAGCCACATTTCAATTTTAAAAATGCCAATGACACAGTGTCTTCAAGTCCTTTTATCCATTTTCAAAATGCTTACTGATATAAGTGCTATCACTGACTTTGTGAGAATGCCTTGTAAGTTAAAACAATTGTTATTTAAAGATGTATGTAACATACTCCAAAATTATGGTTTTGAAAATGATACAGTATTTTTCATTCATGTTGATGCAATTTGATGTCTTTTAGCATCTTGAAAAACTCAAGTCCCTCAGCTATTACTGGCAGCAATGCTTAACGTATCATTTACTGTTACTGCTTTACATTGAAATAATGTCCAGACCCCAGCCCTGGACAGAGCATTAGTCCAAAGCATACAGGTACAAGGGAAGGACAGTTTGTAAAAGGTTTCAGAGAAATCACCATGACATGTTGCAATGCAAATGTAAACAGCTTTTGGTTTGGCTGAGATTAACACAGCTAAGTGGCCAAGGTTGGGGCATGGGAGTTTTGTGCATGCTTATTTAATCTGGGCTGTACTTTGCTAGCTTTATTCATATGGAGGAGGAGTACTAGTGCAGCCCCTGTCTGAATCAATGGAGTATTTATAGAGCATGAAGCTGATCATGACTAAGGTCATGTTTACAACAACAGTAAAAGCTGATGCAGAGAACCCCAAGCCAGTTCTGAGGCCAGTATTATCTCTGAAAAATGATACAGTAAAGTCAGACTGGTGTGACACTGTGACTATAACCATGTAGAACAGCAGAACTGGAGACTGGCAATCCCTGAACCTGGAAAAAGCAGAACACTTGTCATAGATGGAGCAGCCAGAGCCCATACTATGGAGATGACTCCATCTCTCTTCCAAGCTGCCTCTATGGCTTAAACAATCAACTCTTAATTTCTTTGTGCTTTTTTACATCTGCTCAGGGTAAGGTCTGCGTTGTAGCCTACCAAAGGACTGTTCCTGCACAAAGAGTGTATGTTGCATGCTCCTTGGTGTTGTCTGACAAGGGAGTGTGTGGTGTTTAAGGACACAGTGTCTGGTGGAGGCAGCCCAGTGCCATTTAATGTAGTTGTATTGTTTGTGGTGCAAATATCCCAGAGCAGTGTCCAGACTTTATTTCACTGGAGAATCAGGAGCCTGGAGCACCCTGGAGAGTTAAACAGTTTGGTAGAGTAGCTATAGACCCTGCTGTTTACCAGGCACAAATATCAGGTCTGAGAGAATCCCCTGCCTAGCTGCAGCCTCCCCCTCTATCCAGCAAGCTCTAAAGACACCTGACATGAGCCACTCACTATACAGCAGCCGGGCTGAAGGGGACACAAAACCAAGAGCTCAGTGTGCCACACTTCACTGTTAGCAGCTGCAGAGAAACCTAAACAGACTCACACTGGTCCCTAAAGAGTTAAACAACCTGCTTTCCCCTCCACTTTTTTTCTTTCCCCTCAAAATGTCTCCCTTTTTTTTCCCTAACCTATCTGGTTTTGAGGGTCCTCTCTTCATCTCCCTCTTTGTGCTGAATATCTTAGCTGCTGTGTAGATTTGCGTCAGCACATTTGCCAGCTGTCTTGTCACCAAGATTTGAGTCACCAACCTTGAAATTAAATGGAGGAAAAATATAAAGGGTTAGTTAAAAATTGAATGCTTTTCTTCATTGTCTCAAATTTTTTGCAGTAAAAAGGTGTGTTTTAATATCCCTAGTTACAGACTCTAATGTAATTTTTTACTTCAGATACTGTATCAAATATGTATTTGTGTCTAATCTCTATTAGATACAAAATAGCCAATGAAACCTGTAATTCTATCTGAAAAGCAACAGATTCAGATTCTAAAGTACTACAGCCCAAGTGCCATTGTTACAGCAAGAATAACAGCCCCATAAAGGCGGGAAGGAAGGAAGGATGGTTTTACCCAATGTCAGACCTGATCCAGCCATTAAAAGGGTTCTTATGCTCAATACAGCAGAATAAGCAATGGACATCTCACACTGGTGTATACATGAAAGGTTAGATGAAGAGGCTGCCTGCATTTGTATCTTTACCCTGACAATAAAGAGAGTATAGAGCTATGCAGATGTCTACATTATAATGTTTGAAGTTAGGTGTAAACAAAATATTTACTTCTGGACTAGGATGTCTTGGTGCCTTAAATGCTCAAAACTTTTCTTTCATACCTGCTAATAATTATGAACTTGGCCTGAATATCAAAGATATTTAAAGATGAAACATATTTTAGACTTTTTTTTTTGCTAATTTACCTTCTGTGTTGTGGGGGCAGGTTCAACCTTCAAGGCACATTTCAGTCACATATTTAAACTCTCCATTATAATCCAGGCAAAGCTGAAGCCTAAAAGTCTCATGTAATCAAATTACTCTGGAAAGTCAGGTTTCACTATTCCTCTTACTTTTACTGAGATTTATGGCTGGGTTTATAATAATTTGAAAGTTTTTTCCTAGAAAAATGTTCGTAGCTTCTCTGAAAAGATTAAAAAGAATGTGTTTCTTTTTCACAGTAAGTACTGTGAAGCAAATAATTTCAGTACAGAAAGAGAGGTGGTTGAACAGCTACAAACACTTACACAACATACTGCTTTTTGAATGGCACGTAGTCACTGTGGATCCTGTCTGAAGAAAATGTTGCTAGGTGGCTGATAAATAAAAACAAAGTGGGTTGGATGCGTAGCTGAGTCTGAACATGAATTTTCAGAACTCGCAAATGAATATGGCATGAACAAAGAAACCAGCAAGGAAACAAGGAAAGGTTTCAGAGCAAAGCTAGAGCTACTTGCATTTCTTTTCAGAGGTAATTAGGTACAGTCAGGTGCAGCAGCTACCACTGTTATGTGGCTGCAAAAATTAAGACAATCAAGACAAAAGCAAGTTAAATTTAAGGTGGAACTAAGGCAGATTTCTAACACAGAACTGCAGATTCAGCCAATGTAAATGGTGGCCTTGGAACAGGCAGAACTTAGGTATGGGATGAAACCAGGTGCAAGCACAGCAAGAAACAACATTTGAAATTATTTGATCTGAGACTTAAGTGGGATCTAATTCTATACAATTATTTGACACAAAATATATATAAATACACTTTAAAGTGTTAACCTGCAAAATTCAGTCAATTTGGGAGAATTTACAAATGTAGAACTTGAATTCACTAGATTAGCAGACTGAGATGAGCTTTGATTTTTTCATAGAATATAATTAAAAGTTGGCAAATGTAGTCTCAAAGTTATTATTTCATAATCACAATTCCATATAAGTTTTTCCTGTAGTGGGACCCTAAAAGTGGGATCAGGCAATGTCTCCAATATAATAACTATAATTTGTTTGTATTGAGAAATTTCTAAATTTTTTTAATCATAGTTTAGCACAACATACCTACAGGCCTCAAACATGGACTGATTTTCTCTCTTAAAACAGAAAATAACCTCCTGACTTTGAATATCAGTGATCTAACAGTACAGGAGTATCCATTTTAAACTGAGTGAAAAGCATTTCCTTCTTTGCCTTGGAATTGAAATTTCCTCTCACAATGATGGCAGAGAAAAAGGGATGTTCAGAATAGGTGACATTCACCCATATGGAGAGGTGAATTTAAAAGGCACCTTATTCAGAACATGCGTTCAATAACTATTTTGTGAAAAACTATACAGCTCTGCAGAGCTGGAAGCAAGAACTTCACGTTGATGCTTTAATAAAGTTGAAGAGGTCCTTCAATAAATATTTGCTCCCAGAATTGTGACACTTTTATACTTGGGAGTAGAGATTTTTGAAGATTTTTATGGTTCTTCTTGACCCCTGAAAGGTTGGATTCATGGTAAGTAGGGCATGTGATTTTCAGGGCTACATACCATAGTCTCAGTAAAAACAGGCAGAACTTCCTCACTGCTCTGATGGTTAGAAACCTCCTTCTAATTTCCAGCTCCAATTTATTCATGGTGAGTTTATACCATTTGTTCTCGTGCCAACCTTATCCTTTATTTATAATAGCTTTTCAACCTCCCTGTATTTACCTCTTTAAAGTATTTATAGAGAATGATCACAAGTCATCTCAGATCTTGCTAAGTTTTTCAATGTCCTCTGGTAAAATACATTTAAAAGACTATGCTCTAATACACACTGCACATTCAGAATATATATTATGGTATAATTTTCCTGCCACTTAGACAGAATGATCTCCACAGTTTACCCACAGGTTTCTACTGTCAAATACAGCAGTCACCCCAGCTTGGGTGTTTATTTCCTTACTAATATAATCTCCTTTACATCCATGCACATGTATACTATGTAACTTATTCTTGAAGAAATTACATTTTGCTCAGGCTGTAGATGAATGACTGTAGGACTATACAGTTTATTATTGTTAATTAATCATCTATGCTACCTTTGACCTGAAAGCAATATGAATTTCAAGGGCTCAGCTCAAAATAAACTGAGGCAACACACATGAGTTCATGAGTTATCCCATGAAAATGGGTAAAATGTTGATGAGACTGTATAAGAATTCAAAAATTATAAACCAGACTCCCAAGTTAGCCATAAACCCCACAAAATTAAGAAAAAGTCTTGAGGTTTTCATGAAGCTTTTGACAGTTTAAATTTTCATAACCCAAACCTTTCTCTGCAACTTGGAAGGATTATGTATCAGTGTCATAAAAAAGGAGATTGAATTTTCTTGTAATTAGCTTACTTCAGTGGAGGATTAGATAAAAAATACAAAATATTATGAGACTTGTGATAAAATCTTAGTAGTCAGCACTGCTGAGTTGTGGAAACAGAGAAATGTAGGTGGTAGGAGCCAAGGGAACACAACAGGCATCACTTGGCTGTTGATCACCTGGAGGTCCAGGGAAGCACATGACTTTAGGAAAACCAGGGGATCTAAAAGAAAAAACTGAAAATCTAAACAGTGTTCATACTGCAGTTTTGAGCATTGCTGTGAAGAGGATCCCTTCTCATGAAAAATTACTTCACACAGCACCTTTTGTAGGTCTGTGTCAGGAAAAGACACTTTTGGATTCTTAACATATCATCATCTGCATGTTTAGAAGTCCTGTGGCTTCTAAAAAAGCATGCTGGAGAGTAGCCTTGCACAAAGGGGAATTGCTCAGCAGAGATCACTGGAGAACAGCTTGCTCTGGTCACAGCTGCTCCAGCTGGGAGAGTGGTCAGCTGCATGCCTCAGGCAGTTTTTTTGGCCTCTTCTGTAGCCAGGAGTGGATCCTACCCAAAATGTATGAGGCACAATAGCTTCAAGCAAGTGCCTGAAAAGTCTGTAAAGCCAGGGGAGTTATTCTGAACTGGATCTTGAAACCAAAAAGGAACTATTACTGTTGCTTCAAGTTGGGGGTGATGCACTTTGAGCTGGTGAAAAGGTGCCAGCAGCACTCCACACCAGTTGTAGTCTGGAGGTCTGGGACTTCTGGAGGCCAAAGAGAAGAAAATGCATTGATGCCAGTAAAAAGTATAGGCTCTGCTGAGTTTTAGTTCAAAAGCAACATGACTAGCACACCTTCCAAGGGAGCAAATAACCACAGAAAAGAAAATTAAACAATGGAAATAGTTTAAAGAAGAAAACTCACATTTAATTGTGAATTGCTTCATGTGAGGCAAGGGAGCCAAACCCACTGAGTGTTTCAGCTATGCTTGATTTATTGAGCACAGTGGGCTTGTCTCTATCACCTGACATAGTAATTTTAAACTATCTTTGAATTATCTTTTTTAATTAAATATCTGTGGGATGATTGGATTTTCTGTTCGAGTGATTATTTGTTTGCTTAGAAAACACACTAGACATCTTGTTGTTTGACCTTTCTTTTACTTCAGATGAGGGCTTAGAAACACTGAATAGCTGGGCTGTGCTAGCAGCCAGTCAACTGTAGCTCCAAATCAGGAACATCCTTCCCAGAAGGAGTCCCTCCACCACACTAGAATTATCTGGGAACATGCTGGCAGTAGTCTGCATGCTTGCCACCAGCTTTTGCTGCTCATGTATGATATTTCATGTCTGTCTGCTCCTTGCCAGCCACACTGAGCAGCCCTGTAGCCTTTTCTGTGGCTACAGCTTGGCCACAGCTGAGAGTACCAGAGAAGGTGTTGAAGAAACCTTAACTTGTTATGTGTACCCATGACAGGTGCAAAGGAGAAGACAGGTGGGGGGTGATGAGGCTGCAGATGAAGCTCAGCCTCAGCCACTGTTTTGAATCACTACAGCAATAGTAATTGTTACACCTAATAGCAAACAGAACCAGTTAACTTTTTACAGATCAGAGTACTGCCAGAAATTTACATTTCACTGTAATTTCAATGGTAGTAGAGTGAAGTGAACCTGAATGTTTCTCTCTAGCCCTCTCCTGGATTTCATATCACAGCATCAGAGGCACATTATTGCCAGTGGTTTTTGGCTAGTAAAAATTAAAGAGGAGATAAAGCTACTTGGCTACATTATCACTAGAAAATCACATCCTAATAGAGACTGAACAGGCAGCAATCATTCTAATGTGAATGCTGGAACAAGACCAGAAACAAATTTTAAGAGAATGACCTTTCCAACCAATCATAGCCACAGTTAACACTGGAATTAAGGTTCAGCTCAGATTAACACTGATCTATGGAGTCTTTAGATTTTATCCAAACAATGCATGAAATTATCAAAACAGTGACCATTGCAGTGGTCTGAGTTTTTTTTCCTTCCTTTGAGGGAAAGGTAAACATAATTACTATTATTAATTTCTAATATTACTATTATTAAAAAGCATCACAGCAGACCTGGTTCCTCTGACTGTTTGCCACACTCGATTCTCTCTTTTGTAAGAAACTCCTAAGGAAATTTTTCAAAGTTGAGTAGGGGTCTGGTGAGCCACTTGGGAGTCTTCTCACTTAATTTTGCCCTTGCACCATGTAGGCATCCACATCTGATCTAGTCACACTAGTTATTGCTGATGAAAGGAATAAGTGTACAGGATGTATTTCACCTGAACTGGCTTTATGTCTCTGTTAAGATGGACACACATCACACACTACAAGCACCTTTTTCACCCTGGTGACTGTTAAGGAGAACCATGTGGATTAACTCAGATGTGAACATCTATTGTATAGATCATGTGTCAAAATTTGCATGCAGTTATTATGCTCTCTCCTTTCTTACTCTTATGACAGAACACCACACGTGATCCTAAGTCTTTCTGTTTTGCCTACTTAATTGTTGTTTGCTTGTTTGTTTATAATGCGTTGAATATCTGTGCATAATCACCTTTGCACACACCGCAACTTTTTCATACAGGCACACCAAATTTCTGACCACACAAGGTCTGAAACATTCATTCATTTTGGCTCATACAGACATACAAGTGCTTGCTCATGCCCAAGTAGAAATCATATTATGGCAGTTGATCTCATAATACCAACAAAAAAATCATGATTGTTCTGTGCTAAATGACCTCAGTCATGACCTGCAGATTATCTGCAGATGATCTGTCCTCTGTGACTTCCTGACTGCTTCTCAGGCTATTCTGCTTCACAGTTATGACGGGCTGTGATGAACTGAGCTAAATGACTCAATTTCTTAGGATCTCTGATTAAAATGTTATGATTTCAAAACCAGTTAAACAGTTTTCATTTAATTCTAATATAAAGTTTTGTTTCTGATGGGAAAAAAATATTTGCTTTATGATTTTCCTTTTAATGTTTCTGTCTTTCCCTGTTGTTTTGGGGGTGGATTTTCATGCTCTTCATTCACTCTAGAAAATCATCAGTGATTTTTTTGAATGACTGGAAAATATATTTCTCATCTTTTGAATCTTTTGATACTTTATTCTAGAAAAGTCTTGTTACAAGAGCACTATTCAGTCTGTTCAGTCCCTTTTCTCTTGTATGCTTCATGTTTTCAGTGGGAAAAAAAGCAGGGAAATAGGAAAACACAATAAATGAGATCTGATACATTATTGAAGGAAGAGGGCTATATTCTCTGTTTTAATATCCTTTGAAAAATTAAGTATTCAATCAAAATAATTTTTTCACATTTTTTGTGCCTTTTTTAATATAAGCACAACATTTCCTCGAGAAAATCGCAATAAATTATAATGAGTTACTCAGAGTCTCTTAAGAGAGACACATATTTTGTTATATTGCTGAAGGCAATAAAAAAAAATATTTTCTGCTTTAAAAAATTGTTTACTTCTTGAGGATATTTGGCTAGCCAACTGATATCTCATCTAGCTCCTGTGTTTACTTTCCATTTTCAAGCAACCTAAATTTACATTCACACTATAAAAGTTTTTGACCATTAATACTGTTCCCAGAAGAGGTTTTAACTGCTACACCCTGCCAGCCAGACAATACTGTTCCAGAGGGAAGGAAAGCAAAAGTCTCTGCAGGTATTTATAGTCCATCAGGCTTCTTAAGCCCTTCATGCATGAACTTTTAACTAGATTTACATGGAAAGCACCCTTCCCTCCTGCTTCTCCTTCTGAACACTGGCATACTTCACCAGCATTGTATCCGAAATTACTAAGGACACAGAGACAAAGGAGCCCATGAAGGCTTCTGGAAAGTTTCTGAAAGTTTCAGCCAGCTCCTGACTTCCCCAGTGACCCCCGAGAGATACACAAGGGAGCATAATGAGCCTGAGTGATGAGCTGCTCTTTGTCACGGGCACCTTTGGAGTCTCTGTCTGCAGAGAAAGGGCTTAGCAGTAGATAACCTTTGCATTGTCCATTCTGCTCCGAATGGGCAGATGAGAAGAAAATAGCTCTCAGGAGATGTAAAGCTAGAGATAGTCAAAAAGAAAAGAGAGAAGGTAGAGCTCTGGAAAATCTCTGCGAGCATAGTGGGGAGTTCAGGATATCTATGCAGTGGGGAAAGGCTCTTGGTGAATGATTTGTCTACGTGACTTGATTTTTGAGTCTAACTTTCATGCGGCTTAAACACATCTACAAGATGGTCCTTCTCATAATTTTTATTCTCCTCACCAATGGAATGAAGCAACAGGGTACAAACCAAGGAATTTAACTTGCCCAGCAATGTCAGCTCCGGTGCTGAAACCCAAGATTTTAGCAAGCTACCTGCTTTTACATGAGTATACAAGTTGTGCTACATGCATACCATTTCAGAGTTTAGACTATGTCTCAGTCTAGGTACAGTGAAGACAACAGAAGAGGGAGAACAGAGTCAATCTTTTTGAATAAAACATCCAGTTTGATGCGTTTTAAAATATTTCTCACAGAATTGAAAACAAGCCATTGTTTTCTCTTAATTTTTGTTGTGAAGTGTCAAAATAGTGTTAATGTGATGTTTGGCATAACAAGAGTATGGCTGAGGAAAAAAGTCTCAAGCTCTTGATTGCAAAGGTGTTAAAAGGTATGAATTAATGGATTTTTCAAAGGTAAGTATTTAAGTGCTTACCCATTTAAATCCTTACTCATCTTTAATCCCATTAAAGAGCTCTCTGCATCTGATATTTCTTACAGGCTGTTTTAAATGACCATCTGTTCTAAAGAAGAGTTTTATCAAGACAGTCATCTTGAAACCACTTGTATTCCTCTTGTTTTATAAAAATGGCAGTAATTCTAGGAGGTAGCAGACATTAATATACCACACAACTAGGCAAACAGCATCGTATCTAGCAGAGTTTAAGATATGTAGAGTTTAAGTAGTTTATAAATAATCGCAATGTTCAAACTGACTTACATGGAGCTTTTTCAGAAATTTGTCAGAGATATTTCACAAAGAGAGAAAAAGAATATTTTTTGTTGCTATTTTCCCAAATCTAGAAGGCAATAATAAGAGTTATCAAAATCAGTGTTGGGTTTTGGGGGGCTTTTTTTGGTTGGTTTTGGTTTATTTTTTTTGCTTCTTACACAAGCTATGCTTTCTCCTCCCCAAGGTTACCTTCTGTATTTTGTAAAAACAAAGCATGTAAATGCCTACTTTAGAAACTGGAACAGGGAATTAAAATTATATTCAAAAGGAGCTGAATTAATCTAAAACTAAAGTACATTGTCAACCACCTCCACTTGCTCCAGGCACTGATGCCATGATTAG
Source organism: Chloebia gouldiae (assembly GCA_003676055.1). Taxonomy (NCBI): domain Eukaryota; kingdom Metazoa; phylum Chordata; class Aves; order Passeriformes; family Passeridae; genus Chloebia; species Chloebia gouldiae. Next base: position 22,452,528 of record QUSF01000006.1, on the reverse strand, counting down.
CTATGCAAGAAGCTACCTGCTGGTTTAGAATTATATGAAGTCACCTCAGGGTATCTACAAGCTTCTCACGCACAAGATACTGACAGTTTCTTTACTTGGCTTGAAACACAGTCGTTGCTACATCCAAGTACTATATCATAGATTGTTATTTCACAAGCTGTCATTAAAGTAGCTTGCCTTATTCTCACCAAACAATTAGTCTGCAAACAGTAATGGTTTGTTCCAAATACCCTCAAAGACTACAAGACCTCTAGCATTTTTCACGTAACAACTTCTCATCTGAAGTATGAACGTGCACAGTTTTTTTTAATAATAGAGAATTAGGGGGGTGAAGAGTATCATAATCTACCTTTACAAAGCAACTTAAACTGGGGAGTGGTGTCAGGAAAGAGGAAACTTTTCATGGTACAAACATGCCTGGTAACAAAGGTACCTGTGAACCTGAACAATAACATGTATGTACAAGTGTTTGGAGCTAAAAGTGCTTTTACCTGAACTGGCCAACTTTCTTTGGAGACCAAATTGAATAATGACCAAACCAATATTTTATTTTGTTTATTGTCAGTTACTGTGTACATGACAAGCAAATCTGGACTGTGCTGGGAATTAGATATAAGAACATATATAGTTTAGCTGTCTCAAGATAAGCAGCAAAAATGTTGTTTCTTCTTTTAAAAGATAATACTTCATTCAGAAGGGGTTTGACCTGCATTTACTGGTGTTTTTGCACACTTTGTCTGATGATTCTTGGTTCGCAGCAATTCACACCACACAAGGAAAAGATCAGCAGTTCCAGTTAGATCAGGTGTTTTACACCTGTCCATATGCAGATGCATCAATAAAACTCAGTGTGGACAATCATCTTTGTCCTGCAGTGTTAAGGTTTCTCCTAGGCTGAAGTCAGCAAAACTACTGCCTTTTGCAGCTCTCCTCTGTCATGGACGCACATTTCCTTAGAAAGGAGCTTTGGTAACTGCATACTCCATTATTCAAGATTTAATTTGGATCAAGTGACTCATTTTTACTTGTTGTCTAACTAGATCTTCATTGCTATAAAAAAAAAAATCTAACAATCAGTCTTCGCACTGATCTTCCCAGCTTCTGTGCTTACTTACTCATTCCCCCTGAAGTGGGTCCATACAACCTTCCTCATCCTGGTCCTTTTACATTTGTCAGATGGCACTCATGATATTTACATGTGTCTGCATGTCAGGAATCCCTTCTTGGCACAGCAGGGCACGAAGGTGCCTGCTAATAATTCTAGCAGGGAAGATGGGAATAGATGCTGTCAGCACCAGTCAGGAGTAATCTGCACCTTTGAAAATGAAACCATTTATATTTAGACACATAAATATAGTCTGAAGAATCTAAATTTAATTCTTAGGCTGAAAATGTTGACCTCAATGAACAAACCCCTCTGGGAAGAGCTGCAGAAGAATGGTATTACTAAACAGCTGAAGAGGATGATCAGAACTCTTCACTGCATTAATTTCCTGGTACAATTCTGTGGCCCTTAAGCAAACTTCCTTGAAAATTATGTTGATCTTAGCTAGCACACAGGATTCACATTTTAAAGGAACTGGCATTAAAAAAAATACAACTGCTGATCAATAAAAAATACCTGTATTTTTATAAGTGAGGAACAGTAAGGCATACTGTCACCAGCACTATGTATCTGCACTTTGAGAAATTCAGGAGTGTGCAAAGAACTCAGAATAAATGAGATATCACATAAAGAAACAGGTACACAGACACACACATGTATGTGTATACATAAATAGGCAGTCTCCTCATCTCAAAGATTTTATACTGTAATCACCAACAAAGCACAGCACCAGAAAACCACAAAAATACGAAGTAGAGGGAAAGAGGAAGAAGGGCAAATAGTCACCCTAATGCTAATGCATTTACTGCTCCAGATGAGATTTCACACTCCGTGTTATTCAAAAACATACTCATTAGTGACTTCAAAGCACACGGAAGTCGACATAAAGGCTCCTATTTGTCTACCAAAGACCTTTAAGCAGGCGTTTGAAAACACATGGCGACCTGCTTTGTGTCAGATGGTGTTAACCAATGCAGAGTGTCACTCACCAACACACACCATCCACATGAATACCTTTTCTGTTTCTTCCACATTTTGCTGTCAACTTGTCATACACGAGTTGCTTCACAATAATAAATAGACCATGGCAGGTTGGATTAATATCAGTTTTTATTACAGCAGTTGCAACCATTAATTATCTGGCTGACTAGTGATGAGATGTGGTTCTTATCTAATAAGTAAGGGTATCAAGTTCATTAAAATTCAGCAAATATAAAACTCAAAAATTTGGCTGCTGCAACTTTTCCAGAAATCTTATAAGAGAAAAATCCTCATGCATACACAGTCACATGACTTTTGCTTTTCCATTGTTGTATAAAACTCAAGCTTGCATTAAACAAGGACAGCAAATGAAAATTAGCTGGAAGAGTATTTCAAATTGCTCACATCTTAAAACCATTTTTCTTCCCAAAAAAATATTTAGTAGCTTCCTTAGTGGGTGTTTTCTGTTATGATTTAAATTATGTCTTATAAATCCCTTGAAGAATTATCCTAAAAACACAGGGTGAAACTCAGGCCTATTGAAGTCAATGCCAAAACTCCCATTGACTGCAGCCGAGCCAGGATTCCACCCACAAAAAGATTCAAAACAAGAAATTACAGAATGTCCTTTTTTTCTTGTAAATGCTTAATCCCGTTGTTCAGTGCCCTGTTCTTTGGTGGTTTTAGTCTTCATTTTTACCTAGTCTTTGAATAAGGTTTTTAAGTTCTAACTCAGCTTACAAAGCTTACCTTTAGCATGTTTTTCAATGCATTTTTGCTGATATTTATAAAAATATTCACTGTGTGCTTGCACAGTATCTAGAAATAAAGACAGTTTGTGCACTTATTTCTTGCTTTTGTGTATCCAAACATTTTGCAGCTTCAATTTGCATGTATATTAAAAAGCTTGATTAAGGCAACTGAAAATATCTACTTGTAAATTACTTCAGGGATAACTGTTTGCCTTAAAGAAAAAGCACAATTTCTGTAACACAAGATAAGAGTCTTTCTTAAATACACTACATCTTGAATTTTAAGTGTTTGGCATCCAGCTGACATTTTAAGAATTTAATGTTATGATCCAGGAAATAATAAAATTTTTATAATTTATACACAGATATCTTGCTTGTGAAGCTCACAGGGTTGCTACATATGCAACGTATCCAAATCAAGGCTAAGCAAGGAAATGAAACCGTAAGCTACATGAAAGCATGCAGATTCTACTTTTCCTTTCAAAACTTATAACTGCCAGAGAAAAACCTGTCTGACCCCTAATGGAACTTCCTTAAGAATACCAAACTCATGCTATCATTTTAACCACTTTTCCCAAAATGACTGGTTCCCAGTCATTTTACAAGACTTAGTGCACAAAATGTAAAAGCCACAGGATGAATACAGGGAGTCACTATCATGGAGAAACAGTCACATGGAAAACTCAAATCCAGACCAGGAGGGAGAAGGAAGCTCACATTAACAGAGCAGATGCCTGGACACAGCAGGATGGGCATATCTGTCTCTTGCAGTGTCCTGAGCAAAGAAGTCCAGGCAGCCTGGGCCAGGCAATGCCTCCTTCCAGAGATGTTGGGATTTGAGAGTCTGACCTCCATTAATGAGAAACAAATAACTGATGTTGCCATTCAATTCAGTCCTGTCTGAGAAAGTTTTAATGAGATTAGGAATCACACTGAAAATGTATAATTAATCCACTGTTTTCAATCTAGCTCTTTGCATTTGCTTGCCACATGAAAATGGTAATACGATGATATTGTCTCTCAAGCAAGAACCTAACTGCCTCTGGCTTCAGGGTATTAGATGACTTATTCTCACAAAAGGAGATATTAATAGTACTCATTAAAAACAGACCAACTTTGTCTCTATGGAATTATAACTCCTCAGAAAGGCAAGAAGTGTCTATTTTAGTGGGGCCAGGGCAGAGCTTATCAGCACACTCAGAATAAGTGTTGGTGAGCCTGAGTTTTTCAGGCAGAAAAAGGAACCTGTTACCCTGAAGAGCTTCTGGGATTCTGGGAAAGCAGCTTGTCAGCAACTTCAGCACGACATTCGTCAGACTGAAAATGACTTGATGTCACCCAGGACTATATTACCTATATTACCTATATTATCACTGGTCTAAATTCTGCAAAAAACAAAGGTAGCAAAACTGCATTCAGTTCTGGGTGACATCATGTTTTGAGTTAACATAAGACCTGAATTCTACATCTGACCAATCTTCACTCCTCTGGATAAATTCAAGAAGGTGGCAACTTTCTAGAGGACCGCAGAAGCTCTCTATCCTTTGCAGCTATCTCACCCACCATATTCCATACTGCTCTTCTCCTATCCATTATGATAATCACTATTGCTCTGCCTTCTCCAGGTGTCACAGAGGCAACAGAGGCCTTTTAGAGACCTCACAGGACTAGAAATATCTTGCTCTTATGACCTTTCAGAGCCAAGCCTATTGATTTTTTAGAAGGTGGAGCAGACTCATTATTAATTGTAGCATTTCCTCAATGTAGACCTGTAATCACAACTTCCTTGTTTCAGTATTCTTTCTAATCTATAAACTTCTGAAAGGCTTGACATGTGTTTACTTCAAGAATCACCTCTTTGCCTGCTCTGTGCTGCTGCTGAGAAAAGGCAGCTGAAACAATACTCCCAGAAAACAATAAGCTCATAGCATATCAGGAGATAAAACAAGTTTGATTGGATATCTGGAGGATAAAGGTTATTGCTTTCCTGTTATGGTGAACTGGATTGCACTTTCAAGGATCTTTATGGGACACTTGCACCCCATTACAATGAACTGATACATTTATGGTATCACTGCTGGATTCATTAACTCCAGTGCGATGCAGAATGAGGAGCACAAAAACAGGCAGCAAAAATGCCATGGATCTCATGTGCTGTTAATTCTCCAAGAGGACATTATAGACTCTTCCAGTGGATTCACACAAAAACTTGGTCCCTTTTGCTGCTCTCTCCCAGGAGCAAAGTATCATTGCCTTTTTATGCAGCCTGGCATTTTCAACTCCATGCCTAAAGGCAGGAATCACAGCAAGTTTCTTGATGATGTAAGTGTTTTTGAGTGTGTACCTGCAGCAGATGGATAACAGTGGCTTAACTGTGCCTGGAAGAAAGCATCACCAATACTGCCTCAGTCCCTTCTTTCCTCATTGGGTTCTCCTCCTCCTCCTCCTTTCTTCTCTGGATATTTGGTCACATGAAAATGTGGCAGCCAGCATGAAGGCAGCTACAGGTACATGTTTGATAGCTTTATAGGAAGGAAATAGGTAGGAAACAATTTAACTCACTTCTCTCTGATGGGAGTAGTCTAGACCCTTTCTAGGTGTTGTGGAGCTTGCACTGGCACTTGCAGTAGTGTGTGGAGAATCTCACAGGTATTTCAAGCATCCCTACACTCACTAGTCTGTAGGCATGTAAGATCCTACAGACCCTGTCTGTCATGGTGAGAGAGTACCTTCTCTCATCTGAAATTGTTGAAAGGATTAATTGATAAGAATATACTTTCATGTCAAAACTGTGATTGCTCCTTCTCAGCACATATGAGATTGTCAAGAGAAATAGGGATTTTTCAAGTAATGCTGTGAAGACTGCATGGCACCTAGTGATGGGACTGCTGCACAAGGATATAAAGGCTGGCACAGATAGTCTGTTTTTAGTCTAATGAGGTTCACCACCCCTCCTGAACAGGTTCAGAGCACTTAAAGCTAGGCTTCTGCTTTGCTTGGTCTATAGGCCACACTGTCAAGACTGTCCTCTCCAACCTGGTGTCCGCCTTTGAAAGCACGAACAAAAGTTTGGACTTTTCAGAGTGAATTTTCAGAGCAAGTGCTTACAGAAGCATAATCCCAGAATCTGGGAACAAAGAATGCTGTTGGGGAGGGGGAACTCATCTGTCAGCACCGATGTGAGCTGCCTGCCTGCCAGGGATCCTGTGCATTAAAAAAGGAATTAATAAAGCAAGAAGGGACACACAGAGGATAACTATCAGGGGATAAAGCTCAGGTAAACATACCAGAGCTGCTCATTAGTTCAGGCAACAGAGCTGTGTAGCTGTGACAACAGAGAACTTTGGGCAAGGTGCAAAGGCTGATCAAAAAGCTGACAAAATACTTGGGTACTTAGCTCATGCATGAGCTATGTGCTATCAGTGCTTGGGGAAGGAGGCACAATTGAGGATGACAGAGGGACCTGATCCTGATCCTACTCCTGATCTCATTCCTGATCCCACTCCTGACCCCACTCCAGCAGCAGCTGCATGATCTCTGGGGAGGGAAATATTGATCCTAATCCCAATCCTGATCCTAAACCTGAGAACAACTGCAGAAGCTGAAGTTATTGCATGAGGCTACACAAGGCAACAATCTCCCTGTCAGAGATGTGTGTTCATTTACCAGATGTTATTTTTTGTTACTCACTGTAGACAGAGATGTTCTTCATACTCATCAGAAGAGTATCTAAGAGAGCAATATTGTACAAGTGCTTGCACTTTAAAACTATTTGTGTCCTTCAACTATGGACTTTGTTCCACTAGACTTTTCCTCTTGGCTTTCTGGAAAGTTAGAAAAGGTAAATGCACTTCTCAGGCCTCATTTTTTCTGCCAGTATTACCCACGGGGGTCAGAAAACCCCTTACATCATCTTACATGCTTGTTGCCTTCAGAGGAATGTTCCTGCCTCTAAGGAAAGCTCAGCTGTGTAGACCATGGCCAGACTGATTGTGTTTCACAACACAGAGTTCAAGTTGGAGGGAAAACAAAGCAAAGTACATGTGCTCCTGTCCTACCCTTGCCTCTGACAGAGGTGGAGTTTTAGAAACCAAGTAAAAATACCAAAGTTTCCAAATAGTGCTAAGTGCTGTTGGACCCTAAAGCTGTATTCTGGCATTCAGAGGGCATAATTGGCTTTAAAATCGGAGCTCTTAAGGGGCTATCTGTAAATCAGTACAGTGGCCTCAGGCCTACCTTTGGAATAAAAAGCTCCACTTTTACAGCACCAAATCCCAGATCCTCAAAGACATTCAGATGCTAAATTCCCATTGACCTCTCTTTAAGGTTTCAGGGTTCAAATTTCAGCATTTTGGAACCAAGCACACAAACAAGTTTCTCAGGTCTCTCTAAATCAACATTAACCTTCCATTTGTTTCCAACTTAAAATTTATATCAAACAGTGATGACAGAATTCAAGGTAGAGTATTTTACATGTAGTAATAACATCACATCTGATTCTTGTTTCTGGGTGAAAATCCAACAGGAGCAACTAACACCAAATTCTTTCACTGAAATGTAGTCTTTACTCCTATGACTACCAAAGCAAATTGCACCTACAAATGCTAAAGGCATATGTGGACTACATGACACAAGTAAATTAAAATTAGAACTGACAGGATGCCCTAAAAATTCCACTCCCAAAACAGGAAAATGTTTAAAAGTAAAAAAGGTCAAACAATAATTTATTTTGATGTCTTGTAAAAATTTACAATAAATCGTATGATCATACAATGTGTGTTATTTAAACAAAAAAGAAAACCCAGTGATAAGATGCTTTGAACAACTTGAAATTGTATGGATTTAATGTTGCAAATAATTTATAATTAATTTTTAAAGTTAGTTCAAAGTAGCGGAGATATTTCATTTGAAAAGCTTGTAGAGATATAATGGTGAAGAGTATCTGATAACTTAAAATGTCTTGTTATGCTGATCTTGTCAGTTCATATACACTGGTCATGTGGATGGGTATAATATTACATGTAATGGAGAAGGAAAAATTTGCTGAAATCCATGCTTGAGGAGGGATGGAATACCAATTTTCAAGAAGTGCCTGGTCAATACTGAATATGAATGTCTGTAATACTATTTAAAAAGGAAGATATGCTGCCAAAAAAAAAAAACCAAACAAACAAAAACACCAAAACAAACAAACAAAAACAATGAAAAAAAACTCCACCAACCAAAACAAAACAAAAAAACAAAAAACCCCCATGATTCCTGACTGAACCAAATCCATAACCTTTAAATAGAAGCTCACCAAAAACTTTTTCCTTGCCCACTGGCCAACAAGTTGTCCATGAATATTTTTGGCAGTAAGTAGTTTAAATTAAAACCACAGTGCTCTATTTCATCACGATTTTTTTGATACCCAATGCCAGACACTGTAAGGTTTGAATGACAGAGCCACATCGCAGTTTTTAATTCCAAGTGTAACCTGTGGAGAGGCGCGAGCATTCCAACTGTGTCTAGAGTATCTGGATTGCCAGACTTCAAATCCCCTGTAAACAGCCTGTTGCAAGCCTAAAAATAGCTGGACATGTGTAGAGCCTGATGCAGCAGCTTTTAGAAGGAAGATTCCCCAGCCAAGGGACAAGCAGAAGGCATTAGGAGTTCAATGAGCTATTATAGCTGATTTTCATTTTAGGTTTTCTTCCTTTATGTCTACCTTATTATCATGCTATAAATAATACTCTCAATCAAGATAACATTTAGAGGACTCTGGAACATATTTTTTCAGCCTTTTCCATATGCAAGGTGTAATTTAATTTTCATTGGTTTTTATTCCTACTTAAATATTCACAGAATATTATAGAGAAGGTTTACACATGTGGACCTTGTTTTTTGACAGCTGAACTTCAGCTATTACAGGACTAGGAGAATTTAATCTTCTTCCTCTCACCCTTGTGAACTGGTCTTTTGGCATCTAAGAACACCTCAGTGTCAGAGTCTACAGAAATTGTCCCGTGAATTTTCAAGAATTCTCTTAGCAAATATGGAATTAATTTGTGGTATTGATGTGCCTTGGGTTGCATGAAAGTCATCCAGAAAGAAATGCAAATTGCCACAGGCCATCTTAATTGTTCTCTCGCAACAGCTGGCCTAAGTGTATGGCATACATGGCTTTGATCAGACATGGAAGTAAAACTGGAGTTCTTTAGTCATGATCTGGCATGCAAGGGAAATGCTGAGAGCACTGCTAGCAGTATCTACAAAGGATATGCACCTTTAAGCATACATTCTGAGGAAAGCTGGAGGTTCCCTTAAGAAATGCTTTTCCATAGCACTACACTTCCTTGGTAAAGGTTTCGGTATCAGTTTGCCTTTCCCTTCATAATGCAACACTATGTAATAATTAGTACAAAAGGATAAAAAGAGGGATAGCAAAATACTTACTCATTGGTCCAGGAGGAAAATGCAAACAATTGCAGCTCTGTCAAACTTGTATGGTTTATCAAATAAGTACATTTGAAATATGATTTATGTATAAAGCTCATGGTGTTCTTCTCTGATGATTGCTTTGCTGGAATGACAATGTAAACATGTTATGTAAAATGTTTTCGAGTCTTAAAATAAAAAATCCCTGGCACTTGTTATGTATTGCAAAAACACACACATGCTGAAATAGGCATATTTCAGTGTCTTATAGAACCTTATATATGCAATTCATCCTTTCCAAAGAATTTCCTTGCATGAATGTTTTGGACACTACTCTATTTATATTCATCCTGCAGCAAAGTACATTCAGAAACTACTTCCCTGACTTCAGTACCTATTTTGAAAGAACTCTGTTCTGGTGCATTTTTGTCTTACGCATATCCTTAAATCTGGCATAACAACTGCAGGCAGTTGCCATAAGGGTGTGTTTTCCAGAGACTATGCATTACCTAGATGGACTACATCAGTCATTTCACCCCACACAGGGCCAGAGGAGCTTTACTATTCCTGTGTGATACAGACAAAGGAGCATCTGTCAGTACATCATAGAATCACAGAACCATAGAGTGCTTTGGGTTGGATGGGATTTTTAAAATCATCGAGCTCCAACCTTGCCCACCATGGGCAACGAATGCCACCTACTAGAGCAGGTTTCTCTGGGCCCCATCCAACTTGGCCTCTAACACTTCCAGGGATGGAAGAAATTATTATGTAACAGAAATTTTAGTATGTTCAGATGTGATTATTAAGCATAAAAATGCACACCAAATAATCAAACATGCAAAACCTCAAATCAAAGCAGAAGCAATATTATTTTATTTATTGTAGGGGAAAGTAAATCAGTAGTTCTTTGCACTGAATAAAGTCAAGGTGCTACAAATAGCATAACCTACATTTTCACAGTGGCACCTTCCTACATGATAATCCATTTCTCAGTATTTACATATGTGAACGTTTTTTTCTCCAAATTTATGTAACTGTAAAGACAATAGACACATTTCAGTACCCTTTGATGCTACCATTTTCTCTTTGTATGTCACAAATACTCCATTCTATTTTGAATTGAAATGTGCCCTGAAGCATACAATTGTGTCACTGCTCAGGGTGGGTCAAATGAGAAGCTCAAACACAGTCTTACTGAAATTTACAAAACTTCCAAAACCAAACTGTGGTTGAAAGCCAAGCTGCCATTCAGATGCATATCAAATCTCATCAGAATGAGTCTCCTAACTTCTTGTTAGCTTTTCCATCATGCCTGTACTTGAAACTTCACTATAATTGGGTTAAGAACCTAATCTATTCCATATGAATTTGACAGTAATTTTAATGGGTTGTTTTGTGGAGTTTTTTCCCAGTCATCTCCTTTACTGAGGGTAAGCACTGGAAAGAAGCACACTAGGAAGTTAATGTGTACTGAAGCCTAGGATGTGCTTCAAGGAAGTCATCATGAAAATAAATACAGGGAAGTTGTGAAATATGGCACAGAACTGTGCTATTAATTAGCAAACAGCACTTGCTTCAGCAACCAAGAAAATAATAAGTAAATGGAATGTCTCCTCCCTTTTGCCTCCCCGTATATATCTCTCCACTCGAGCAACTTGCCATCTGACATTCAAGCCATGCTACGCCTGGAATTACATAGTGCCCATACTGAACATATATTCCATGCACCGACAGACACGAGTGACACAGGAGCCACAGCACCCGCAGGGGCAGGGAAGCCCAGAAGTGGGGGGCCAAAGAGACCTTCTCTCGAGTAACTCTGGGACTGACTGAAAACCAAACAGCTCTAGGTGTTCACCTAGGAGGCTGTGCAGCAGGATTTAGAGTACTGCCTAGGCGGGCACCTGGGACCCAGTGCATGCTTGCCGTAAGTCCCAGCCGAGGCACCTATAAAGACTCTTTAAGGTTGGAAAAGACCTCTAAGATCATTGAGGTCTTGAGGACTTCTGCCAGGAACTGCATGGAAGAATGTTGTCAGACCCAGGTCTTGCAAAGGCTTTGGCTAGCACCCTAACCACCAGAAAGTCTTTCCTCTTGTTGCTCTTTATCATTCAGATGTCGAAGAATGGTCTTGCGGTTTAGCCCCAGTCGGGATCAGAAAATGTGGAGCCAAGCACTCCAGGCGTAGGCAGGAGCAACATGAATTGTAATCACTTGGAGGCACACCCACCCTAAATCAAAGTACATTTGCTTCCTGGCTCCTGTTCCTGACTTGGACCAGTCACTTGAACTGTTGGTGCTTCTCTTTCCTCTCCTGTACTTTTAGGATAACAAAACTGGCCTCCCTCCCAAGGCTGTTGTGGTGATCCATCAAGACTCCTAAAGAACATGAGAGATGAGATTGTGGGTCAGGAAGCTGTGTCTGAATGCATTGCACCATAAATGTTACTTGCAGAAGACTCAGATATTTAACTACACATGCACACAATCATTTAGCTTTATTGCTTCATTATGTTGCAGTGAACTATCTGTAGATTACCATGTCAGTAGTCTTAAATAATGCTCTTTTCCGAGTTAGCGATTTGCTTGGTCACGTGTCAAAATCTGGCTGAATATCTTTAAATTATTTGGGTCATTTTTAGCTTCATATGAGTGGCTGTGGTTTTACAAAGATGAGAACCTGACTCCCAGATTTTTACTGGGTAATGTTTCAATCCCTGCTGTCTGGCATCACAAAATGTTCTAAACCAGTTGAAAACTTCGTGAAAATCAATAATCTGTACTGTTAGCCATATCCCTTTTTCTGCTCCAGAGCTGCCCATGTGGATTGCTGGGCAGAGGCTGGGTGGGCTGAAGGGCGAGCATGTGTTGGGTAAGGAGCAGGGCTGCAGCTTGGGTCCCCTCCCAGCAGCAGTTCTCAGGCTTTCCCGGTGCAGCCCAGACTGCTGCTGCATCACTGGTGGCACCAGCCCAGCTTTAGATGGGGCTGTGTAGCTTGTTGCTGCCTTGCTGTGCAGCCAACATATTCCCGAGGAGCTCAGTCAGGAGGAAAGTGGGAAATGTTAGTAGCGTAAAAGCCAGCCAGTTCTCTAGAAAAGGCATTTGTTTCCCTTGCCAAAAGTCAAAGTCTACTATATACAAAGGAGGCATTATAGCTTCTCATAAAAAGGTCACAATAATCTTTTGTAATGGAAAGTGGAGTACAGACTAAATATAGGATCTCTCCCAGAATTCCTATAGTGTGTAGATTAAATTCTGTTTATTACTAATGTGTGGATTGCTGCTATGCTGTGCTGTACAAAACTCAGCAGCTGAAAGAGAAGAAACCAAATCTATTTTGTGTGTAGCTATGTAACTGGAAAGAAATGTTGTTATATATATTTTAAAGCAGAGGAATTTCAATTAATCTCTAGAATATTCCAAGATGAGTTACATCTCCAGCCTCTTATGGAAAATGTGTCTGCTTTTTTTGTCTTCCTTCATCAGAAGTGTAACTTTTGCAATGTGCACAGACGTAAGCTTTCAAAATAGATCATAAAAATACGTATTATGAGGGAGAACACCTGCCATCATGTAAAAATTTCTGAGTATAGAATTACATCACAAACCATTACTGTGTCAAAATATGTAAAGATTGGCTCTTAATGACCCCTCAATCAACAATGAACACATAAAATGGTCCTGCATATGAATTCACTAAATAAAGTTTTGAAGGCTTGACAGAATGCTGACACAAAGGTCACAGAAACTGATTAATTACAATTAACCATAATCCTGTTTAGAAAGCAGTAGTCATTTAATAATCATATGCTGCTCAGGGAAATGGGGATGGGGAATTCTCTCTAACCTATCTTTTGCTGTTTTGTTCCCGAAAGCTTCTCAAATCCCAAACCTATGTGGCTGCCACTACAAAGACCTTATGCAAGAAAAGTACCCTCAAGTCAACTTATCCACTTAGCCAGTGGTTAAAAAAAAAAAAATCAAGAAAATGGTGGAATTTACAAACCTTATCTTGGCCCCGCTAATCTAAAAATCCTTTCAAGTATTGTTGAAAATCTGGCAAGCATCAAAAAGAGCAAAGCAATACATATTATCTATGCTGTTAGACATTCACTTCTAGGAAGCTCTGTCCTTTTGACATTACAGATCTTGAAATGGGGAATTACTGGCAATTTTAACAAAAGAAAAATGAGCCAGCATTTTGCATGGAATAGCTTTTCCTCCTTCTGGCTTTATTTCTAACCAATCTAAAGCAAAACATTCTTTATCTACCAGTGCCTTTTCTGTTCCATTCTCAATCATTATTCCAGCAACACCTCCACTCCAAAATGTGCAGGTTACTATTAATAAAGTTCATTTAGAAGAAAATCAGCTTTTTTCTGTTTCTTTTTCTTTTTGGTGGCAAAGAAACAATCATTAACTTTTATAGTTTCAGCTTGCATTACTGCTTGCGTGAAATGGGGCAGCAGCCACTTCTACTGCAAACACAGCAAAACATTTAAAGAAGGCACGTGTCTTTTATTGGTTTTATAAACACATTTATATTAATGTATGCTTGCACATGCACTTTTGTGCTGTATCAAATCTGTGAGAGAAAAACTGAACAGCAACAAAAATAACCAAACTAGATTTTCAGAGCATATATTTGGAAATTAATACACTGATACACAGAACACTATAGAAAAGTTATAATTAAAACAGATATTACTATGAAGTACATGATCTGGCCAGCCATGAAAGCCTACAGTATGTTCATCCTGCATAGCTTGGCTGTGATATCAGTAACTCTGACTTCATCTGACTTACACCAGGAAAAAAAACAAATAATGTCACTGACAGCAAAAAGTGCATTTCTTAAAGAAAAATATATGGTTGCTGGAGGCCATGACTCTGGTGGGGTGAGATTCCTCTCCTTATTTTTGCCATCTAAAAATGAATTGTCTTATCTAAACTTGTCACCTTGATTCTGTCTGGAGAAGTCAATGGGAAGTAGCAATTCATCTTATTCCACTACAATTGTCTAAGATGGGTAGATGAGCTGCCCTTTGTAGGCATCTAATTCTTTCCATTGACTGCAGAGAGCCAAGATAAATTATTTAGATCTGGTCTTTAATTTTTAGGTGATTAATGGTCGGTGAGACAAATACCACCTGACTCCCATGGGAGAAGAGGCACATTTCTCACTGCAAGGCCAGTAGAAGGAATGAACAGTCCAGGGCCTGGAGGCTGCAGACAAGAATGTGGTTTCCTTACACCGAATCAGCAAGTCTGGAGGGAAGTAACAAAGCGTATGACCTAATTCAGCAATAAGGGAGAAAGATTTGGATTTCCAATAATGTCACTGCCTTTGAATCCCTCTCTGCTTCTGTTTCTAATGACAAAGACTGGCTTTCCAAAGAAAAGGACTAGACTACCCTTTTTAATAGATTTTGCAGTTGGTCTTAAAGTGCCTCTTAGGCATAGGCACTATTAGATCTCTTTCCAAAAGCATTTCCTGGAACAGCTCACATGGAGGAGGCACATCCACTAATAATCAGTGGTTTTTAGCTCCCATTTGCAGAATCTCTGTTTTATCCTGCACCCTTTGAACTGCCAGTGGACGCTGACCAGGAGCATGTTGTGCAGAGGTGAGTGTGCACCACAGGGAGAGAGCTGAACTTTGCACAGGTAGACAAGGCAGTGGGAGATCACTTGCTCTCTCTGACCACTCCATCACACCTAAGGAGAGGAACTCAGTGGGTCATTGTGGAAGACTGAAGAGGTTCTGGCACCCCTTGTAACTCCAACAAACCCAAACTGAGCTACACCAAATACTTAGAGAAGCTTCCAGGTGAAGCTTACCCAACTCCCTAAGACTTACCTGTAACATGACCAGCCCACTGTCCTGAGACAAAACTGGCATCACAGACTGCACACAGGCCTGAAGGAGGAACACAGGCATGATAATTTGGTTTACGGTTAGATTAATTACCAGAACAACTACAGTGCAGTGCACAGAGCTGAGCACTGATCTAATCTGCTTGGCATGCATGTTTTATTCTACCACTCTCCATTGCATTAATACCCTCTAAAACAGGTGTCAAAAGGAATAGGGCTAACTCCATTGTGATAGTTAGCTAAAAGTTTTAAGTAATGTCAGCAGTTAAACAGGAGATAATTTATGACATTTTCTTTGACAAAATTCTCAAAAATACAGCTAGAGGAGCAACTTAAGCTGAACTAAGAGAATGGTTTCTCCTTGTGTCATCCTTGCAATTCCACTGCTAAATGTTGACCCTATCGATGAAACAGTTGTAGAAATTTTGCCACTTTCTTTACACTTCATGAGGAATTAGTGATGGACACAACTACTTTTTTATACATTCCTATTTCACTCCTCTTTGTGGCAAATGCTGAAGCTGCTGTTTCCTACACTAAGAAGGATTCAGATAGGGGCAGCAGGTCTGCACCATGTCCTGAACCTCTTTTGCCAGCCATTTCCCCAGTGCTGCTTCTGGCAGCTTTTCTGTTTTTTCTGTATCTCCTCTGCCTCTGTGGTATTTCTCACACTCTTACGCACAGATGCAGTTTGCTAATCCCTTTGCCTCTGGGGCCTGTCTTCATGATACAAGCCAGCAGAGCCATATCCCCTGCTTGCCCTGAGCTCCAGAGAGCAGCAGAAGGATGTCAGTGTGGCTGCATTCCTTAAAACCTGGGCAAGCATCTGCATTGTGCAGTACTTTGTGGGCTGCAGACACACTCAGCTAAGCTTTCCCTCATACACCAGTGACTTGGTAATGCACTTTTTTTTGGCTGAAGCGCTCTGCTGTTTCAGCCACGCTCAACTGCATCTTAAAATTATCCTGAGTCAAAGGAACTGTGATAACAAATAATGCTAGTGAAGGTTAACTTACTAAATAAAAATTTACTGTACTACATTGGAAGAGTCCCTGACCCGACAGAGAAATCACTTATAAATCTCTGGTGTTCAAAGCAATTAAAAAATAAATACTGTAAAAATCTGCTGCAATCAACTGCAATTTGTATTAAATTCTTTACTGTTGTTGTTTATGCAAAAAAAAAAAAGTAAAAAGAATTGGTTTTGATATCTTAATCATCTTAATCTCTGTTTTATATCAGCTTTCTGTTTCTGGAATGTAAAGCAAAGATATTAAGTATCCCATAAATCTAAAACCATGCTACTGGGAAGGAATCCATGAAAAGCAAATGCTGTAAGAAATACAAAAACTGGTTTCTTTGTCTAGTTAAGAAATTTTTAGTCACATCAAAATAGCTTCTTCTAAACAAAGTAGTACTTGCTTGCTATTAATAAGCTGTACAATAAAGGAGTTTAGATTTTTGTCTTGGAAACATGTACACTTGTGGCATGCATAGCTGCAGGTTGCCACATTAGCTGGATTTTCTTTTGAACAAGACACTTATTCCATGGGACAGAAACAATGCATTTATTAATAAATTATTGAAATAATTAAAAAAACAAAGGCTAATCAAAGAAACCTCGACAAAAATTGTGTGCTCTGAGCACTCAAACTGTTTTGAACAACTGAAAAATCTTCAGTTTTTAACATTTCAGGCCTAGGGTATTGCATTGGCTTCAGCAGTGATTGATTTTTGTACTTAAAGAAGATATATATATGAAGACATACTGAAGTGATGTAGCTTGTAAGTCCAAAGATAAAAAACCCAAACAAACCTCAAATTGTACCCTGCACATAGTCTGCCCTTGCAGAGAAGAACTTGAGCATCACACAGGTGTAGAACACTGCATGCTAACTGAAGAAGGGCTCCAGAGAGGAAAAGCATCTTCAGAAAGGGACTGAGCCTCACCACAGCCATCATGCACACTTGCTTTTGCCCTGTAGACTTTCCCAAGTGCACTACTTAAAATGAACAAAGTACTTTTTATTTTTGCTTTCTAATCTGTTTATTTTTTGTTACTCTCTTCCCCAATGAATTTCACAATGCCTGTGCTTATCAAATAAAAACCCCTAGTACTTTCCAGCAGTATGCAAAAGACCTTTCTCCTGTCTGTCACCATGAATGGTTACCCTGTACTTTACAGTTTTCTTCCAGAATATTTTTTTTCACTGGCCACTGTCTATGACAGGATACTGCACTATAAGGATGTATGGTCATATTCAGTAGGGCTGTTTTTACACTTTGTTCTTACAATAAATACACAGAGCTTGTGTACACTGATCTTCTGCACATGAGAAAGGCTGCATTCCATAAACTATGTGTTCCTAAAAATAAAGAGGCAAGGAATTATGAGTAAGGAGAGTAAAATCTCAGTCTCCTTGTTTAGGAATTGAGTAGAAAGCAGCAGCCCATTTAGTAACCGGGGGGGGTATAATGCCACCCAGCACATCTGAGGATATGTATTGATTGAGGTTTGGCTGTGGCCTGGGCAAAAAGAATGAACAACAAGCAGCAAGCTGCTGTGCTCCACGAAGGCTGAGGTACTTTCCATGTGTGTACATAGCTGTAGAACTTTGAAGGTGTTGACCAAAGGGACCTGTGAAGTTTCAGCACACCTATAAATGTGAAGATGCTGAGTGTGGGCTTTTGTGTGGTAATTTTCAGTATTCAAATACATGGATTACCCTTTCTCTTGAAACATAGCAGCAACTGGTGGTTGTGCTGGTGGTGGTGGTTTAATTATTCTTTTTTATAAGAATAGGATTGTTATAGGACCTGCATAAATAACAGTAAAATTGCTCTACGACACCTGAGCTGTAGGATAAAAGCATGTTTTTGTCATGAACTATATGAACACTGGTTTGATATTCTCAGGAACTTACATGGCAAAGAGCTTTGTTCAATGGCTGAAAATTAGGTGTTTCGTCAACAGTGTTCTGCAGTTACAAAGAGGTAAATGTCTCAGTATGATCCAATAAATAAAGCCATCCTTGCAACAATTTCTTCACAGACTACATAGGATGTTCAACACATTAGGATCAGTAATGTAATTTCTCTGGTTTTTATAGAAGAGGAAAAGGAGGCAGAAGAAATATAATTAAATAAGATGATATTTCAGAATGGAATAATGGAAAGCCATGGGTATTGAGTTTGGATAGACTTGGGCTGTTTTTCTAAGTTGTATTGGGTTTTTTTGTTTGTTTTTTTTTTTTTTAATTCATAGCCTCAGTCAAATGTAAATAACTTTGAAATTTATACTACAGAAGACCTTGTATCTTACTCTTTTAAAATATAGAGACTGTACATTTTCTGGGCAGAAACCGTACTTGTTGGCAGCTCAGTTTTGCATAACGTCTGTAATGAGCTATGAAAATTAGACAAATACCATGAACTTTGTCTTGCTTTTTTTTTCTTTTTTTTTTTTTTTTTTTGCTAATCAAAACAGAAGATCCTGATTATGTTTCCTTATGCTCCAAAATATGCAGCTTAAGAGGAGGGGGTTGTTTTTTCAAGAATATTTTCCTTTTCTTATCCCTTACATAAACTCTTTCTGGATCAAAACAACAGACTTTCATTCCTGAAGTCAACTGTATATGGAATCTTCAAAACACTCTCATTGCTTAAAAAAAAATAAATTAAAACCTCTTCCCCTTGAGGGAAAGGTATTTATAAAACCAGGTTAAAAAGAAATATGTGACAAGTGGAATAGACTGAAGAATATACTTCCTTGGGCTTCAAATTTTATAGAGCACCAGCACCACTGTGATTTAAATTGGTAATAAAGACAATAGTGTATGGAGCCCCTGATAAGGAGTTTGTGGGACCCTTAAAGGGAGTGAAGCAATCACAAACACTCATGCCTGATAGATAAAAGACTTCAGGAGACTTCACCTCCAGATGTTCTATCTGCCTCCTAAATAACAAAAATCTTTCCACAGGCTGTGCATAATTTTATTAAGCATGAGGAATGCATCCTGAATGGGATGCAGAGAACTGTATGAAAGAACTACATACCAAATACAAAAAACCCCATAAGATTCTAATCCTAAATGCAGCAATTCATTTTATTGTTCAAATAAGTTTGTTTTCTACAGAAAAAAAATATTATTTTAATTGTTTGTTGTAAAAGAAAGCCAGTAAACCCCCCAGTCTTTTATGCTTTGTGTAGCTTGTTTGTTTTCTGCTTTGAATTTCCATAAACTTCTGAAGGTGCTTGAAGCCCCCTTGCCACATTATAGTTGCAATAAAATCAAGCTTCAGATCCCAGACTTTCTCCAGAGGCCTTCTTCCTTTGTGTCAGGAAGGAGTGGGAAGAAGGGGAGTTAACCAGATTAATGTTTGTCGAGCTAGCAGAATGCTTGTCATCGTTGACCAGGACTCTAATTTATGTGACCAAGAGAGATAGAGACTCTCACTCACTACAGGAGGAAGACATTGGCCAAAATTCAAACTTATTATTTATTTTTGAAACTACAAATACAAGTTCCACTGGGATTTCCCTGTTGAGTAAGTGTAGCCAGAGAGGAAGGTAGAACTAAATTAACATAGCAAGAAAGCCACATGCTGTAACCACTAAAATGGCCAATGAAAAATCGTTAATGTAAAACAAAAAAAAATCAATTATGTCTTGTTAATTATGATTTAATATTATGGAATTTAAAAATTCAATACCATTTCCTAATATTAAGCAAAAAACCCCAGATTTTCTGCCTTTGAATTGAAGGTGAGCTAAGAAAAAGAACTTGCCTCAGGAAGTAAGCATGAAAAGATGAAACAGGATTTGATACCAGGGCTGAAATCCTCAGTGATAATAGGCAAGGAAGGATAAATAGTGGAGTCATTAAGTATCCACGGAAAAGAAGACTGGCAAGGCTTGAGGACTCTCTTCCCAGGTGGGATGAACTGAATTGAAAGCTGGTGACTGGGTTTCACAGGAGAGCTGCAAAATGGCAGCAACCTCTGTGAAGCATCTGGGTTAAATACAGTGAGAGTAACTGTCCAAGGAGAAGGGTAATGAGGATGTGAGGCATGTAGGGTGAATTTCACCTCACCTCACTCTGAAAGTCTTTGAGTTAGTCATTCAGATTCCCTTTATAGTCAATATGTACTTTCAGGGAGTGAGTCACCTGACCTAAATTAGACATCTATCTTGAGATGGGATGAATCACACACTCAGAGTGTCTATTGATATCTATTGACTATAAAAGGAACCAGGACTTGCTTAGATGCAGACATCTACATGGCAGATGAATCCCATTCTTGGGCATTTTACAGAGTAATGTGATAAACACCAGCAAAACCCATTATTTGGGGCCAAGCTTCAAACACAGAATGGGCAGAGGGAATCTGGTACCCTCCCCCTCCAATGTAACTGGAAATAGGATTAATAGACCGGGTTTTAGGATAATCCTTTATTGAGTTGAAAAGGAGAGGCCACTGCAAGGAATGCTGCTCTGCAGAAAACTGCTGCTAATGACAATAATTAGGCTGAATCGAGGCTCTGCTTAAAAGACAGAAGTAAGATATGTGTTGGGCGGAGGAGAGAGGGAGCAAATAGCCTGTCTTCACTTTGGAATGTGGGATACTGCATCTAATCAGAGACTGATATCATAGTGTTAAAACTTTATTAAAAGCAGAATCTAAACAAATGCCTTTCTACCCTGCTCACCCTCCCAAATTCCTTAATGGAGAGTTTAAATGAAAATAAAAGTTCAAAATAAGTTCAGTCACTCTTGAGAAGCTCTTATATCTGAAATTCTGCAATGAGAGCAATTTGTTATGTATTAACTGGAAGACTGAAGAAGTTAAATTTTAGAAAGGTGTGGCTCATGCTAGCAAAAAACTACTACTTTTTCCAAATTTCCCACTCTTTTAAATGTCATATGTTATAACTACATTTGCAGATTATAAAATATAATCTGTTTTTAAATCTTTGATTGTTTTCTGCTCTGTAGTCTCACCTATGCACTATGTCATCACTTGGTTGAAGTAGACACTGATTCCTGTGAGTGCAGTCTCAAATCTGTTGCATATAAAAACATAAGATTTTCACCATCAGTAATATTTTGCCCTGGGTGCAGAAGATCAAGCAGAGGTGCTGATTTTGACTGTCTTCTCTGGTGACTGCCAGTTTGAGAATCCTGGTAGAACTTCAGGTGTTATAAAATATTCACTATTATATAGATGATTTATATATATATATATATATATATATATATATATAATCATATTTCAGTAGTGGAAATAGTTTACACATAGATATATGCTCTGTTGATAAACAGATCCCCTATTTTACAATTAGCCTGTTGCAGAATGCCCTGCTGGGGATCACCCCTCTATTTTGTAGAGGAACTGTTTTCACAAAGTGTTCTGTGCTTTGTGGGACTTACTGAGCTGCAATAATTGATAAACAGAGAAACAAAGCATTTGTTGGAGGTAGTCATGATACGAGTTAAAATTTAGATATCTAAGTCAAATACTGTCATTAAGCAGATGTTATACTTATAAAAAATAATTGTGTCTACAATACAATATAGTTACATCACTGATGACAGTAAATTTGTTTTCTTTAATACTGTACTGGAATTTTTTTAACAGTATTGTGACTACATTACTGATACATCAGCAGTAAATGACAAGCAAATAAGCAATAGGTTAAATGAGGTGTATGGTAAAATTTGCCCATTAAAACTACAAAACTAAGGCAGGCTAAAACATGGAAACATCTATATAAAAGATGTTTGCATAATTCATGGCAAGGCTTAGTATTATGCCCATTAGAGCCAATATAAGGAATGCAAAGACAATTTTAAAACAACCAGTGAAGCATTTAAATGTGCTCTGCATTCAGACTTTGTGTGGAGATTCCAGTGAATCTTAAGAGTGCATTTCTTAGTTTAACATTTGTTTTGCTAATTCCTCCATGTCTCCATGGATTGTATTTACTGTTCTGTTGCTAATGCATTTTAAAGCTTTAAAGCTTTTAACCTTTAATCTCCACTTATTCAAGTGAGGTTAAGTGATCTTTTTCCTTACCTCGTGTCCAAAAACAGGTCTTCAATCAAACATTCTTCTGAAAAGACCACACTCACACTTACCTATATCCTCATAAGCTTCCTTTTAAATGTGGAATCCTTTCTTAATGGTAATTCATAAGAAACATATTGAACAGCTTGTGCAGCATTCAAGAGCAAAATAAACACAGTTTTCTCCCCCGTCCTATCACATTTAAAGAGGGAGACACAAAGCACATTTGACGGATACACACAGACAGCATGCTTCAGAGAGAAATGATATTACATTTATTTGAACAAGACTGCAATACTGCTACTGTAGTGCAATACATGATTTTACTGAGATAAGAGCAGAATGTCAGGGAAAATAACAGAAATGTTGTATCCAGGCAGACGTGTTTTTAAACAAATCAATTTCAGTATTAGTTTTGTCAGTGTAAGGGTTGAGTTACAATTAACTCAACAGAAACTTCAGCAAATAGAAATGTTTTTTAACATTCAGTCAACTTTTCCGTTGGCATTCCTCCCTGATTCAATTCCCAACACACTTATCCCTTTTGGAAATGCCTTCTTCTTTCTCTTGATGAAGAGGAAGCCTGGAAGATGAGTTCAGAGCCAATGCCCAGCCTTAAACAAAGAAAATCAGAAGTCAGTCTTCAGCCACCCTACACTACAGGGAGGCACACAAATACTTGGTATAATCTACATCTATTATATCCCCTCTCAAATCAAATTTTGCACCTTTGTTCTTGTTGTGCACAGGTAAGAAAGGAAACTGAGTACAGCAGAGGCTGTACAGATCTACAGATTACAGATCTACAGATCTACAGATTACAGATCTACAGATCTGGGTCTCTAAGAAAAAGCCGAGTTCTTCTAGAATTGAGGTTTGCAGTGTAGCTAAACCAAATTCCCATTTACTTTTCTGCCTCTGGGTTGAAATTCTCAATAAAGTCTCTAGTCAGCTACTCTGAGACTTCCTAGTGGAATCTAATTATATAATCTGACCATGAAATCTCTCTTTAAAATTTTCCATATTCTCCAAGGTTCTATATTAAAATTGTATATGAAAACAGGCATGACATGGAAGCACCAGCTTAGCAAAATGCTGACATGCTGTTTTATCCTATGAGCATTACTGAACACAGACAGTGTTGGTCTAAAAATGAGGGTAAATGAATGAGTCACATAAACTGTGACTTCCAGTTATCAGAGACAAAGCTGATTGTTGCCAGTGGGAATTCCTCTGTTTACCCTGAAATCTTCCAGTCACCTTCCAGATAAATCATACAGCAAAATATCCTTTTGGTATCAAAAGCTTAGGGCTGTTACTTGCCTATTTTGTTCACATAGTAAAAAGTTAGGGGAAATTTGAAACCAAATTAGTCCAGTAACTCATGGAAACTGTAAATAAAGTTGACTCTCAGATGATGTAACAATATAAATATCATGCTCAATGACATGGCATACTAGCAAATACTTTATTTCAGTGTCCAATGATATTTAAAAAAAGAAACCTTTAAAGGAATCTTGGGCAAGTTTGTTCAAAGATAGTGTTCTAGAATGCTTCTTTTTTCATTTTGATTTTAATTATAGCAATTGCCTTAATAAAAGTTTCTGATGTAAGGACTTACGCATTCCATTCACTCACTGCCGCATTTAATTCCTACCACTGTTCAATCACTTGTTACTTTATTTTTAGGGCCAAATTTATAGCAAGCTGCTGGATCACATGTACCCAAGTATTCGAAGCATCTGCAGCTGCTTACATTGCAAGAGATCCAAGCTGAATTCCTGTCATGAATCATAGATTTGTGAGGGCAGAGCCACAAATATATATTAAAAAATGCAGCTTACATGGCTTGAAATCAGATTTTAAACAACCTTCCTAAGGGATTTATAGTGCCAGAAGAGCTGGGGCACTCATTCACCCAGGTTACAATCTATTTCTCAATGCAGGGCATCTTTAGGTTCTCATTATGAGCTTCTGCTGGGATGTGTACTGGAGACACACAATAGTCACTGTCTGACTGTAGACAGAAAGGATAAATAAGGGATAATTAACAGAAAATCATTCAGGACCAGCTGCCCAGGGAGTTTCCACTTGCAAAAGCTGAGGGACAATAGATTTTGCATTGTCACTGATGTAAATTCTCTTTTGCAGGATTTGCTTGTGCAAACAGGACTTGGACCTACAACATACATCATTTTGCTGTATATGAGAACGTCACCAAATTGCACTTATAAGTTACTGGTGGTGAAACAGATGAGCTGGGAAAGCTGTGAAAAATCATTCTGTGGTGAATGGATGTTTGTATCAGAAAATGAGTTTGTGAATGCACACGGACAGTGCAGATCATTCTCAATCCCATTCTCTAGTCTTAGAATGCTGACAATTGCCAGGTTACTCTGAAAGTATTCAGGACTAAAATGTTTCCCAACTGCTGCTGTGATAATAAAAATGACAGTGATTGCTGTTACTCCCTAGTGATTATTTTGTGATTCATTTTTAGCTTCCGATCATGAAGGAAAAAAAATTATCATGTGACACAGATATCAACCCAACCAATACAAATAGAGTTAAACAAACAGCTAATGAACAACATGTAGTCTGAAATTAAAGTTTTCCACCACTCCCTTTGTTTTTCTTTCGTTTACAGAACGGAATAATTCTGAAGAGAAAGAGGGTAAGTTCATACGTAAGTCACTAACCAGAGAGGGCTGAACTGCTTGCATAGTTTGAAAAGTTCTCTATATATTAAGATTAAGATAACAGTGTAAATATGTTAATTCAACAAGTAATAACTGTAACATTATAATATGAAAATTAGAATAGATTAGAATCCCTTTTACTCCATAAGAACTTCTGCAATTTTATTATATAAGCCAAGAAGTTTCAAATATTGCACATGCAAGACAGTTGAGACTGTTAGACTGTAGAAAGTTCTGATCTAAACAAAAGCTATGTCTGTCAATTTTTATTTGAATCTCAAGATGCATATATTTTACTCTTTAAAGTGTCCACAAAAGCACTTGTCCAATTTATTTCCTATTTTCCATATATAGCTTATATATCTTCCTGCTTTTCTTTCCTAGCTTACAATGCCAGTTTATTGATTCAAACTTAATTTTCATTTCAGATATTGTTTTAATAGAAAATTAAAGTTCAGTCCCTTGATAATTAATAAGAGGCTGTGGTCATCTTGTTTATATATATACAATTTCTTAAAGTGGGGACAACATACAAACCTTTGTCTGACACAAGAAGAGAGTGAAGAATAATAAAGAGGATTTCCATGAGGCAGTATCTTCGGAAGATGAGAGTAATGCTTTATTTCAGTATGTAAAAGCATCTGGTAAGCTTGCCATTGTTTAGTTCTAAAATCACACCACTTTTGACATGTATACATATAAAGAAATGAATATGTACCAGTGCTTTAAAAGTATGCATTTGAACAAATAGTTGCTAGATAGACACAGCAGTACTAAGCCTGATATCAGGAGCACAGTATGCAAAGAGCATCTGAGAATAAGAGCAGACTGGGAAGGAGCCTATGCCTTTTATTTCTCCTTTAAAGTTTTTCTTGTCAATGCCTTATCTACCCTACAGAAGGATGTATAGTTATGAGTTCAAATTATGAGTTCAAATACCATTTCTGAGTCCCTTCATGCAACTTGCCATTTAACTTCCCTCTAAATCAGCTATTTATGTGATCTCTTAATGTTGGATTTGGAAATAAGAACAAAACATAGGATGACTTTTGTTTTTTCATTTCTGATTATTATTATAATGTTTTATACTAGGTTTTAAGGGCACACACGTCTATTCAATGTCCATAAAGTGCTATCAAATAATGACACATTACTTATAGGTATTGCAAACGTGCTACCTGTAAAAGGGTTTTCTGGAGCAGCAATCTATTACTGTCCAATCCATGCTTGACCAGGAGTCCTTCTCAGACAATTTCCCACATCTGGAATGTGTGTTTGTATGTTTACGTGGACACACAAAACACCTCAGGGCTCTGCGGAGATTCTCTGTCAAAACCAAGGGCAAGCTGAGTGCCAGCCAGTTCTGCACCTGGAGTGCCCCTGAGCTAAAATCAGAGGAGGTTTAGACTGGATATCAGGAAAAAGTTTCCTCACCCAGAGGGTGGTTGGACACTGCAAGAGGTTCCCTGGAGAAGTAGTCACAGCAACAAGCCTGACAAGAGCTCAAGAAGATACAGGCTCTGTCTCTGTGTGTTGTTAAAGAACAATATATATTACTCTACAGATTTTCCTAGAAATATTTTTTTTGATTGATGACAGTGCCTAAAGAAATACATAATATAATTTCCTTCACATTCCTTATAAAAATTTGTCCAAGTATTTGTTAAAGAATTGCAGGGCAAGCATTTTCACAGCTAATTTGAAAGAGAAATCAAAGAGAAATCTCTTTGATTTCTCTTCTCTTCAAAAACGTTGCAGTTAATCAGACAGCAGAAGTAACACCATATATTTAATTTCAATAAAATTAGGGAACAATTTTGTAGATAATAAAGAGAACAAACATGTAGTCAATGGAACTATCCTAATTTAGACTACACTGTTACCAGAACAAGAAACTCTTTTTCAAGAAGTCTAACATACCTATGACACCTTTTCCTGTAGTCTGCTTCAGAATTCTGGCTCCTACAATACAGGTTATTTTTGTCAGAAAATAGTAAAAAAATCAGAGCATGTCCTCATCTGATTCCTCAGCAAAAATATTAAGCTAGTTTCTTACTACTCCTATTTTAAAGTATTTGCAAACAGTGATAGTAAAGGAATAAATTAAATCACTCTTTATGTGAAGTCACAAAAGATTATTTTGTTGGATATGACATTTAGTGAGACTAAGGAACTACTCATTTGCATACCCTAGTTTCTGTCTTTGTATTTAAAGTAAATGATCAATCAGCATAGAAGAGACTAAAAATCAATAAAGCAAATACATTTTCCTTGTAACTTGTCCAAAGGTTGTGACTTAGTTACAGTGCAACTTAAGTTGTTGGTTCAGTTACAGCATGTACGACAGCAAAACGTCTTTTTATTTATCACAAACTATGTGGCTCACAAAACAAAGACAAGAGGGTTTAAAAATGCCAAGTTCTAAAAACAATTTTGTCCTAAAGGTTATACCCATTTCCCAAAACTGTGTCTTGATCTGAAGTCCATGGGAGTTAACAACTATCTTCTCACTGACTACAATGGGTATTAAAATGGGGTTTTGAAATTTTACACAATTGGAAAATAGTAGTAAAACCTACATATGAGAAACATTCATTTGCCAGCATTCCTTTACCATTAGCACATGAGGATATGGTCCTTGTATTGATGACAATGACATTTTGCCATACAGAATGCAAGCAGAAGAACTATGTCAAGAAGGAATAACTCACTGTGAAGAGGCAAAATTCAGCTCTTCCTCAGTTTGTAAAGCAAACTTGCTTCTGCAGTATTTTAAAAGTCTTCTTCTTGTGGAGGACATTCTTGTCCGTTTCCTCAGTGGAGGACTTTGAAGACCAAACCAACTGAAGTAACAACTACCACATTGTGTATGGATTTCTGTGTGTGTATGCACAAGTCTATATGCATCAAGCCTAAAATGCCTCTTCCTAAAATCAGTTGCAATTTTTGGCTTGGAAAGGCTGGCTAAGGGCAAAGGGAGAGGGAGAGAGATTTTGTTACCATAGGCATAAAAAAATTCTGGCACCAGCACTTGCAACTGCAGAACAGAACAGAGTAATGATAGTTTACATTTTTGAAATTTCCAGGAGGACATTTTTAACATCCTATGGGCTTATCACTTAAAAATATATGCCATCTATTCCCTAAATAAAATTCCTACTTTTAATAACTTCTGCTTTGACCTTGCAAAACAGACAATGCCATGATTACTTATCCTCAAAGTCTTCATTAAATATCCTCTAAAATGTTGCCTACTCCTAAATAGGATTAGGATTTTTTTAAAAATCCAAAGTGACTGTCATCTTTTAAAATCAGAAATATTTGGACATTAATTTCCATGTGACCCCTTGTTAATGTCCATCTTTACCAAAGAGGCTACTAAATTTGCCTTCACACAGCTTGAAGTGCCCCAGCAGGTCCAAAGAAAATCAAATTGAGGAAATGAAGAGAAGTATGTATTCCTGAGAAATTGCAGTTTTCACTCTGCAATTCCTTAATACAGAATATGTTTCATGTAATTAGCCCATCAATCAAAAGACAGTGAGATTCTGGAAACACATTCATTCTCAGAACAGTCCCATTATGGGTGTGAAGGAGAAAAGCATTCCCTGCCTATACCTTTTGCTGTAGTTGTGACCATGTTTACAGTATCAGACCCATGACAGCTCTGCTTTGAGATTCCTGCTTTGGCTTGATCTTTAAAAAACTTCATCTTCTGTTGGGATTTCGACTTTAAAAAGCTTTCCAAGTCCACCCTAGTAAATACTTGCAGGAATAGTTATTAATACATATTAATCTTCATTTGTACATAGTTCTTTCAGTGTTAATTCTTGTGATTAAGGAATTGCTTAGCTCATCAGAGAGACCTGATCACTAACATGAAGTGGGGTAAAGAGAACATGGTATGTGTGCTGAAATAAGTGAAGTAGCTAAACGTGGAGCTCCTCACAGGCAATCTCTTGCTTTGGCCTTTGTACACTCTTTTACATTTCAGCAAAATCAGAGATCATGGTACATTTTCAAAGTATCTTAAAATGGGCTAGCCAAGTGTCAAAAAAACCCCAGAGCAACACAGGCATGCATCATGCAGACTGGTGGGGAAGTGTTCAGATTTTGACTAAAAAGAATGCCAATGCTCTAAAAAGTGCAGTCTGGGCTGTAGGATACTGTGTCTTTTTTTGTTTGCTTTTGTTGTTGTTTTTTTTTGGTTTTTTTCCTGCTTCTTCCTGCATATTCCTGTATTTGCAATCTGTAAAAAGACCTGTAATGCATCTTGGATCACAGTTGTTTACCATGCCACAATGCAGTACTAAATTTGCAAGAATGCATGGCAGATTTTAAAAGTACATATACCACAGATTCTGCAATGAAAAGGGTTGATATTCCTGGGAGGCCAAATCAATCAAGGATGCTGTGGATGTGGAGGTTGAGCTACTGATGGTGTTTCTTCTCAGAAGATGATATGAAAAAGACACTTAGCACCTTTGCTGCAAACTTGCTACTCTTTTGCCTGAAGCAGGGAAAGACTTGGAAAGGATGTGCTCCACGTATTTAAAGTCTATAATAAGGATCTTATAAAAAGAATGAAAACAAAAGGCAAATTTTAGGAAAATCTAATAACAAATAAAGATGAAATGTAAGAATATGACTCGCATGAACTTGGCAGAGGTATGAAAAAATGGTTATCTACTGGGGAGTGAAAATATAAGAAGATAAAAGACTTTGAAAATATATCTAAAATACTTTGAAAATACATCTTTGGTTTATTTGGCTGCTTAGTATCATAGTTCTTTGTCACATTAGTTTTTTAGTGCAAATAAATTTTGTGAAGAGATCTGTTGCATTAAAGGGCTTTGCTCATGAACTGACCTGCTAGAACAGTATAAATATGGTCTTGTTCACATTATCCTGAATCAAATAAATAGCAATAATTTCTTTTCCTGTGAAAAAATCACTGTTATTCCTCTGTCCAACAGTTTCTCACTTTCCTGTATTGCAAGCCAGTTGCAGTTATTCTCACAGGGTTGTGTTGCCAGGAGGTTCTTTTTTATAGCCAATGCATTATTCCAAAACATTCCACTTTATTTTCCTTTTTGCTAGAACTTTGTCTACAAATAACTTTGGCCCACATAGTGTAAGATTTTTCCCATTCAGGTTTCAAGCACATAAATGATATAAGAGGTTAACAGCTTCCTGAATATGAAAGAGGCACTTTCAAAAGTCATATTCAGTTTGACTCACCACAACACATCCTGTTCTCATTTCACTCAATACTGAGTAAGGCTGAAGTGACTGCTATAGGCACCTCAGTTAGGCAGGATCATTTCAGGTCCTGAAGTCTTTAAATCAGTGCTAAACACTTATTTTTAAAGATACACTATCTTTCAAGCAGATCCTATGTCTTTGATACACAATTTACTCATGAAACTGTCAGACACTGGGCAGACTTGACATCCATAATGACATTTATCACCCTTAAATCCTATCACCCAGAAAGTATGGCATAAAATATAGGACTGATAGGAAAGTGTCTACAGGTAGCCTGGGTGCAAGAACGTTTACTAGGTGAAAAGTCTATGAAATGTGTATAAATGGTATATGCAGTCCTGTAATCACCAAATCACAGTGGGATATAAACTAGTGGGCTGCAAAATAAAGCAAAGTTTGGGCAACCAACTTCAACTTGTAATATTTTATATACATCACAATTTGGAACAAGATGCACCAAGATTTTGGTTTTCTTCAGATAAATTTGGGTTGCAAAGATTTGCTTCCCTTCCCCGTGTAAGTGTATTTCACTTTGCTTTGGAGGACTATTTCCTGACAAACTGACAACTGATAGCAGAACTCTTTGTTACTGTGTAAATGAACTCACAAAATACAGTCACTGACACTGCTGAACTTCCTGCAAAAACTTTCCACTAAAGTGGTTTTTATATACAAAACTGATGGGAACATTTTCTGAACCTTCAGTACTTGCCTCGTTCCTTCCTTTGTGCTTATTTGTTTGTTCTTACTCAGTCCCATCATCTTGTGGCATTGTTCTTGACTAATTGTAATGGACTGATTCCTAACACGTGTTGTCAGTGGATTGTTTGCTGGCATATCTGGCAATGTTGCTATCTACTTCAATCTCTTCTAAATTCTGATGGTTTTATACTGTGGAAATTTAATAAACAGACTGGTAATTTAGAAAAAGAAATGTCAGCAAGATGTGTGGGATAGTACAAGGCCTACTCTATATCCCATATTCTTCAAATGCAATTGTTTCTTTTCAAAGCATCACAGCTGTTCAGCAATCAAGGACTATCTGTAACCCATATGCTAAAGCCAGATGTCAATATCACTGTGTGCAAATTTGCAGTTCCGAACACTCAAACCATATTTCAGGGGAGGACATTGTCCAGGGAACTGAAGCGGGAGAGTTTCCAGCACAGCTCCCTGCCAAAATAGTAATAAATCTTTTCTTTAGGGATTGGACAAAAGATTTGCATTATGTGGAAAACTCTTCTTTCTTTACCAATAAAGCAGCAAAGCAACAAATTAATGTTTTAAACAACACTCACCTCTCTCCACTGCCTGTGAGAGGCACAGAGTGTGAGCAGATAGGATAAAAACATTGACTTTTTGTGAAATGAATCCCACCCTCAGTGCATAGTCATAAGTGATTATGAAAGCAGAGATTTACTACCATCCATCCCTAGAGCACATGCTGTGTCTTCCCACTCATTCCACCCCCTTTCATGAGGTATGTTCATCATATGTGTCACCCCCTGTGATCCCTTTAAACTCTTTTTGCTCAGCCAGCACTGCTGAGGTAGGTGGAAATCTACCACCACTCCAGTGACCCCAGCAGCATTTCAGAAGCATTGCTTTCTTGCTCACTTACTTTCCCATCTACTAACAGTCCTAGTAGTCCTCCACTTCTTTTCTTGCTCCCTAGTTGAATGCTATCACTACAGACCACTTATTTGGATAGATTCAGGGCAGTCACTGACAGATCTTTTGTCCTTTGGAGCACAACATCTGTGTTGGAGGAGCAGGAGGTTGGAGCAGAACCTTCCTATTTAAAAAAACCTGTGACTTCAGTGGAGATCCATTTAGAGACCCATTCCTGTGATGCCATGAAACGATTCCTTCCTGGGGTAAACCAAAGGTTGGCAGTAAAGCATAGAAGTTCCAGGCAAAACTAATGAGAAATGAAAATAGAAGTGATGAAAATAGAAGTTCAGCCTTCAGAAAAGCAGCTCCTAGGCAAAATGAAGAGGAAAAAACTTAGAATACATTCTGAATAAAAGGAAATACATTATTTTATTTCCTTTTTTACTGAGCAAAACCCTAGGGTCCCATCACATACTGAATTTTCTACAGTAAATCTCACCCATTCTCCATACACAGTGCACCTATTCATTGTCAATGAGCAACTATCCTTACTCCATTAATTTTTTGGACATTTGCATCTGGGACTAATGCTGACATGGAAGCCTCAAGACCCCCCAGGATGCAGTAGAAAATTGTACACTGAATCATGAGCATTAGAAGTTGCATGAACACAAATGAATGACCTCATATCCCAAATAGTTTGATCTGGGATGGTCTTTTTAAATAAGAAAGTCTGCAAGTTTTTTTTTGCATGCATGTAAATCAGTAGATTACATGGAAATGAGCTGCATATAAGAATGATTCATAGAGAATTTTTGCTCTGTGTAACAGTTTGAGAGGCACAAAGCTTTCACCAAAGTTGAAATGAGTATTTTCTTTTTTGGATATGAATATAGCTGTTGCTGCCCTTTCCCCTGTCCCCCATGCAAAGGACAGATGTAATTTACATTTTTCCTTTCCTGCATGATACCAGATGGTTAACAGAGCACTTCAGGAGCTGAATTCAGAGGAAAAGAGATGGATCCTATTTCCAAGAACTGTGTAAAGTAAGAATTTCTGTTTGAAGGTTTTTATAGCACTTTGCTCCCAACTGTTTATTGTATCCTGACTAAAGCAATTTTGGCATACAATCCCAATAGGATATCTGTGTCCTCATATACGTTAAAACAACTTCAGACCTCTGCCATCAGACGAAAAATGTTAACTTCTTAGGCGTTTTCTTTGGCTTTGCTAACCAAAGAATAAAAGAGAGCACATATTTGGCAGCACCCAGAAAAGTGACATCAAAATAGTCCCCAAAAGTAATTCATTCTCCTCTTACTTCACAATGAGGCACATTTGAATCTTTAAGGGATTGTATCTTAAAAAAAAATTGTTCTAAAGCAGCAGAGTAGCTTGACAGACCAGGTCCAAATTTCAAGTATGTATTTGCATATTACCTGAAAATCCTATCTACAATTTGAAGCACCTTAGCAACTCAATAGTTTAAGTCCCCATAAATGAGCCTAGGAGTTGAAACACACTTTTGATTTTGCAGGGAACCATTCCTGAGGGATTTGGAGATGTCTGTTTGACTTCTGAGTTGATTAATGCAATCAGTAGATAAAAGGAGATGCTCGCACAGCATGAATGAGCCCTCCTTCTCACAAGATAATGGTTGGGATCCACACAACAGAAGACAGTATTGACCTGTCCCTTCTCCAGAACTTAGGCAGGTAACCCAGGATTTGGGGAGAGGCACTGCTCATTACACAGGTTTCTCTTGTATCCCATTTGAGATTCAGCACTCACAAAAGCAGAGCTTGCTTTTCTAAATACAGTCTGCCCTCTGCATATCAGTTTTATGGTTTAAACACTCAGGAAGTTTAGATGCCTGGGCCTTTTTAGCTTGAGCTCTGTCCTAAACTCCATGCTGTAGAGCAGCTACACACTCTACTTTCTTCCTGTTAAGGCTTTGTTTATTTAAGCAAGATTCAGATTTAAGACAGATCATTCCCTTACTGCAGGGAGGAGAACAACAAATAATTTGGGAACCTCTTGGGTAACTCGCTCAGCTGGGAGAGGGGAGACCTGGTTCAGGTCCTGATCCCAGTCTCCACTTTTTTCTAAATCTCCCGCATGCAAACTGCATAAACATATCTGGGAGGGGAACCAGGCATCTCCTTGCTCCCTGCAGAGAGCACTAACTGTGAGACCTCAGAAATCTGGGCTAGTTATTGCCCAGCATGTGGGAAACTGAATCATCCTCTCAAGGTGCCAAACTTTCTTACTTGTCTGAATAGGCTGCCTAAACACCTGATTTAGGTGTTTTGACATAACTCCCTGAGCACTGGGCATAAAGTTTGCATGCTTTGGGCATGCACTGCAAAGATAAAGTTCAAAACAGGCATTATCAAACTAGCTCTAAATAACTTTTCAAAGGTCTTGCAGGAGTCCTAAGTCCACTAAGTGCACATGAAAATCACCCAGAGTAGTTTCTATTTTTACATATTTGTTTTGCCTCAGTTGTTCTTGCATTTGTTTGTGTGGAAAACTGTGCACTGCTGCAGACACTTCCTAACTGGGTATGCTCTATCTGATTGCAGGCACTTAGGTTGGCCAGGCAGCTAGCAAGAGACATCATCATCATTGCCATGAAGGTGCACAGAAGACAGGGCAGGGTTTGATGATCTATATGGCAGCGTGCCTGGCAGGATGTGACAATTCCCTACCACAAAGACTGCCCTCAGATTCTTATCCTAAGGAGAAAACAAGGGAAATCAGACCACTCACAGGGACACAATGTCAAAGAGCACAAAAAGCAAGCCTAAAGAGAAATAACAGAGTATAATATAGCACTGCAAAGAATACAGAATTCATCCTCTGCTCTTGCCTGCCAGTAATTTTTCTGCCTTGCCCTCTGTACTTTTTATTCTTTAGCCATTAAAAGAATTAAAAATTCAATAATGCGCATTAAAAACTGCAGCCTTAATCTGAAAGAATGGAAATAACTGTTGAGGCTGTCTAAACTTTCTCAGAGAAAGCACACAAAACCATTTACAAACCTGCAATTCATCAAAACCTAGCAAATTATTTCTTATATATCTTTATTCTATGCATCTTCAAGGCTTGTGTTAGGTTTATAGAGAAGGTCAAATTAATTCCACATGTAATTCAATGCAGCAAGTGAAGCTGTATGCAGCTTCACATGGCCATATAGATTATCTAGATTATTATTTAAAAAACAACGAATTACCGGAGTCTAAAAGTATTTGTAATAAACCAAGTAAGTGTTTCATCATGTTCCTTCCTGTGGCACATGGAAGCTGTGGCTGTTAGCCTTTTACTACTATGTTTTAAATCCGTGACAGAGTATTGGAACTGGTTTTTGGCCTGTGGTTTGAGGGGGTGGTTGGAGTAGATGCTTTGTGAATCTTTCAGGACTATCCTATCTTTTTTGCATGCAATTGGAAACAACAGGTCTTGATAATCTAGGTGGTCCCTTCTGTCGTGTGATCTTATCCTTTGGCTTTTCAAAATCTTCACCATATACTTCACCGAATATATCTTTCACACTCTTGGACTGGATTGCTACTCTCAAACTGCTGATGGAGAAAATTTAACTATTTGTTATAGAAAAAAATGTTTGAAGGGTCAAGGACTTGGACAGTATTCACTTCCAACAGTGGGATATTAATCAGAAAAAAATACATCTCACCATAGGTTAAAGAAACATCTTTCTCAGTTGTGTGACTTGAGTTGTATTTTGTTTCTACTGAAACAAAGGTATTTTTCCATGTAAGGCAAGTAGTTACTACTGTATCTGGCCTCCACTTGAAACTCTATCAGGCCATCCTGATTTATTTCTGTCAACTAGTAAGCCCTTTGGCTAGAGACTTATTTTCCCCACAGGTGTAAAAAATGCAAAACTGTAATTTATAAAACAGAAGATGACAGAATCCCATTTGTACAATACATCTAGGTGCCAAAAGGTAATCTTATTACAAATAACACAACCTTCTCACAGCACTTGCTATATTATTTTCCGGGTGGTCTACAAAGTTGATTCAGAGAATAATGCCACAACAGCAACTTGTAGTTCCTAAGGCCAAATAGCCAGATGTGTCAATAAACAGTGCAAACTGGAAACAGATGTAAGTCCTTGTTGAATAACAAATATAATGAAAATACTTCCTTAGCTCTCTCATGCTTTCACACACACAAGAATTTATGTCTTCCATATTTTTTTTAATTGAGTTATTTGCTGCTTAATTTTTATGTCACCAAGATCTCTTTCAAAATCTTAGTTACCCCACAATGAACTAATAAAGATTAGTATATCTACAGCAATTGCTTAATATCTGGTAAAATTGCTTCTACCTAATCATTTTATCATGGAAATTCCTTATCATTGAGATAAGATGAAAACTGTTAAAGGCATATGTGAAGGCCAAGCCTGGGTAGTCTTGTGCACCTGCATAGTTTCTACCTGTGTATGACAGTAGACAGTCTATAGGATTGGTAATACATCTCAGACCACTGGCAAAATCCCTGACATAACAAAATAGACTTCAGTAGTGAGTGAAAGTCAAAACAATGTTTCAGGAATAATCAGGATCTCTGTGAGACCTTGTATAAAGCCACATGTTCAAACTTGTTCTGTACCTTCAGTCGTTGCCTGCAAGTGATGACAGATCAGTTATGTGAAAAGCTACTTTAAAATGGAATATCAGCTTAAAAACAGAAAAATATTTTGTGAGCTAAGAATCCAGGTATTATTTGCTTATATTGCCATGTTCAGTACCAATCAAAAAATGCCACCCCTAATTCTTGAGAACAGAGAAGTCACGTATTTCTTAACTAAAGAAGTTTTAAGATTTTTGATCACTATTGTATCCCAGAATAAAAGGACAACTTCTTTCACTATGCAGAAAATACAGGATATTATGCCTTTTGAGACTAACTAGAACTATCACCTTATGAAATTAAACAGGAAGCTGGAAGAAAAAAGGTTATCTTGTTCCCAGATGCCAGCATACACATTGATCCGCATCAAATCTTTACCAGAGAAGTCACGTCTGCCTATGAAAAGGTCAAAGATCATGGAGGAAGAGCTCGAAGATGTGAGTCATTCCCACAAACTGAACTAGTAAAAACATTTCACACGCAAAACCCCTGAAAGGTGTTCGAGCATTCATTACTTCTCCTAAAAATGAGGACAGGAGAATAACCAACATTTCAGAAAAAGGATTACAAACATATTATCCTACTGTTTTTCAAGGTGCTTTCATCCTTCAGGCTCTGGCTGTGGGCTGCCAGCAGACAGATTCAGTGGCAGTGCTAGTTTTGAAAATACCCATTCCACCCATCTTCAGTTATTAATTCTTCTTCCTGCTCCTGCTCCTCCTCTTCCTGCTCTTCCTTCTCTTTCTTCTCCTTTTCTTCCATGTCCTTCTCCTTGTTCCCAGTGCCGCAGTGCCAGTGCTTTGCACTTTATCAGCCCAATTGTTTGACAGACTGGGCTCTGAACCCTGTTTAATCAGAGCTTTTCTTTAGCCCAGACCATTTCAGAAGCTCGGTGCTCGCTGTAGCTCTGGGAGCAGTCAGTCAGCACAAATGACACGGCCTCTGCTCTGCGATGAGAGCCAAGCAGGAGGGCAGGGAGCAGAAGAGACAAGCATTTTAGCTGTGGTATTGCCCCATAGCCACTGTGTTCCGAAACTGCAGCCAGTAACAGTTTGGGTTTTTTTTTTACTTGGGATTTTATCAACAATATACTCAGAAGAAAAAAAAAATTGTGTGAATGGTATACTAATATTTATACATACACAAGTTTATTACCATGCAGTAGGAATGTGACTTAGAATTATTACCATGCAGTAGAATGTGACTTAGAGCTGTACATCAGCTCCCATGTGTCTCCTTGAATGCTGATAACATGACAGAGAAAAAGAAGGTGGACAGATGTCAGCAAATGGAAACAAAGCAGCACTCTGATCCTTGTATTAAATTTAAAGTCATTAAATAACTAAAAACATGTCAAAGTTAAAATACATCCCTTACCCTAGTTTCAAAATCTTTAAACTCAAAATCAAGTGCAACAGAGGGCTAGATTTCATCTAGCAACACTAATAGTCATACAGCCATAGGAAAGATTTAAAAAAAAAAAAGAAAAGGCTAGTCACGTTTTCCAGATTACTTCCATTCGGAAAGCAGTGACACTAAAAAGAACAGAGAGGTCAATGTCCAGAACCACCTGAACATGATTCCCAATGCATGTTGTTGCAAAAGCAAACTAAGACAATTTTCACTTATACAAGCAGATTTGGCCAGTGGCATTATTGGTGTTTGTGACATTGAAAAGTCATGTTTCATGTATCTAGTTCTGCTGCCATAACTGAAGTGGATGTTGTAAACCCAGTGAGGGCACACAACAGGGATATGTGATTTAGAAAATATGCCTTGTGGAATCAGATGAAAGTCATGCCCAGAATCTCAGAGCACTGCTCAGTCTTTGCTGCACAGACTTTGGGGTTGCTCTATCACGCAGCAAGCATGAGCCAGAACTCATTATGAGGTATTGTAGAAGCATCTGATTTTAAAATTTAAGTTTCTTTCAGTAGCAATCAAGGATTGCTTAGGCCTTGTGGTGTACATCTCCCAGCTCCTCTCCCACTCTCCAAGATCATGTCTCAGGAATTACTGGATGCTTCAGTTCTCTTCCAGCAGGGAAGAGACATTAACTTCTCTCTCCCACAAGCTAGGTATGTGTCATATTTGGGGGATGCTTTATAAGAAACGTCCACATCCCATTAAACCTGGTAATTGGGCCAAGGAGCCCTGCTACTGCCTAACCCTGGAGCATTGACATGCCACTTGTGAGGGAAACTCTCTGATGCTGAATCTGAGTAAATCCTAAAAATATCTTATAGGTAAGCCATAGGGTGCAAAAGGTCTCTGTTGAAGAGGTTTTTAATGAAGATTAAGACCTCAAAAGTTGCTAGACATAAAGAGAGGACTGTATGGTGCCTTGCAGAAGCAGGTAGGTAATAGCAGTCATGAGAAAGAGGAATCAAGATAAGGTAGATTTTGAAGCTGAAAGAGACCATGGCTAATAGTATGGCCTTCTTAAATTCATAAGCCCCAAACACAGTGACAATTTTTTGTTACCTCACTACAGTGGAGATATCCTTTGGAAAGATTTCTCACCTTGCTTTATACTTGGGGATCTGGAGAATTTGTGTCTAAAGTCTGTTGCTAACAAGGGTTAATTAGGCTTGTGAAAAACTTCATCTTATTTTATGCTTAAGCTGTGTTGACTTAACTTAGAGCTATTAGTTCATGTAACAGCTTTGATAGATTACAGAATCATTGCAACACTGACTGGAGCAATGCCTAAATACCTTTGAAAAACAGGCTCAAGCTGTGTGCCCAAGGAAGCCTGCTGAAAGAGTGATCTTGACTTCTCAACTCTTGGGCTGGCAGTGAAATTATGTGTGCCTTTTTTCATAGAGCACTCAACTACCAATTGGTATGTAAAAAAAAATATTCAAAATAATTATAGAATAATGAAAAAGACTGCAATATTTCTATGTACAAACAAGAACTAAAATTGTTTTTTATCAACACTCAGTAACCTAAATACTCTTTGAACTCAGAATTTTCCTTCACTTGTGATAAATGATGAAGAAGAGGAAGTCTTTTCCAAGAGAAGATGACTCACAAAGGACTCTTAGAAACTCGCAATATTCAATACAGCTGGCAATTAATTAAAAAGCCATTTTTATTATTATTTTATTTTAGATCTTCCTTGTTCCAATAGTCACAAAGCACATCACACTAGTCAGTTATTCTCACAGCATCCTTTAGCACATTAAATTATTATTTCCATCAGGCTATTCTGATTAACAAGTTCATTTTCTTAATGCTAGCTAGTTAAAGGGAAATTTCATAGGATAAATTAATTTCCACTGAATTCCATTTTATCTTAGTTACGCTACATCTAGAATTCGGGATAGCTTAGAAATACGTTGCAATGTAGAGGCATCAGATAAGATTGATATGAGTGAACTTGTGACACTTCTGTTTAAGTCAATCATTGTCATCTCTTAATAAAAGATAAGAAACATAAGGCAATATAAGTAAAAGGTTAATTTCATACGTCTGTAGAAACAGAAAAAGGAATATGAAGTAAGTTCCCGTTTGTCACCACTGACTACAAAGCGCTGACTGGCTTGGATATTGCTGTAACCCTTATTGTCTAAAGGGCAAAGGTAAAGCAAAGTTTGTAGGTAGAGGTAAAATCTTATATTTGAACAACCACTAGTGTCAGTAAAAGTAGCAAAAACTTCTGGGCTTTTCAGTCTTCTGATTTGGAAAAGGGCTTGTAGGTTTGAAGCCTTGCCTTCCTTTCCAAGTTATAACAATTGACCTGATAAAATTTCAACTTGTACCAGTGAGTCTGTCATCTCAGGTGGAAACATCTACCTCAAAAAAATGTCTCTCTTTGGTCAAATCCACCTTGACACTGATTATTGTCAAGATCAATCTTTCTTCAGTATTCAGATGAGCAATTATTACTCTTTCAGTTGCAAATTAGAATTCTGAATTAAATACAGCCCAGTTGAAACAGTCTTTCTCAAAGTTCTTGTTTACACTTCTCTTACAGTCCTGTACCTTGCTCACCTAGTTTAACTACCTAATAAATATCTTACTCCCATAAAAGTTAGATATTCAGCACTGACATAGCACTTTATGGATAGGGAAGCATTATCAAAACAAAACAAAACAGAACAAAACAGAAAAAAAAAGAAGAAAAAGGAATAAAAAGGAAAAATAAAAGGACAACTATGCTGGGAAAGCAGATTGACATAGCTTCTGAAAGTATTGATTTCAGAGTGAAATTATTCAATCCAGAGAGACGTGTGTACTCTGGGCAAGCTATCAAAATGCAACCTTTACACATATATGAAATGATTCTTAAATCAGTAAGTATAACAATATCTCTGGGCATAGTTTCCATCTATGTTTTTCACTCTTAGTACATAATGTTCTCAAATTTTTATCTTCCCTTACTTGAACTTGGAAGTTGTTAACTTCTATGCTTTTATCAAATATCAGGCCTTTCACTTTATCTAGGATCATGGAACTTATAGTGAAGTAGTTTTACTCTGAAAAACTTGAAACACTGTCAGTCATTGCTATGGCCCTGATTAATTAATGGACTTCTTACAGCAAGATGTACATTCCTCACTGATATCTCCCCCTGTGCTTTCACTAGCCATGTTAAGGAAAATTTTTCAGGGGACACAGTAGTTGCTATCTCTGATGGGAAGAAAAATAGAGAAAAATAACAAAGCATGGTCTTCCTGTTTTAATGTTTCACACTTTCAAGAATGTGTGACATTTTAAAATTTAGAATCTAAGTGAAGAAGCCATTAATGTCTGTGATATCACCTCACTCTCCTGCCAAAACAGGGCCAGATGAGCTATTTCTGCAAAGCATGCATTGTGTGATACCAGCACAGAGGATTACAACCGGATCCTCGGCCAAATGATGCAGAATGATTGCATTTGCACTGCTCAAGTGGAATCTCTTTCAGGGAAAGCTCAACACTTCTGACCTAATGTAGCATAGAGCATCTCATGATACTGCCATAACCCTTAAATACAGATACAATTTTATCTGTCCATCTGTAGTCAATATTATAATGCAATTTCAGATATCTTACAGTAATAGTTTAGCAGCAAATGAAAATTTATGCAACATGTACTGTGAGGGAACAGAGACCCCAGGGTCCTAAGTTGTTTGATAATATAAATGTAGGCTGAGAGATATCAAACATTGTTGATGCAGGTTTGACAATAATAGTATATACCTTACACAGAAAGCATCTCCTTTTTCTACCTATCACCTTGAAAATACTTCACCTAAAACCACAGTGATATGCAGTATAGGACTCCAAACCTAGA
This sequence comes from Chloebia gouldiae, assembly GCA_003676055.1. Classification (NCBI taxonomy): domain Eukaryota; kingdom Metazoa; phylum Chordata; class Aves; order Passeriformes; family Passeridae; genus Chloebia; species Chloebia gouldiae. The sequence goes on along the minus strand of QUSF01000006.1, from coordinate 22,410,793 downwards.
TTTCAAATATTCCTTCAATCTCAATCTTCATCTGAGCCAAAGTGAGTTTTTGCAATGCACAATGCTATTTATTCTATCATTTATGCATGTGGATAAATGGATTTGAATAGAACTATGAATGCTATTTTTTCAAGATATAAATTTCATGCGCTCCTTTCAAATGTTGTGAGTCTCAAGTACTGCACTAACTCTATTATGCTGAGCTAATGCAAAGATTGGAGTCAGCACCTACATAATTTTACAGCCTTCTTGTCCTAGCTTAAAAAATATCAGGCATAATTTTCCTAATTTCAAAATTTCTCAGCCAAGTCAGATGAATAATCTATCTTAATTTTCATGGTCACTTGATAGCAGCTTTATTCCTGTACACATAATCCCAAACATTCACATAAATTCTTCAGTCTGCTTTTCAGGACTTAAGCCATATTCTTGTTCCCCTTTCCTACTTGGTTTCTCCAGAGTCAACATTACATCTGGTCAAGAGGTTAAAGCACTTCTCTTTGCATTTTTACATTCTAAAATAGGGGGTTAGATTCAAAAAACTTGCTGGATAGAACAGAGATATCCTTTTAAAAGACGGCATTTCTGAATTCCCCTGGATTTCTCAGGGTTTTTATCATACAGAGAGAAGTTTGCAAGACTGATTTTAAAGCTTGTAAGCTGACTTCTGCAAAAAGAATGAACATTTATTTTCCTTATATCATGTAGACATATCTGTTAAACAGTAGGTTTTGAAATTCTCTGGAAAATGTCAAATGCCTATTCCTAGACATGATATCAAGTGCAGTTGCATGACATTAGCTCACATTATAAAAGTGTTGGCAAAATAACTCCTCCATGTTGTTGTAACAAACAAAGAGCTGTGTGGCTGATTTCATGTCCTACAAATAACTGTGCTGTCTCCATAACACTGGAATTGATTTTCAGTGGGCATAAAAATTGAAAATTGTACCAAATCCAAATCTTTCCGTGGTTGTATTGTGCAGCAAGTAATTGCACACTGGGATAGGTTAGAGAACTGCCAAATAATGTAACTCAACTTCATCTTCTCTTCTTTGCAGACCAGACTGCAAATTACTCTAATTGCAATGAGTCAAGAGGTTATGTGTAGAGAGGCAATGAGGTCCACTCAGTGAACAATAGATCATGTATCTGAACATTTCATATTCTACAGAGTTTGAATTTAAAATTCAGCTCAGCACACAACACAAATGCATATCTCTATGCTCATCCACAAGTACAGTCAATGCCTATCAGTGTATATGACCATTCCTAATCCAAAGGCTTGGTTCTAGGAGTCAAATCCCCATGGAAGTTATTTTTGATTATTGCCATTCCTTTTCAGTTTCACAGGATTTTTTTTCTTCTTTTTTTTTTCCTTGGTTTTTTGTGTTCTTTCCTAATTTCACAGTTGACCACAATCGTCATCCAAATTCAGGCTTGCTGGCAAAAAAAAAAAAAAAATCTGCATTTTGGACAGTTAATAACAGTTAATAGTTATCATTCCTTTAGTAGTTTTTGATTGAACTTCTATCACTAAATACAGTACCTCATTTCAGTTTAATGAGATATACCCTAAATCTGTTTATTAATGCATTTCCATAAAGACTAAAAATTCTACAAGAGCAGAACATTTCTCAGTAATCACTTTACCAGTTATTCTGCTGGGGTATTTCAGCCAATGTTTAGATACAACAGTAAGACCTCCTTTATTCTGTAATGCAATGAGATGACTGGAAGGTCTGTCCATCACAATTTCACTTAGCAGCTGAATGCTGAGACTCATTAGCAACCTGGAAGGGAAGAGCTGACAGATTCAAGTTATCAACTCTTTTCTCCTCTGGTGACAGCAAAAGTTGTCAGAGGTGGCTCGCAGGGTTGGGAAGAGACAAATAAGTTGGTTTTATACCTTTTTCCCAGATTTCTTTTTTTAATCTCAATGATCTCAGTCTCATTTTAGTGGGCCTAACTCAGCATAAAGGAAATCACAGCTGGCATTATTGTGAAACATGAATTTACCTACTTTTCTGCTGCTAGAGGCCTGGGCCAAAGGAGAGTTCTTCATAAACCTTGTCCATTGAAATTTTCTTCATACTTACAAAAAAAAATCTCACTAGGGATGAAGAGAAAGATCTCAAGTTTCATCGTATTTTTGAAAGAAAACAAAAGAACACAGAGTTCAGATACTTTGATGGTTTTAGTTTGATAATAAGGAAATATTTGCTTTAAAATCCTATGTGAACCACATAATTGTTATTGCAGTCAATATTTCTAAATAACAAATGAAGAGCTGAGGAGAAACAGTGGTTTTTTTGTTTTACATTTAAATCCAAATGATTTTCAAGACTCTGAATATATCAAAAATAGCTATTACTTATGAAAATGAAAAGTTTTAGCTTTGAAGAAGTACTTTTTTTTTATAATTAAAACCATTTCATAATAATTTAATTCTATTTCAAAATCCATTGAAGTCATTACAAACTTCCTTTGATTTCAGAAAATTTTGGATTAGGTCCACAGGGGGATTTATGTAGGCAGGGTAGAAGAAAAAAAACCCAACCGTTCCACTCTTTCAGACCTACAGACATAATTTTCCTTGACTTCAGAGACAAATACAGGTAAGGGCAACATTTGGCCCTGAGATGTATTTTCAGAAATAAATGAAATAGAATGCAAGAGCTACAGCTGGAAAAAGAGCTAATTTGCTTTTCAAATTAGTAATATTTATGACTTACACATTAAGAATTACCTACATTATTACATGAAAATAAGTTAAGAGGTTACTGTGCAAATAATATTTTTTTATTAAAACAGAGATTTTGATCTCTGCAACTCATTGATTTCTTGTTCTTGACATCAGCTCATTAGTCACAACAGAATGAGTGTCTGCATAAAATAAACATAACAAGGAATGTTTTAAACATACAAAATTTAGGCACATATTCCAAATAAATTATTTTATGGCTAGCACACTCTTATTTTACTTCTCTTTTCCTTTTGCTTCTCATTGATGAAGCCTATCGCCAGCTGTGCTTAGTTTGTTCAAAGTGACATTGTCACTGTGGCAGTCCTGGCATGGGATTGATCCCACTGCTGAGCACCTGGGCTGATTTTAAGCTCACATCCCTCTGGGGATAGGGGCATGTTCTTTGGCAATGTAATAGAGCAGCCATGTCACATCTCCTGCCCTCTTGTAAACACCACCAGCAAAGTGAACAGAAAGGGGTTTAGAGCTCCTTATAGTGCCTTTTACCATCTTAGGCCAAGTGAAGTCTTCAAGGGTGTTTTCTGGTTGCAAAGCATCCTGATGGAGCACTGAAGCGTGGAGCAAGCCCTACAGGTTTGACATACCAGTGCTGACATTGCATGTAGGTGTGTGGACAATCAGCCACAGCCACACACAAGTGTACATCTCCCTGTTTATCTCTGCTATGTCAAATAGCTAATAAGCCAAACTAAACTTGACTCAGAACTACTATTACATATACTAAAGTATATGTAAGTACATCTGTTCAATTGTTTTTTTCAAAAAAGGGAGACTTTGAAGGGACTGCATGTATTGTTATGGCATGTCTTTAAAGAACAAAGTTTGTACTTGGACTTTAAATGTTCATATATATATATATATATATACACACAAAACAAAGCCTAGAAGTTTTTTTGTGCCTGAAATTTTTTCACATTTAATCAACTAAAACAGGTAGTTTCACAACACACCTTAATTTTTTTGTGTACATGAACATATGCACAGGTGCACATAAAAACCTCCTTTTTGTTTTTGTTAGCAGGGTATATTGCACACATATGACAACAAAAATCAACATAAAAGCCATTTTAGTGTGTACCTGGATTTTATTTCTTCTAGTAACACTTATTCCACTTTGTGATCTGTAATCAAATAGCTCACAAGTAAGCACCTAGGCATGGATTAATCTCATTTCACATTATAACTATGAAAGTTCAGAAGTTAGCTGATCAGGCACTATCTTCAGTGAATAGTTGGAGACAGGAAAATCAGCCCAGCATAGGACAGGAATCTAGAACAGGCAGTTGAATCACCAGCTCCACACGCCTGTTGCTCTCCACTAAAGCACGAAACAAGTAGATTACCTTTAGACAAGCAAATACGAGACACATAAGGTCAGCAGCTCTGAGTCACATACCACAAGGCCACCAGGAAGGATGCATGGAGAAGCAGAGTAGCTCAGTACCTGAGCCTGAATGGCATTAACATGTTGGCCTCCTTGTAGGCACCTGCAGTTGGGCACAGGCTGCTCTTACATTCATGGAGTGGTGGGGGCAGTGGTATCCACTGGATTTAGAGTGTGGCAAATGTGTTTCTTCAGGCAACCTAAACATTCATTATCTCTGCCCTTTCAATAACATGGGGTACGTGCAGGACATCATGCTACCAGGCAGCAGCCAAGGGCTGCTCCAAGGGCTCAGCTGTGGTTTGCCACGGGCTCCCTGCATGGAGCAGCCTCAGGCACATGCCACAGAGCTGCTTGGTGGTGGGACGACCCACAAGACCAAAACATGCATCTCTTCAGTACACTTATTGTGGATGATGATCATGATCATGATCATGATCATGATGAACTTTGCTGTGACCCTGCACCCAATGTAATGCATACTTCCAGGTTAGAGGCTGTGTCTCATTTTCTCCTACTCACTCCTTACCCAGAGGAAGCCAGAGAGGGAGCAGTATTTCTGTGTGTTTTCTGTCAAACTTTTAACATTCCCAGATTCCACCATTGAAAATAATACGGAATAACAACACTTGCAGGCAAGGAAGATTTTATTTTTTCTAAAAAGGGTTCCAGATAAAATAGAGGTGAACAAAGTGCATAAAACCTGATTGAAATTGTGGCACAAGGAATATGAAGCCACTCATTTCATGTGTATTATGCACTATATCATGGTATTGCTGCCTGGGAACCCAGTTTCATTCCTTCCTGTTATGCAAACTAATTTCTCTGAAATGTGTGAAGCCCAGTTTCAAAGTATTGTTTTAGTTCCTGAAATTGTACTTGGAATACAAGAATACAAAAGCTTCAACTTATATGATTTGTAAAATCTTTCTTTGTACAAGACAAAGCTGTAATTCACTCTTTAAGATTCAGGAATGCCATAAACCTCCAGAGCTGAGTTAGCATAATTAATAAGCAGAACCACAAAATTAATTTATTTCTATTATAATGATAGTTGTTGTTTTATTGTATACATTTAAAATATTTTTACCTTGAGATGCTCTCTTAAGACATGTTATCTTAATGATAACTGAGTTTATTTAATGTCAGTCATAGATTACATTTTCTCTCAAAACTAAACAGCCATTACAAGGCTGGAGTAAAAATTAGTGTGACCGTGTAAACTATGGGTAAAACGGTGCATCTAAATATTTAGGAGCCAAGCACCTGACACCACACTTACAGGCACCACATCAGATACCCTTCTCTGTTCCTACTCCTACCTGTCTAGGATAATGTAAGTCAGCTTCAAAGGTAAGTGCAGGTGCAGTAGAACATTTTTTCCCAACTGGTAAACAAAATTACATACTATGTGTCTTGATCTCATCTAATTTTAGTAAATAAAACATGCAACTTAATAGTGTGTTGTCCTCCACAGCTCCATGGAAAGAGAGAAAATATTTTTCTTTGGGGTAATTAATCCATGTAATTGCTTTTAGCAAAAGACACTCATTTCTGATATCCAGTCCCTTGCAAATCAAGACAACTCAACTCACTCCAGCAGTTTTGCCACTCTTTCAGGTAGAGATTGTATCAGTCAGACATTTTGGCAAAAGACTGGAAAAAAACAGCTCAGGTGAGCAGGTGGGAGGTTGATGCTGTGCCTCTTGGTGTCCAAAAGGGCCTGTTGCCAGGTTTTCTCTGTGTAGGGAGTAGGGCATCTTGGCTTGCTCCATTTATCCAAAATACTGTGTTTGCTTTTTCCAGCTGTAAGCAAATGGGATAGCTGTGCTGGCAGTGAACCGCCTTTATTCCAGGCTGTGCTGAGAGGCAAAGGAGAGCAGTCTGCCTTTGCCCTCAACCCCCACTTCCCTCACGTAGGGTTATGCATCATCAGGCTATAGTGAAGACTTCAGCTACTTCATCTTTGGAGAGAGAATTTGAGTCACATAGTGTGTGGAATCCTCATTTTTCATCATTATGAGAATGCTTCCAAGTGCCAGGGTATCCCAGTGTTTATTCACTCTTCTGGCATAGCTGTGTAGGGAGTGGATGCCAACACAAAGTAGTCTGTGAAAGGCAGACAAACACTGTAGGTGAGACTGGTTGGGAGATACAGACTAGACACCTCCCTCAGGAAGGCCAGTCTTCTGCCAGTATGACTGGAAGCCCTTGGAGGCTTCAGAAATGTGCCCTTCAGTATCTTGGCTCATGAGTCAGTTGCATGGGGAAAACAATACGTGGTTTTACTGTGCCCAGCAACACATCTCCTGCCTCGAGCGGAATTATATGAGCTTGCTTTTTCAAAATAATGGAGAAAAACTCTTTGAACTGAGAAATTGATTCATGCATTTGCAGTTATATAAAATGTATGATTTTGCTGGAGCATCTCATTATGCAGCCACCATTTTGGCATGCCAGTGTGATGAACATGCCAGTTAACCACATAATTACAAAGGAGATGCAAACAGGACTGTCTCTTGTACCTTTGCCTTTCCTTAGAGGAACGAGTAATATCCCACCTCCACGTTAGTAAATGTAACTTTTGGAATTAAATGAGGATTTCATGCATAACTTCTTGCAGCTACTGTCAGTTACATCTGTTAATAAACTATGTTCCTGGCAGGCAATAAGTCATTGTATATGTCAGTTATTACTAATTGTCTGCCTGAAATTAGGATTTCAGTAACTTTTTAATGCAAATACCTCCATCAAGCTATTATATTGTCAAAATCTTACACTGAAATAAATTCTTCTTTTCTCTCTTTGTGTCAGAACTACACAAGGCTGTTGAAACATTGAATGACATATTTTAAGAGTGATGAAAATTTCCTTTTACCTAGATCAGCCACATTTAAGTTACACAGTGTTCACATTTTCAAGTATTTCTGCAATCCTGTGTTATTAAAATCGGAGACTTTTATGTAAATACAATACTTCAAGGACTAGAAGTTTGAAGAAAAATATTGATTATCACAAGGGTTCATAATAAAATCTTGAGATATAGCAACAAATAGCCATTTTCAGAACAGAGGTGAGCAAATATTCTTTAATTTAAGAGAATACTGACCTCAATTTCTTCTTGGTTGCACTATTTTTAGATGATAAAATTCCCAAATTACTCAAAATTTTAATGTATAACTGATACTAAAAGTCTAGCTACATGATGGAATGGAGTATTATACAAAGAGTCCCTCATCCTCTCCAAGATACTTTAGAACTGGGAAATAGCTATGATTATAGTAATGCAAAGCCACTTTGCAGATATGCTAATAATATTTGTTCAGGGGTAAACTGAATAAGTATGGGTGCCTGTTCCTATTCTGACTGCTAGTTCACTGGCATAGCTATTAGGTCTGAAGAGTACCTGTTCACAGGATTTAAAGACATAACATTTACTGGGAACTGCATCTCAGAAATGCAGCCATTGAGCTTTAGAGATACACCTGAAAAGTAACTAGAATAGATGCTTGAATAATATAGAATTTTTTTAATAGAAAGAAATAAATGTGTAAACAAATAATGATTTGAGGGCTAGAAACATAGAAATTGTGTTGTTTTAAAAATAAGGTTTAGAAAATACTATCATTAAGACTATGGTGTGTTCTGTTGTGTTTTGTGGTGCTACAGAAATAATCATAGCTATATTTATATAGCAAAATTTCTATAGTGATGATCTTTCCTAAAGCTTTTGAACTGAGAAAATGGCAGAAAAAAATGAATGAAATACATTAGACATTATTATCATCAGGTTTTAAAGTATAAGTAAATTTTATACTTTTTTTTTGAGAGACAGGAAAAAACCAGATTTACTTGAAACAATGTTCTTATTTTCTGGATGTTCAAAAGCAGTTCAGATACAGGTTCCTTTGGTGTCTTGTGAGTATCCTTATTGTTCTATGCTTTAAGTTACACCCTGGGCTGGTGTTGGTGCAGGCTGGTAACCTGTCAGAAGGTTTAGTGGATAACATGGACCAAGGAATGTTCTCTTAAGTAAATTATGAATGCAATTACTATGTTTTGTGGATAGAGGACCTTCGAGCTGTTTGTGAGCCACATATTGACATCGGCCCCCAGGTGCAGAGTACAGTCCTGTCTCATCTGCCTGTACACAGGCACAGTCACTATGCCTCTGACAATACCAGATGCCCCGGGGTGTTCAAGATATCTGCAGTGATGCCCCACCTGTGAGCAGCCAGACTGAGCTACCTTGACTTAACCACCAGGCTTCCATGTAAATACCTGTGAGAAGACCCCTGCCTTCAGTGATCCAAATCTGTGATGGGAATCCTCTCCCTGAGATTCACACTAACTGCTTAAACATTGCCATTTAGCACCATTTGAACACAGTATGTTATCCTGCCTGATCAGCAGCTTTACTGCACGGGGACCCTGTATCTGCTAGTGCCCTGCAGGTGCCTCGGATATCCAGATGCATTACATATCTGAGTCTGCCTCAGGCAGCATGAGGCAGCTATGTTTGGGCAACTGGATCCTTTGTATGGTGATAAAATTTTGAGTCAATTTCTGTAAGAAATTACCTTCATGTGATTGCTGGCTCAAAGTGCCAGAGTAAAACGTTTTAGTTGCAGATCCGCAGAAAGTTTGCTCATGATGCAAAGAACATGCAAACTTACGAGATAGCAGAGTTTTGTACTGTAAATGACACTGCTGTCTCTCCCCCAGGATGATGGTTGCACTGAGGTTAAAGAAAGACCTTTCATTGTTTCCCTTTAGTGATAAAACCCATATTGACTGTGGTTTAAAAGAACTAAAAGGCCCAGTCTAGGCTTACCATCTGTGTGGCTCAAACTGTTTAAATATGATGGCAATATTGATATTGCTCTAACCTCTGTTATGCCTCTCTCTGCCATCTGCAGAGCTGGGAGAACAGGTTTTCTTTATACTCACCATGAGGAACTGTGTGATAAATTGAAGGAAATCATGTTTATATAAATACATAGTGTGTATACAATACATATAAAATAACTCAAACAACTTGTCTGAACACCAAGTATCCAGGAAAGGACAGTAAGTCACCTCTGCTATCAAAATGCAAACAGAATTTTGTCCAGCCATAACCTCTCTGAAACAGGTGGCATGCAATTGTATGTTTGAAGGTTACGTGTTTTGTTAAACTTAGCCACAATAACTGTAAGAATGATAAAGTCGATGTAATCTATGCTACCCAGAAGTCCAAGTAACAATGTTGAACGTCATTTTGATGTAGTAAGAAATTGTCAAGAAAAGGAGAGGCAACAATTTTATGACTGATGCTGAAACTGAGAAGTAATATTGTCTGTGATATAATTTTTTATTATATCACATATATATATAATGTGCCGTTATGAGTAAAATGGTAATGAAGAAATTCATACATTCACTTCACTAACTGTCAAGCGTATAAACACATAGGGAGATATAAATAAATGAGAGAATCTCACTGGCTTTGGAAAGTGTCACAGAAAGAGATGCTGAGAGAAGCTAATCAGTGTCTGAACACAAACCTATGTCATCAGGGGCAGCCTTTTGCCTAGGTAGCATCATTTTGGAGTTAAAGTGTTATTTTAAGCTACTTGCTGCTGGTCTTTCTCTCAAAGATGGTACTGTAGGGTGAAGAAGGAACCTGAATATTAAAGTGTTTTCTTTTGTCATTTGCAAAATTTTTCAGACCCATGCCACAAGCTGCTGTGGTCATTACAGACTTTTGATTGACTCCAGCAGTCTCTGAATCATAGATGTCATGTAAGAACAGTGAGAAAGAGGGCAATTAGTGCTAGGCACGGAATGGCATGACATGATAAAAGAGGAGAGGAATTGAGGAGATGTTGAAAATGTTAATTTCAAGCAGCGGGAGAATTTTAAGGAGGAAAAGCTAAATGTACTCCTCAGACTGGGAGTTTGCAGAAACCTCTATGGCACTGGCTATTCACCCAAAATGTGGCAATTCAACAGCAAATCTACCATCATGAGCTTGCCAAGCACCAGCCTGGTTCTGACTCAGAACAAGAAGTAGAACCTAGTGATTCATCAGCATCACTTCCTTCTGCACAATTCATTTCCTGAAGAGTTTCCCAGATACTGCTGCTTTCCCTTAAGACCTAGCAATGACATGGATGAAGATCCATGAAATTCCAAGATATGAAATTTCACTCTGGCAGAAGAGAAAGAGAAAGAATAGCTCATCTCAAAAGATGTAGCACACATTCTATTTACCTGTATTTTATGGGAGTGGCAGCAGAAAAGCCAAGTCAATTTAAAAATTAGGTCTGGTTTCATTGTGTTGTTTTACAAGTGAATCATCACACTGAGTTGATCACATTTTCTAATTTAAAAAGTTTAAACATGCAGAAAAATGTACTTTTTTGCTCTTTATCTTATCAGGTACATCATCAGCACACTACCACCCTCTTCCACTAAAAATATTATCCACTATGCCAACTATTAACATGCCTCAGGCTTATTTATTAAGAAACATTAAGCATTACCTCATACAGTGCATTGAAAATATGTCCAATAACAACACAACATCTAAGAAAAATGCAGAAACCATTATTTGCTGTCAGTAGGGTTAGCAACTAATTTTCATCTTAGTCTGGGAAAGAAAAAAGGGGGCAGTTTTCACTTTACTATTTGATTTCCTGATGCTGATTGCATAATTTAAACTTCATGTTCCTTTCAGCAGGCTTACAAGTGAGACCAGACTGGTCAAGTCAGTTGATTTTATTGTATATCCTTGTCAACACCTAAGTTTCAAATTCCTATGGCAAACAAAAGATAATAAAATCAAGGGTTCACCATGCAATTATTATTCCTTAGAGCTGGCACAGCTTTCACAAAGTCATGAAATTATGAAGACTATGGAAAATTGCAGTAAGTAGGATTTCCCTTTGGCAAGTAGGACCCATTATTTACCCTGCAGTAGCCATGGCTGTTTCAAATGCTTTGTCCATCTTCACTTCTCTCTTGGCATGCCTGAATTTCTCATATCTATGCTTGCCCAGCCTCATCCACCAAGCCTGCACCTGCACACTAAAGCCCCCCCCACCAATTTCACCAAGACTGAATTTTATGCCACTACAGATTTCAGGCATTGTAAAACTCCCCAGCAGTGAGGAGAGCTGGTTGGGCAACATCTCAGAGAATCCTCATGGTTACTGCAAATATTCTATTATGCCAAAGGGAAACCCTAGTAATGGAAATTTCCATAGCTGACGTCCTTCCTTGACATCCTTATGCTTTCTGCTCCCATGACTCACAAGCAATGACCTGATGTGTAGGAGGTGAGACTACTGGAGACTACCTTAAATTAAATAATGGCTATGGGAGAGCTCAGTGAACACAAACTTGAGATTTTAATTTTTTGACCAAACAAAAATGATGTGTAAATCTATGGCCTGATCCCCAGTCTTCTCCAGATTTCGGAGATAGGCACACTTCTCAGAGAAAGCACAAAGGCTGCCAGTACTCTGGTGGTGGCATGATCTTTAGCCTGAATTGATAGATCTAATCTGGTTAGCTCACAACAAACTTAATGCAATTAGACACCCACTTAAAATAGCCTCTGGCTAACTGTCTGACTTTCTGTCCTATCTGTGAAACTGACAAACATGGGGTATCTGAAAACTTTGGTCCTATCCTGATTTTAAAAACACCTCTCTGTATATCCAGAATATACAATCTGGCTTCACCATGTTAGAGTCAGGTTTTGAAAAAGAATAATCAAATAAGTAATCTGGTGCAAAGGTAAGGATGAGAGCATAGTACGTAAAAGCTCTAACATGAGACATAAACATGACTCGGTCTTTATGGAATTTAGTGGTGTTACCATGCCAGCATTTCCTTGTTTCATGGACAAAGGAAAAGATAAAAACTTGAGTTTCATAATGGTTTCTTAACAGTATCTAGTTTAGAGGTTATTATTACATTTGCCAACATCCAATACACATTTCTCACCAGCTTCCTTTGCTAACCAATGGACTATCTGTAGTATGTGAAAATATCCAAGGGTATGGGAGATGTGGTTCTAGGAATTCCTTAGTATCTCTGTCTGAACAAAGGAGTCCTGAGCTATTTGTTACTTGTCTTGCCAAAGTGAGGGGTTTAGGAATTTACTACTTTTGAAGCTAACAAAAGGATGTGTTAGGTGTTCATGGAACACATCTGCCAAAGCCATTCTCTCAAAAGAGGGATCTGTGGCCCACCAGTCCAAGTACTGCAGGGTGACTTATGGCCATGTTGGCTTGGATCTCTTTTGTGTGAAGTGGGAACACCACAGCTCCCTCGAAGCTTTAAGGCATAATGTCGTGATTTAACCTCCAGATGTCAACCCCACACAGCTGTTCACTCACTTTTCCCCAGTGAGATGAAGGAAAGTATTAAAAGAGTAAAAGTGATAAAACTCATGGGTTGAGATAAAAACAGTTCAGTAGGTAAAGGAAAAGCCACACATGAAAACAAGTCCAACCAAGGAATTAGTTGACCTCTTCTCAGGGGCAGGCAGGTAGGTGTTCAGCCATCTCAAGAAAAGCAGGGCTCCATCATGCCTAATGGTGACTTGGGATGACAAATTATATCACTCTGAATGTCCCCCCCTTCCTTCTCCTTCCCCCAATTATGCATGCTGAGAATGATACCATATTGTGTGGGTTATCCCTTTAGTCACTTAGGGTCAACTGTGTCCTCTCCTAGCTTTTTGTGCAGCCCCAGCCTCCTCTCTGCTGGGGTGGGATAAGGAACAGAAAAGACCTTGATTGTGTAAGCACTGCTCAGCAATAACTATAATACCCCTGTGTTATCAACATTGCTTACAACACACAGCCCTAGTTTTCAGTGTGGCCCCTACTACCTACTTTGAAGAAAATTAACTGTGTCCCAGCCAAAAGAAGCAAACATACTAATCATTTTTTGTGTGCATTTTTTAAGTTCAATGTGTCTGATAGGAAGGCTGCCCTACAGCCAGTAGGAACAGTGCTTTCTGAGGGTACATGTTTTGTGTCTTGCAAGGTGACACATATTCACTTGGGAAAGACTGGGTCATAGTTGTAGAGAGCTGACAAGGACAGAAGGAAACAAATTTGATGGAGATGTGTCTATATTGACATCAGTGAACTACCATCTGAAGTGAATATCATCTTAGAGAAAATAAGTTTGTTCAGTCCAGAAGAATTCAGCAGGATGAATGAGGTGCTCGTTCCAGCACTTAGAAAAGGCTCATTACTTTAGTTGCATCTCATAGGCTGCATGCAATAGAAGAGGTGAGTGTGGGTCTGCGAGTGCAGCTTTATGACCCAGCACTGCAGGGGATGCAAGTGTGAAAGTCCACTCAGGGTCGAACTCTTCTGTCAGCTGTCCAAAGTGATGTGCTATCAATGGTCCTCTACCAAAAAACCTGTTCCAGGGAAAAGCTGCTACTGCTGCTACCACTATTTTTGCCTACAGCTGCTTTTCCAAGTGTGAGCCATGAGCTACTTTTTGAGAATTACATGAAGCCTTTCCCTTCCAGAGGCCAAGGAATGCAATCCACCCTTTCAATACCTTGAGGAGAAATGGTTTTTTCCAACCACAGTCAAGACATTGTGTGAAGGGGGACTTGGCTGCTTTTCTGGTGCCCTGAAACCTTAGTAGAAGGTACACAGGAGCCTTGTCTGAGCCAAATCTCACGTCAGGACTCCTAAAAAAGTCTGGGTCTCTAACAGACTTTGGAGTGGAACAAGGATTCCAGCACTCCTAAACTGAAAGGAAATGTTTGCCACAATATACTTCAGCTTCCTATGATCTTTAGGGGAAGGAATGGGAAACAACATCCTTCTGGAATATGCCTCTTCTGAAGGCCAGAAAGAACTTCTGTGGACCATTGTTTTAGCAACACTAAAGGTGAAAGAGGTAGTTCTAGAAATTAAATAGTTCTGTTATAGAACATACTGGAAAAAACATTTCTCTGATCTAACATTACAAAAACTGCTTTTGCTGTTCTTGAAGTGATGAACAGAATGCTACATGTTATCTCTAGCTAAAGAAACACATAACTAAGTATTTCCTGGAAGAAAAGAAAAAAATCCTCTTCTAGAATAGAGGATACTGCCAAGCGATTTTATCTGGAGTCACAGACAAGACTCCAGGGAAATTTGCTCCTGCTCAAACTCTTGCAAGTTTCAGTGAGATATAAGGACAACCACAGTGCAGATGTAGTTTCAAAGGCCAATACTGACAATGGGGGCCAAGCTCACTCTTTTTGGGGACAGGCCCACCACAAATAGAACAAATAAATCAGTGGAGATCTTCCCTATTAACACTAAGGCTGCTCGCATGTTTGTAAGGCAATACATTTTAAGATTCACTTTTAAAAAAAGTATATAATGTTGTTCTATCATTGGTAAAGAAATAGCTTCCCATGACTGCAACTACAGTTAAATAAGCAAATTTAGTTTACAATGGATTGACCCCTGATGGACCCATTGACTTCATACTGGAGTACTAATGCTTTCTTGGAAATAAAATTACATGGAAACAAAATTAGAAATACTTGATTTTAAGCGATCTAAATAAGTTATTATTGCTGGTCCTTGGAGTAGAAGTTATAAATTTCTATATGTCTCACATGATGTGTGCAGAAGTTAGGCACCAATAATTGCACATGCAGTAGCCACTAATATGACAAACAATACCTCAAACATTAAAAAAAGTATGGAGATATGACTAACCTAACCTAAGTTGGATGTCCCTTTGAAATTCTGCTCCATAGCCACTGATTCCATAGACATTTGACTGTACAAAGAAACTTAAGTCCTTACTTTGGACTCAGGTCCAGTGTTCAGGTTTAGGTGGACAAGACCACAAGAAAGAAACCTTGTAAAATCCTCTCTGAATCCAGTTCTCCTCTGAAAAAATAGGACCAATGCATCAAAATTATCTGTTTGGGACTTAAGAGTTGGCTGTTTTTAATTTTAATGAATGACTAATAGTAGCAATGTGCACAACACTTGGAGCATTCATCATACTTCCAGTTACTACATCTGTATTTATTATATATTCTTCTTTGTGTTCCTTACTGCAACTGCAGAACAAAGGATTCTTCCCTTTAAAGAACAGTTAGTGAAGAACAGAATTTATACAGATCTCCATAACTGTTAGAGAAGCACAATTCTCACAAAATTCATGAGATGGAGATTGCTTAATGAAGGGACTAGTAGCGGGGTCCCAGATTTTTTTTCAAACAATGACTACATAATCCCTGTATATAATGCAAAGGGACAAAAGTATGAATGGGTTCAAAGTCAAAATTAGTCAAACATGGCATAACAGTTCATCAGTGACTGTTATGTAGAATGAATTGGATACAACTCCAAACTCTTCTGATCATGAAAATACAGAAACTTATTTTAAAAATAGATACCCTACTCTTTTATAGAATAGTGTATCACCCTGTTCCTGGATGGTATCAAAGAAAAAGCTGTGGGCATATTTGTCATATTTGGCCCTGCATTTATCATGCTCTTTTTCCCCTGATACCACTGACAAATGTGGACGTGGAAGGAAGTTTATATCATAACTATGTCACTGCAAATTATTTAAGAAGGTTCATTGCATTACATCTCTGTGCTCTTTTTACACCCTACATTTCTCTCTGATGACCTACAGAACTTCAAACTGTTGAATACTTTTGATTGGGATTCAGTAGTTTTTTGGCAGTTGTCTCTCATTTTGCCACTTGGTCACAGCTGTGGAGATGAATTTGCCTTGTTACTACCTGGGCCACTGTTATGTCAGGGGTGTGCCTGTGCTACACAAACCCTTCCCATAGAGTTGCTCCCTGATGTCCCCATTCTGGTTGTTTCTACAGCTATGTTTCTACAAGCTGGAGTTTCTGGTTTCTATTCTTCTCCAGCAAGTTTCCTACCAAGTAGCCCACTGCTAGGTGAAAGACTTATGCTATTATCTTAGGAAAGGGAAAGGTCTTCAAAGGGCAGAGGCATAACCAAGACACTTCTTAGCAGAACTCTGGGTTCTAGCATTATGCTCTTTCTATTGGAATAATCAGTGGCTTTTTTTTTTCATGGAAGAGTGATAAAGTACTGGACTGGTCTGCCCAGGGAGGTGGTGAAGTCACCACCCCTGGATGCGTTTAAAAAAAAGACTGGATGTGGCACTTGGTGCCATGGCTTAGTTGAGGTTAGGGCATGGGTGAGACTTGATGATCTTGGAGGTCTCTTCCAAACTAGTGATTCTGTGATTCTGTGATTCTGTAATTGGATTGGGCTCATTCAGACACAGGAAAACACAAATTATTTCACTCACTATTCATCTGCTTGCTGATCCTGTGTTCTGGGAGAGATGTGAAAATTTGAGCTTCACATTTTGTCTTTCAGCCCTGAGAAATTGTGAGAGCTATTTGGGAAGGATTGCTTTCTAATGAAAGTGTAAAACTGCATCACCTGCCAAATGTGCTACAAACAAGCAAAGAAAATCAAAGTTTCAGAAAAAAAATACACTATGAAATTTATAATTTCCATTTCTCTAATGGAGAATTAAAATGATTATAAAATCCTGTGATTATTCCCTGAGGAAACATGGAGACATTACTTCTGTGGAAGAAGTGTTGCTCACAGTGAGTGATGAAATAAGTAGTTGATTATAGTACATTTTGGGGGTACAATTATATTTACTGTTTGGCTAACTACAGACAATAGGCTCTACCTATTCATACACTTTCTTGTCTTCAGTTTTCTCTCTTGTATTGACTGAATGCAGCTGACAGAAAAGATTGTTTGGCAGAACTGTGATTAATTATTTTCTCTAGCTCTTAGTTCTTATACATTTTCTTGTTAATGTTATTTGAATATATATGTTTGAGATGTGTTTCCTTTTGTTATAAAATCTGTTGAGAGGAAACACTTTTTTCCTGACTTCATGTGAAGTGAATAAAATAGAGAGAAAAGGGTATATATTATATATTATATATATGTTATCTTGAGCACATATACGTAAGCTCTGCAATATATGTATCATTTTGAGTATGTATATAAGCTCTGCAAAACTTAAAACTTTCATTTATAGTGAACACCACCAGCCATGTGTTTTGAAGTCAGCTCATGTTTATAGTATTGTACAACCAATAATAATAACCAATGGTAAAATCAGTTAAAAGATTTATGTGAAGGCATAAGTAGAAAAGCATCAGAGCAAGGCATGCTGTATTTTGGTTATGGAGACAAGGGTGGAGTTCAAGAGTTTCTTCTTCAGTGTCCCCTGCCCCTACACAACTATTTTTTCATTGATTTGTTAGCAGTAGCACATGGAGATGTCATGCAGAATGTATTTCTCTGATGTTAATAAAACTCTCAGTGATACCTAAAATGATGAGGTAAATGATACCTTATCTGTGTTGCTAATTGAGGGACAAACTGAGACCTGAGAGCAAGTGAATGGATTGGGAAATAAGGGACTGTTTGATGATAACAAGAGTGGCAGAATTTGGACCTTGGAGCAAACTTCCTCAGGTGAAGACCTGGAGGCCAAATGCAGATCATAATTGCCCAGCCAAAGCTCCTGACAAATTTGCCTGCCTGGGGAGTGGCCTCAAATCCAGATGGGGTGAGTGATAAGAGGCCTGAGATTTTACTCACACCTATGCATGAGGCAGAGAGACATAGCTGCAAGCAGCATCCACAAGGCAAAAGCACATCCCACTCTCCCACTCTTCCCATTCACTTGTGCTTCTGAGCCTCCCACTTGGGTGTTGATCTGTCTACTCTTCATGATGTTTTGGTCCTTTCAGAAAGGAGTATAATTTTTTGTTGTTCCAAACTGCTCTTTTCTGCATGAAAACTTAAAAGTAAATTCTTTGAAGTTTCAGTAGTACTTCACCTCATTTTTTTTTTAAAAGACATCAGAATTGGATGTCCCGTGAAGATAATTCTCCATGCAACCGGTATTTCTGCTTCCTCATTTCTTTAGCTGGTCCATCCAAAGAAGAGCTTTGTCTTGAATTAAAAAAATACCATAACTTTTTTTACATAAATGCTTCAAGCATAGTTCCATGTTTGCTAGTTGGTGAACATGTTCAAATGATAGTTACATAAGGAGAAACACAGGACTGCAACAGTCAATGGAATATGTGTATGTGATACATTAACATAATTTTAATAACTAGCATAGGATTACCTGCAAAGACTGTTTCCCTATCATAAACCACAATGGGTACCTTTATAGACAATCTGCTAGAGATCTTATTCACCAGACTCTTGATGGTCACACTGCTTGAGTCTTAGCTCACTTCTTGGCCTTGTCCCGAGGACTGTCCCTCCATGCAGGCTCTGGGATGAGTCATGTGTAGAAAGGATGATGCAAGGCAGCCAGTGTCACTTGGCCTCCAGGTCAGAGCAGGGTCCCTGCCCTTGCTTTAGCCAGCACCATTTCATACACACACGCTGATGCTCATGCATGAGATTAGCACACTCTTATTTTCTCCTGGCATTACACATCTTTATTTCAAGCTGGTAATTATGGCATTAGCTTGATAGGAAGACAGATGGGGTGTTAGCATAGCAATCAAATTTTGCATGCCTTTCCCTGAAGTCGTCCCGTAAGTGTTGAGACACCAGAGGAATAAAGGCTAAAGAAACCTGCCTGCTTGCCGTCCTCTGTGGCACTTACCTGTGGGGTATTATTTTGGCATTTTTTATTACTACTGAAGATATTGAAATAAATGAAGTTATGCTCCTCATATGCCCCTTAATATTGGAACTTATAGGGCACATGATATCCTGTGCCTCTTGAGTTTCCTTAGAAAATGTCTTGGATGATGGCACTTCTCAGTTCAGAGCTCAAAGTTGGGAATGAAGGCCAAAACCCTACTGCTCTCCTTACAATCAAAGTCTGTCCTGCATAATATACTCTCCAATATTATTTCAGCAACATGTTTACATTGCATATACTTGTAAGGCCCATAGTTTTATTATTCTAGCTGTAATTTTTTTTTCCTTAAAAAAAATAGATCTAGTATGTTTTTTATGCTACAGTTTCATGATTCATTCCAGCTTGGCTTCAGCACAACATTTTTCCACCCACATAGAAAAGCATGCCAAGCCTCCAAGGTTTTGCAATATTCTTCTGTAGTATTACTTTTATCAGGCAATCAAGTAAATATTAATATAATTCCTTTTTTTTTAAGGAAAAGCAAGTTTTGCTGCCAAATGTACAACTTTCCATGTGATAATTTGAAGTATCAACATATATCTTCTTTGAAAAACTCAACTTATATATTCCTAAATATATGTAGTGTTAAACTGCTCATGGGTATCAACCTAATATTACAGGTACTTTTACTTTTTTTTAATATAGATAGTTTGTGTTGATCAGGACTCAAAGTCTGTGCATTTTATTCACCTGAGAATTCCCATCTGAGTAGGTAAAACCTATGTGCTTTACAAGCACAGGTATATGCTGTCTTGTAAACACAGTCAGGTTGGGATGTAAGTTTTAATGCCGTTATAATTTATTCTAGATTCAGAGTGAGCATAACCTGCAGCAGTTTCAGAACTTCCAAAATTGTAATAGCATCATTTAAACTGACATAGTTTACCAGTTGAACAATATAATTAAGCCAGAAAAACTTTCAGGTCTAAATCTGATGTCAGAGCACAAGAATCTGGCTCATATATCCCCCAAATGATGGGTTTTGCACGATTATTTTATAGATGGGTGAAAACATAGATACATAAGATATACTGCCTGATTTCACAATCTTTTTGCATGATGAATCACTTTTGCTCACTTTCATAGGTGAATAAATATTGTGGCACTTCCAGTGAACACAATCCAAAGCAAAAGCTGCATAGTAGAACCCATATAACATCTAAGATAAGCTTTCCAGTCATGCTGCAAAAAAAGATTATTTAATCTTTCCTGTCATATCACTGGGTGGCAATTTTCAGTTCATGAGCCAGTAGTTCCTACCTAGCATACTTTCTAATCCACTGCCACAGGCTACTATGCCTAACTCCTGGTTGCAGCTACATAGAAGTTTAGTTCCTTGTCATTAACAAAGCAGATGAGACACATATTCCTTATATGAGTTGAAGACACACACACAGGCAAAAAATCTATTTCAGGTTAACTAAAAGGAATTTACAGTATAACATTCAGTCCAACCACCAAACCCAAAAATCCATTATTTGCACAGTTCTATTTCCAGCACACATAAATATGCCACTCATGTTCATTAATAGTACCACAACCTACTTCTGCCTTTTCTTCCCTGTGAACAGGGCTATTCTTCCCACTCCCAGCACTTGTTTAGTACTTCCATTGCATTCATTATTAAATACTGAGAAGAATTTATCTTGCCTGAATTTAAGTTATGTATCACAGGTGTCTGTATCTGGGCTTGAACAAATTCCCTTCAGAGTTAATGGAAAGCTCATATCCAAGCCAGTTTCCTAGACACAGAAGCCTTGTTGAAGTGTTAGATGCTATGTGTTGTCACCCTTAGGCTGCTCCGGGAGACCATGGGTCACCCCTAGGTCTTGGGTGTTATCTTCAGGCTTTATGCAGATCTCTTTTACTCTTGATGGCATCTCAAATGACACTAGAAGGCTGTGCTTAGGCAACCTTCAGACTCTCCATTAATTTTAATAGGAGCTTAACACCTAATTGAGATGCAGATATCTATACTGCAGACACCGTAAATTAGGCTGAGCTGAATCCTGCACACTCAGACGTGAGGAAAACAGACACTCATCCGTTTACGGGCTTGTGAAGATTTCTCTGACCTATCTTGTCTAATTTGGAACTTTACTGAATTCAGATGTCCTTCTCATAAGGTGCTTTTTTCTTTGCAATTATACCTAAAGTTCCTACACATAGACTGAAAAATTCACTACTACTTGTAGACAGAAAGTGAAAGTAATTTATATCTTTTATGCAGTCATTTACATCAATGTAATCCATGACTACGTCAATGTGATCCATTTCTATCTGTCATAATAAAACAGCCATCAAAGAACAAAGTCAAGAGGATCATCTGCAGACAGAGTGAACTCTGCCCCAAGGAGATCAACTAATGCTCAACCACCCATAAGAAATTCCCCTTAAAAGAAACACACCTTTTCAGACCACAATCAGCCCCATCTGTAGCCTAGTTATATTCAACAGTGCATAGGAGGATACTCAGAAGAAACAAAAAAATGGTCATTCCCAGAGGCTATTCTCAGGACTCTGAGAATAAAGTGTCTATGACAACAGATGAAATTTTAAATGGCACTCATATTGCGGACAAATGGAATACCTGCAAATTGCAATGAGGTGTTCTGGAATATTTATTGACTCATCTCAGAGCTCTGCAGTGAGTGTCTCAAAACCTGAGCTATCTAAGCCTCCAGCTGCTCCAGCAAATCCACACTAATGGGAAGAGGTGCTGAGGAGTGCTGGGTATTCTGCACATATTTCTGGGCTTTGACATCAGACTAGTTCTAGGTTGGTCCTGTTGACTGAAGTTCCATTAGCAATGGAAGGGTGTTAGGTAGTTTTTTGGCGCACATTATTTAGTTAGTCTCATCTAAAAGGAATCTAGCTTCCATGTTTTAAGAGGCTCCATGATGCAAACCAAAGCTTCATTGGCCAGCAGGTCGAGGAAGGTGATTCTGCCCCTTCACTTTGTCCTGGTGAGACTCTACCTCGAGTGCTGCATCCAGCACTGATCCTCAGTATGGGAAGAACATGGACCTGTTGGAATAGATCCAGAGGAGGGCCATAAAAATGACTGGAGGTCAGGAGCACCTCTTCTGTGAAGAAAACTAAGAGGATTGGGATTGTCCAGTCTGGAGAAGAAAAGGCTCCATGGAAACCTTATTGGGATCTTTCACTACTTAAAGGGGGATTATAAGAAAGACAAGGACACTCTTTTTAGTAGGGCCTTTTATGATAAGACATGGTGTAGTGGTTTTGAACTAAAGGAGGGTAGATACAAGGAAAAAAGTTTTATGAAAAGAGGGGTGAAACAGTGGAACAAATTTCCCAGATGGGTAGTGTATACCCCAACCCTGGAAACGTTTGAGGCCATGTTGGATGAGGCCTGAGCAACCTGATCTAGTTGACAATGCTGCAGGGGTTTGAACTAGATGAATTTCAAAAGTGCCTTCCAACCCAAACCATTCTATGATTCTACGATTCTACACTAGCTAGGGGAGATCAGGAGGTTCCCCTCAAAGCAGCACTCCCAGCCTAAACTAAAACACTAATAGAGGCTTATCCTTAAACATCTCCTTCTCCTATACTCTGATTTTGGTAGTATGTTCTGCTTGTGGTTCACTGTATATATTTATTAATCTCCAGAGACATTTCTGTCCTCTGACAGGAGTATTAATTGGGATAGGAAAAAAATTAGAGGTCTGAGAAGATGTGGATATCAGTGTCTTTGTAAGATACGTTTGTGGTTGCCCAAGTCCATTACCCAAATTACAGGTTTACATCAAAGATGTTATTGTAAGCAACATTCTTCAGGCAAAGTCCAGCTCAATCTCCAGAAAATGAATTGTCAGCACGCGTATGACTGTACAAATGGCTTCTCTTGTCACATTGAATACTTGCCACCTTTTGCCATTTTTCTGTATAAAGGAGTGTGTATGTGCTTTACTGATTTCATAAGTCACTGTGTTCTCATCGCGCTTCATTCATAGCGTCTTTGTTTTATGTGTGGTGATAAAGGGAGGATGAAGGGTTAAGCAGTTTCCAAAGGCTGCTGTTTAACAATGGTTTTCCTTCTGAATCATGGATTAGCAAATAATCATTTGTTCTGATGATGTAATATTTGTGACTTACAGTAATGTAACTGAAGGGAGGAGTTCTGTGGAAATTCGTTTGAACTGGTCTCTCTGGTTTACGATCCTTCCTGTTCCCCTGTTCATGCACTGGCTTAATCTTACTCAGTAAACACATTTGTTTCCTAATTCTCCTTCAGACTTCAATTTGCAAGCATCTTGGAGAAATCCTGCTTTCAAACCCAAAGTCATACTTTTTTTTTTTTAAGTGTATTAGCACTAAAAAAAAATAAACAAAAAAAAACCTTATTTACTTTGTTCTTTTGTTCTAACTTAGCATAATATTAACCCTGGAGATTGCTGATGAATACATTCATCTTTCTAAGCTCTCATTTGGCAAAGAATCGCTTTTGGTATAACAAGGGTTTCTTTTCAAAGCAGTTCCTGAAAGGCTGTCCTAAATGCTACTTATAGTTACTAGAGGTTAGAAATACAAAAAAAATATATTATATTAATATATTTGTCACTGAGAACATATAATATTTAAAACACTTTTAGGCAGCAGGTGAAATTTTTATGATGAAAGTTACTATTCCATTAGGGCTGCAAACTTTCTCAAGAATACCTTGAATACTTACTGAGAAAATCTGAAATGAAATTTGCATTTTTTCCTGATTTTTCAGGCCCTGCCTACCACAGAAAAGTGAGTAGGAGTAAGGATTATCTCATCACCTCGTATATATTCACCCTATTGGTGACTATTGTTGAAAAATCAACCATTGTCATCTGTTGTCATACCATAACATGTAAAACAGATGGTTACTTTCAAGTATCATATACCAATACAGAGAGCATTTCTGCTAATGAAGATTAATAAATATTTACTTTCTAAGGATAGCATAGTGTGCCTCTGATTGTGTGCAATAAAATAAAGCATATGTGAAAGACCGGTTGCGTTCAAGATGAATAATCACACTTAGACCGTGGAGTGGACAGGAAGGAGGAAACCATTATTCTGCATGATGGATTGTGTTTGTGGATTTGACAGTTGCAGGATGGATATTCCTGGCAAATGCCAAGCCACCTCCTCTGCATCCGGCTGGAACGTGTCTCAACTTACAAACCACCTTGATTACATAGTCCTGACCACAGTCCACTGCTGACTCAAATATGTTATCTGTAATAGCACCATGACATCTCTTCCTACCATCATGTAAGAGATTTCTTGCTAATCAAATAAAGTGGACTTTAAAAGAAATTCAGTGAAATCAGTACCAGCCCCATGCCACCAACAAGAAGCATCAGAGCTCCGTTTTTTCTATCACAGTTTATAAATTGTCTTCCTAGTTGAACCTTGAAGATTATGTGTACTATTCAAAAGAAGTGCGAGTTAATTCCAAAAACAAGTGCAGTGAGCATGTATGTAGGATTATGTGAGAGTGTTTCCAAACTGTGAAACAACTCAAATAGATTGGCATGCAGTGATGCATAGGTCAATCAAGTCACAGCATGCTTCTGTTTAGTTTAATGGTAGATGCTCTAACATTTTTAGTTGCACAGTGCATAGTCAAACAGTATCGCAAATGAGTTTTGTGTGTGTGTATTCTTCAGATCACATTCTATTCAAAGAAATCTAAGGGGTTTTTTGGTTTTGTTTTTGTTGGGTGGTTTTGTTTTTTTTTTTTTTGTTGGTTGAGTATTTTTTACTGTTGAATAAGTCTCTGGTTACTTTCTTACTGTTGTTAGAAAACACTTCGGTAAGGAGCTATACTTAATATCCATTTAGGCATTGTTGACCTTGAACTTTTTTGAAGAGTATTCATCATATCCTTAAACACTTCATTTATTTTTGCATCTTAAAGCCAAATTATTTGAGTAGCATGCAGCAGTTAGTGGTAATGCACTACTCCACTGACCCACTACCAACAAACATCACTGGAATTTCTCATTGCTTTCCAACTGTTCTCTCAGTCTTTATGTTGAGAACTAGTAACCAAATGGCCCTCTTGTTGCTGAAACAGAAAAGCTGGTTAAAGTTAGGAACATGGTTCATGTTAACTATAATTTCAGAATTTGTTTTGGCTGAGTCACAACTGAACTAAATATTTTAAAAACTTACATGGAGTAAAAAGTTCTACATTTTTAAACAAAGTTGACTTGGAGGGGAATGGAATTTGCTTTTCAACCCAAAATTTCTCATTGTTAGTAACAGTTAGAGATATTTGTTTATTTTTATGGCTTCATTGTGGAAGTCCATAATAAACCACATGCCATAACATATTATTTGAACTAGAATTGCAGGATAATGGAAAGATACAGCAAACAGCTGGCTTCTCTAATTTGTATGTTGAATGTTTATGTGCTCCTCTTGTTAAGTACCAAACTGTTTAATCAGAACAAAAACACGAGATACTTTGATCTGGAAAATAAGGTAAGATGTTTCAATGATACACTGCAGTCACAATTCATCCTACCTAACGTTAATCACCCATGTAAGGCACGTAAATTAAGGGGTTAGTCATCTCAGACTCCCTCTAATGTCGCAGGAGGATGATGGGCACTTTCTCAGGGTGGCAGGGAGACTTGGTGTCTCCATAAGAGTGGAGAGAGCCAGGGTGGCTGGGATATAACTCTGCTTCCTCGGTGGTGGAGCCAAGTGCAGGTTCAGGCACTGCCTCATACCTCCTGCTTTCCAAAACAAATAAATGAAATAGTGTAATTTTTCCTACTTCGTCATTTATTTTGGGGAGGGGTTTTCTTTGGTAGGAAAAATAAGTAAAATCTTTCTGATTCCAGAAAAACTTCCACATCATTAGAAAGCAAAGTGCATTTGCTCCAAATCCTCCCATCATCTTTAGTTGTGAGCAGCACAAAGGAGCTGTATTACCAATTCATGGAGGAAAAGGTGTGCTTTCATTCTTCAGCAAACTATTTATGACTTCAGAAATAGGCTTTAAGAGGATCTGGAAAAATCCAAGTCAACTAGCTCTTTGGCCCACAGGCAGGTTGAGCAGAAGTTATGATTTTGAGGGCCAGAATGGGGAGATTAGAAAGACCTGAACAGCAAGAAGAATTTAGCAAGAGACACATAAATCCCCCAGGTGGTCTTCTTCGTTTTCTCTGAATTAAGTTAGTTTTTTTTACAGAAATGAGAACTCAGAATTTATTACTGTAAGCCTATTAGAACATCAACTTTATGGGATATTGCAGATTCACATATCTGTCATCTTGAGCAAAAATTAAGGGCAATGGAACAAGGATATAATATAAGGTGTCAAGGATAAGGAAGCCTCTATTCCTAGAAGTTTTCTAGTTCTTAGAACCATGGCCATGGGAAAACCTATAAGAAAAGCACTCTGGAGGTCATCTACAGCACCTCCAGCTCAAAATGGAACTATTGCAAATACAGAACTATCTCAGATGGGCCTTTTCCAGAAAAGAGAGTGTTAGAGTCCTCCAAGGATGAAGAACCCACAGTTGCTGTAGTTTTTGTAGAGTGAATCACCCAGAGACATTGAAGGTTATCATAGGGTCACTACTTTCAAACATATCTGTCGTTTCAAAATCGAAGTTTGATGCAGGATGGAGAAAGAGGTTATTGTTGCATCACTGCTCCCATGCAAGAATTTTGAGGACCCTGGAGGTAGAAGCAGGAAGGTGGGAAAGATGAGAGGCTGCCCCCATTCCCTTAGTTTCACTCAGTTTGATCTCTGAATCTCTTTTCCTCCAGACCTTTCCGATCTACGTAATTCTATTTCCTCAGAGGACTCCGCCAACTCCCATTTAATCTGCTGTGTCTTTTTCCTGAGGGAAAATTTCCTCCTCTGGTAAAATTCCCAGATCTTACACTTGTCTCTTCTACATGTTGATTATGTCTGGATTTCTCCTAACTCTCCCTCATTCTAAAATGGGCTGGTGATGGAAATGTTTCTCTCTATTTAGTTTATTTAGTCTATTTAGTAGAAGTAAAATCATAGAGGACAAAGTGAGAGACCAGAATTTATTTTCCTCTGGTCTTTCAAGTATCAAATGCCCTGCTTGTCTGAGTTGAATTGAAAGGATGTTGACTATAAAGCATATACTCAACTTTCTGCCCAAAGCTACTTTGTGCAGTCTGCAGAATGATGTACCTCTGTGGAGGTGCCTGTCTATTGACTTTTGAGGTTTTTTGCTACACATTAATATAACTTGAAGAGAAAAAGTAGGCTGTGAATGAAAAAATGCAGTCCATGAGAAGAGGACATTTTCTTTGGAAAAATGTTGGTTTCAATCCCTTCAGCTGGAGCAAAGTGTTGAATCTGAACCTAACTTCCTAAGCAAATGACTTAACTAAAAAATTTTTTATGAAAGGTGGGTGGCAGATCCTCCTCCACTGTCTGTTCTAAAAATCACACACAAATAATTTTCCAAGGAGCTTTCTGGGTATGTGTTGGGTGGTTTGTGTTTTTTTTGAGAATGTCTGCAGATTTGAGCTCCCCAGGAGGCTTCAGCAGAGGAATGCCTTAATTCATATGAGGGAGATATCTATCAAGGTGCTTAAACTGTTCTGGGCATATGCCAAAGCCATGCTCTGGACACCCAGAAGAGCTGAAGATCAGACAGGCAGGTGCCTTCAGCAAGATTCAACTGAAACACCTAAGTACTTCTGGTGCAAACAAGGAGAATTTCATCAAAGAAAGAGAAAAGTGGTTTTCCCTATAATGTTTGCCCACTAAGGTATTCAAAACTTCCATTTAAAAATTTACTTTCATGCTTAAAATTCACCAGTGACACCTTGCTGAACTAAATACATAGACTGCCATTTCCTGGAGTGCATTTGGGATTTACAGGGTAGGTATTTCACTGTCTAAGGCCCCCAAAGATCTCCCATTTCTGGGCATGCTTAGACCTAGTTTGCATATCAGCAGACTATGTTCAACACAGGGCAGAGTTGTCACTGTCACTTTAATTCAAAAACAACGGTGTAGGAGAAGCAGTGGTGGTGGTGGTGATGGTGGAATCCAATTTTTGCATACTAGCCTAAAGGACTGACTGCCTACACAACCATGGATGACCCAAGTTCATTGAATTCTGGTATCAGACTGCAAGCACAAGAGTAGATAAATCCTTCCTGGTAAAGCCGTGGTGTTATCTGGCAAAACTTTTATAATAAGGTAATTATTGAGTTTTTTTCATGGTTTTCCCAATGAAGTATATTTTGAGTAAGTTATGGACATTTTTTCTGCCCCAGTTTGGCCTGAAGTTAGTTTAACTAACCTTTTCTGTTTAAAGCTTCCCTGCTCTGTGAAAGAATAACTCAATCCAGCGTGTCATATTCCAAATGGATGGCGACTGTACCACAGCCACCTACCCCCGTCTGTGACTAGGATGAATTTAGCCCACTGCCACTGAAAAGGGCAAACAGTGACAGCAGCTGTCTGTGGGACAGGATGATAACAAAGTGTGAATAACAAGCCTCCTTTTCACGTAGCTATTATGCAGATTATTCTTATTTGGTGACACTTAGAGTATACTGAGAAATTTAAACACATGCTGTTTGGTTAAGTAAACTATGAAAGAATATGGGGACCCAAAAGAACTGCAAAAAAAAAAAAAAAAAGCTCAAGCCTCATTGCCAGATTGGATTCAAAATTCTGCAAAGCTGGTGAAGGTAGGCTGGAGAAAACAAAAGGCAGCAATGCTATCTATGACACAAGAAGAAAAATAGGAAACTCAGCACAGGGTTTAAAGATGTCTGTGGAGGTGGGTGAGTCATTGTTGCTCACACTTTGAAGTGAAAGAGACAAGCCTGTGCGTCATATATTATTTCCTCTTAATCTGCAGAGAACAGGCCATCCCAAGCCATTGATGGAAGCCAAACACTTGGAGCACAAATGAAACGTGACTGGACATGGGTTTCTCTTAGTCAGGCATCCTGGGAGCCCAGAACCACAAGTCAGACTCTGTCAGCAGTTGAAATACCTTTGGTTCACAGGTTAACAACCTGGCGATAAAATGAACTGTGGCTGAAACTAAGTCTACGTGGGCCTGATGTAATTAGGAGCCAAGTTTCATACCGCTATAGGGCTGATACTACACCCACTGAAGTCAATGATAATCTTTCCATGAATAACAGAGGCAGATCTTTTCATCTCTTGATGCTTGTACCTATAAAACAGGAATAACGGTACTTTCTTTCTCCTTTATTTGCAGCCTCTGCAAACATTTTACAGTGAGGACTGTTTCTTTCTAGGCACTCCATGTGGCATTTAACACCTCCAGATTTTTCTCTTCTTTGGAATTTAAGGCTAGAAAAACATATTACAACTGGCAGGACATATCCAACATATAGGATGTTTACTGTATGCAGACTACCACAGACTTGTGGAGATCTGAATATCTAAGTCTATTGCTACCAATACTGACTACTGGCAGGTTTTGAAACCCCTGTTTAAAAACTCTAGGTTTTTAATTTCTTCTTCTTTAAACTACTGCAGTAGTATAAAGCTTGTGAAAGCAGCATAGAATTTGTAGGACTCTACAAGTGCAATGCTGACTTCACCAGTAAAATAACTAAGTTGCGTAAGTTGGATATGCATATTTTATTCATACAGTGCTGTTTAAATGTGCAGCTCAGTGTGTTACACTGTCCTGTCTATCATGGACAGGACAGACAGGAGAAAACCTTGCAAGATCTGTATCATATTGATTCATTTGACAATTGAGGTGGACTCTTCGTTTCATCTTTAGGTCACTTACATGAATTTATGCTAGATTTGGGTTTCTTCCCTTCATGGGAAGCAACTCAGACTATTACTCACTTCTTTGGAAGAGATGCTGGCAGACCCGTTAATTTACATCCTCTGTAGGGCTTGGGTCTTCTTTTTTATTTTTCTTTTTTTTTACTTTTCAAGTAAATATATGTTTTCTTGGCTATGACATGCTGACAAAGCATTTTGTTACACTTTTGTAGCAAAGCCCCACACAATCAAATACCACACAAATACAAACACTACATGAAATGATACTAAGTCTTAATTGACAGTTATTCTCTTTCTAGGTTCTAAGCACCTTATTAATGAACATGATCCAATAAAATTATGTTAACACTTGAGATGAATATTTCCTTAGAGTCCTGAAATGTCCTCACTTAGACCTCTAGACCCTGAGAAACTGTTGTCATGTCACAGCATACTGGAAAGGTCACAATATTAGTAGAAAAGCCAGACATATCAGCCCTCCAGCCTTTGTAATTTGCTGAGCCATTCCATCTTGAAAACCTGGTGTCTTTCCTAGCGGAACTGCACATTTTAAGGCTAGAAAATTCTCTCAAAATTATAGACTCTTTCAAAACTTTTGTAAGCTAAATACTTTGTTGTTGCTCTTGGAAGAAAACAAATCCTTGGGCAACCAAGCACAGAAAATAGGGCTGAACAACCTGTTCAGAAATCCCAACCTGCCTAAACACAGCAAGTTTCAGCTTGAAGAGGACTGATTGTGCTGAGGATGGCCTGAAGCCCACATAATGCATCTAACTTCCGTGTCAGTTAGTTAGGAGTTTCAATGAGCTGGGTACACTCTTTCCTTTAAAGAGAAGTCTCCACTCATCTAATTGAGTCTGATTTAGTTTTGTTCACAAAATACAAACAAGAAAAAAAAAGTACTGAAATAATCTGGGTGACATTTTTTTTCAGTGTTGTAGACATCATAATCTCTTGAGATGTGTGTAAAGGATTTTATGGTTGTCAATATCTTGTACGCCATACTCAGAAAGACCCCAGATGTGAAAAATTTCCTTGAATCTCTCATGATGGCAGTGGAAAAATGTGGAAAGGAGCAAAGGATACTGATTCACTAGAGTGTTTTTTTCCAAAATGACACATGGATGTAGTATTGCTGGGATCAATTAAGTCACATAAACATAAAATTGGGTCATAGAGGTAGGATGGATTTGGCTCAAAAGATCTATTAATGTTTTGAGGAAGGGGACACTGCCTCCTCCTACTTCAAAATAACATGCAATGGTTTTTTACATTAAATAATAGTGGCTGCCAATAAGACAGCAGGCTGGTTGAAAACACACATGACTGCAGGTAACCATGTGTTAAAAACTAGCTGAGACCTGGGAAAACACTCTAGGCAGTGGTAGGCAGACAGGTAAACTTAGCCTCATGATTTGCTTTTAGAAGTTCCAGTACATACTGCCACAACCAGTTTTTGTTTTGTTTTTTTTCCCAGAGAGCCAGTCTGTAACCACAGACAAATGTTTTTCTCTGTTGAAACTCATCCTTATGGCACGACAGCCAGGCTAATTCTTGGTTATACTATGTACATAATAAAAATGCTTAAACATAAAAGAGATGAAAGACAAAAGCAGGAGAAATTTCTCTCAATTTTACATTCCAGAAAAGCAAAATCTGACATACCCAGGTCTTTTTGTTGCTTCTAGATGCTGAAACAAGGGATGTGAATGGCAGCCATTGCTGCCAGTTAGGTTTCCATATTTATTAAAGAAAATTTTCTCTTAGGCTCCTCTTTTGTGTTTTACATATTCTCTCATACTGTGAATTGAACTCTGTGCAATAGCCCACAATATGCAGACCTTTTCTTCTAGTTTCTGTTGTCTACAATCTGTCATCTAGTTTCTGTCTTGTTCACCTTTTGTGACTAACCTTCTAAATCCTCCTTTATCTCACTTGTGTAATTGTGCCAATGAAAATTTCAGCAAAATAACATTGTGTTCATGTCCTATGACTGTCTCAAAACACTCAAGTTAGCAGTTTAAGGTGTAAAAAAATTTTTGTTCTTTGTTGCTTGCCCTAAAAATTCATTCTTGACATCTGAAAGTCAAACTGCTCTTTCTCCATGTGTAAACAGCTATAAAAATTCAGCTTTGGAAATCTGGGTCCCAGTTCAGTAAAGTACAACTAATTGCTTAATAATGGATGAGACAAGGCTGATCCAGCTCAATTTTCCATGTATGGGCTCTGCAAGGCCAGCCAGAGCTAGGGAAGTAAGAAAATTATTTTCATAAGCAGCACAGGTGAGCACAACTGGAGAAAAACTTAGTCATTTCATTCTTGTGAGTATTTGTGTTCCCACTTTCCATTTGGTCAAGGATCCTCTGGGCTTACGCAGGTGCTTAGCACATTCCAGAGGGGGTTTGGAGCTGCCATTATGGACTGAGCTGGGTATCTCTGGCAGAATCATGCTTACACAGAGATGTGCCAAAGGAGCCAATGCACTGTTGTTTTGTTGTATTCCAACTATCTTAACTCATAGTGAGTAATTCTTTTGAAGTCAGTGTGTCTACGCATGTGACTAATGGCCTCAGGATCCGGCCCTTCAACACTGATGACGTGTTGTGTTTCAAATGCTTCTGCACTGTTGTTTTTAAAACTTCATTGCGATTCACCTACTGGAATTATCTTCTAAATAGCTTCTTTCCATGGATTCCATTATGTATATTCTTTTATTTATTACATTTTCACTTTGATCTGCATGCCAATCTAGATAAACTCAATAAAGATAGAATTTTAATGAACACAAGGAACTATGTGTAGCTGCAACAGCCAGTTTTACTAGTTTTATGGGTGTGTGCATTTATTTTTACTTGTGTAATATCCATCTTGCAAGGTTACAGTGTGTGAAACACTTCATATTAATTTGATTGTTGTAAAGAATGAGATATCGCTATAATTTTAATGACTATCATTGGTACTTCATTTTATATGTTTGAATATTTTCCTTCAGTTGTACAGAATTAAGGAAGACTGTTAAGAAAAACAAATACAAAATAGAATCATGACAAAGATCAATATTTTTCCAGAGACAATACCTAGGAGTCTTTCAGAACAGGGACTTTTAACAGTGAAATGTCTACCATCTGGATCCAGGTAGGTTACAGATGGATGTTTCCAAAGCCAGGATCAAAGAAACTTAAAACTTTTTAAAAGGCAGCCTGATACAGAAAGGGTTGGAAACCAGCAGCAGTTTCTAGGTATCTGTGTCTTCTAGCAGAAGAGAAGGGCAACAGGACTAAGGCTTGTGGAAAAAAACTTGTGTGGAAAACACACAAGGATTAAGGCTTAGACGTAGATAAACAAGACTTCTGGCATCTTTTTTCACTGTTACATATCTTTTGATATGTAATACTTGGGTTACTCAAATAAAGCAATCAACACAACATCTTGGAAAGATGTTTTTGTACATGTGTCAGAGTAATGATCAGGAGACACAGGCAGCCTTCCCCAGTCTAATGTCCAGCCATAGAGCTCTTAGGGGGACAGTTTCCTTCACAATAGACAGGGGACAAGGAAAGGAGCAGGTTCCAAGTGTGAGAGATATTTAAAAGAACAAAAAAAAAAAAAGGAAAAAGGGAAAAAAGAGAGGTCTAGCATAGAAGAGATCTTGCAAGAGGATCTAATGATCTAAACCAAAGCATCTCTGGCAACAATAGAAGGTGCTTTAACAGATAATAACAACCACAGCTGTGGAGGTACATGAAATTATTCATAAAAATTAGACTTGTCTGTTGTGTTAATAAATGGCATCATTGATTCATAATCAAAATTATTGTTAATAAAGGGATGATGTCTTAACTACAGTCAAACAAGCAGTTTGTGTTCCTTTTCATTTTTTCTGGAAACATCAGGTTATCCAACCATTGAAGCCACTTGTGGATGTTTGGACTGCGGCACATGGACAGCAACTACATTGGACCAAAAATCATTTCTCAGTAAGTATACTACTAGCATCCATAGTAACTACCACAGAGGTCCTCTCAAAAAAAGGAACAACCAGGGCTTGACTTGGTTCAGTTCATTACAGTGAAGTCATAATGTGGCACAATTTACTGTAGTACAGCTATAATGTGGATCTACTGATTCGTGGCACATTGATTCTGGAAATTAAGTTGATACCAGCTGTCTATCCAGGGTGGACATGCCCACTTTCCTGTCTGGGGGAAAACTGGGATGAACTGAACTAATTCCCCTTCCAAATTCCAGTGGCAAATACCATTATTGGAAGATATTTATGCTTTTCTTTACCTGAGACTTGCTACAGTTTAGCAGTTGACAACAAAGAGGAATGAGCACCATGTGTCTAACCAGCCCTCAGTGAAACACCAGTGGAGTACAGAGAACTGCCTCAGACTCACCATCATAATTCTTTGTTGTATACTAAAAGTGTTATGATAAACAAGGTAGGTACAGCTGGCATACAAATTAGGAAATAAGAGACAGATTCTCTTTCCTAAATTTACCTTCACCTTTCAGTGCTATCTCAGAGACATGAAGTATCATAGTGCAAAGATCACGAGTTTCAAGAGTTCATCTGACTGTCTTCTTGATGACAATAATTAAAATGCTTCTCCAGAAAATGATAGGAGGACTCCAGCAATGTAGATGTTGAAGAAGCTGAAGCAATTAGTGCCACAGAAATAATCATAATGCTGTGTCCATGAGACAGGGAAAACATGGCTCTGCCAAAAGGATCAGGAAAAGGAGGATAAAGTACACAAATGATACAGAGCAAGTTGTTGCAGTAGTAGGAAGAATATGTTATATACATCAGCCAAGGAGCAAGAAGGTATGCTTGCCTCTCAGTTATGCAAGATGTCTGACTGTTCATATTTTGTCAATGTTTTGTCCCAGAAATTGTTTACACTTGATTCTGACTGCATATGTGAGAGTTTTTGGTCCTTGTTTTAATATTTTCCTCAATCCTCCCATTCCTTGTATTAAGATAATTCTCCTTTTTTCAGAGCTGATTTTTTCCTCAACATATCTCTTTCCTCAACACAATTCAACACTAGAGTTACATGGACAGCCAGTGCTTAGTCTGTGTTCTGCATTTCTTCTGGGACAGTACTGTCACTACACATAGGATTCCCAGGTTTCCAAAAATAGGGACACTCCAGTAGGAGCCCTGTCTATACTGGCCATAGAAGTAGACCTCTTTTACACCAGCAAGGTATTCCAGAAGAAGTTTAGTGTGGTTTGTGTTGGAAGGGATCTTAAAGATGACCTAGTTTCAACCCCCCAGCCTGGACTTGAGCACCTCCAGGAATGGGCATCCACAATCTCTCTGTGCAACCTGTTCCAGTGCTTCACCATCCTTATAGTAAAGAATTTCTATGTTCTGTACTAGAGTACCTTTCTATGCTCTGTGCTTGAAGCTGTGTAGACAGCTTCAAGCACAGATTTACATGTCTCTGTATTTTGTTCAGATCATAGTCTTCTGCCTTGTTGCAGGAAACTATTATTGTGATTTGAAGGTAGTGGAGAATATCTGTTAATTTTCAAGCAGAAATGATCAAGTAATTTATTTTCCTTTACTCAACTACATGGTATGGCAAGGCTTGAATTCAAATCATTAATAGAAATATGTTGCTAAAAATTTGGTATTAACAACTGGATAAAAATCCATGCAATTTAAAAAAACTCTTGCTGATTTTTGAAGTGAGAGAAGTGAGTTACTATCTATGTTGGTCCTGATGCATCCTTTGACATAACCTGGACAGTTATGGCACAACACAGTGTAAATATGGGCTGTGTCCCAGCCTCTGCACTTCCAAAAGCCAGCCCTGCTTCACTGGCTTTAAGGAAAGCTGAAGACTGAAACTAGAATATGGTGCCTTACAGGCTGGGTAAATACATAGCAAAGATGTGTAGCTTTGCAGGTTCAATCAAGGAAAGCCAAAAGCAAGAAAAAGGTGTTTGCCCATTACCACAAAGAAATATATACCAGGAAAATAATTTCACCTCCCTTAGCCTCGCCTCAAAGGGAAAATAACCACAGAAGGTACACCCTTGGTGTACACACACCTTCCTAGGTGAACAGGCTGGAATAGCAAGCAGGTCTCCTGAGATCCCTGCAGCTGTGTGGCACTTTCCATGAACTCTTACCAAGAAAGAGTCAGCTTTGGGGTGCTGGAGAGGAAATTTCCATGGAATACCTGGTGGTCTTGCTGGGCATCCGATGGGGGCCTGCTAATGGCATGAGGCAACAGACACACAGAATCCATCAGTGGCTGGGACAGCTGTGGGGGGGCTTCAGTGACTTCATGCTCAGAGACCTGACAGCTTTCCTGCCAGGCGCCTGTCTCACTTGGGCCCCAGGGCTGTAACACTTTCTCCACTGCCACATCCCTACAGGAAAATATTTTCCTTTTCAGTTGGGTCAGGCATCCATGGCCTATGGGCTGGGCAGGAGCTCTGATCCAGACAACCTGCAGCCACCCCTGTGGGAGGAAGGAGGACACAGACGTCTCACTACTGTACAGAAGGTGAACACTAATTGTATTGTAGCTATCCTAGGAGAAGCTTTTTGTGTGCATTAATATGCAGCCCACAAAGAATGCACTAAAATCCTAAATCCTGGGTTAAAAAAATTCCCATCCTGTGACTACAGAATCTGTGCTGTCCATGTATCTGATACGTCCCTTGCATCAGCTGCAGCAACGTCTGATTTTTAAGGTGCCTAAAAGCTGATGGTCTGTCACCTCACTCTCCACACAGCACACCCTACTTTATTGTTACAGTGAACACAACCTTGTACTCTGTCAGCCATTAGTTTGTGTGTGTCTCTTTGCTAACAAATGGATCTTGTGATGAACGCTATTCACAGGACACAAGTACTTTCGTTGAAAGAAATGTGGATTTAAGACAAAATATTTTTTAAATTGCTGTCACAGTCACAACTTTTCTTCTAAAGGAAAACTACCTCTCCATTTCCTCTCATGGAAAAATAAATGAAGCATTTTGGCCTTTTTTAAGCAGAATGCTAAATTCAACTTGAAATCTGTGCCATACGTTTTCTTCTCAATCAATTCAAGACATTCACAGTAACAAAATTTTACCAAGATAACAAAAAAGCCAATTCTGCTCACAAACTTTTCTTGTGGAATATACTGAAGGCAATATCTAGAGACCATTACTTGTTGGTAGGTATATTTCTAAAGGACAAGTGCTCTGAAGCAAGAAACAATGCAAAGTCATGCAAATGAAACAAATGTGATGCAAATGAACTGAGATAGGGCTTGGAAACAAGAATCTAGACAAATAAAAATCAAGTGGAAACATGTATTTTACGACTAAATGGCAGTATACACATTAAATACAAATGTTTCAATTGTTCTGAGAGAGATTAAAATTTTACCCTTTGGGATTAACCATTTGGGAAGAAATAGATTAAAGGGGTATTTGCCATCTAACAAATTTCCACAACACTACAGCAAAACCCTTTGAAACATAATTCTGGTTTACAAAATTTAGATCTTCAATATGAATGTTCATGAATATACATGAAAATCATCAAATAATAAGAAAACACAGACATCAGAATTACAAGATTTTCTTTCTGCAAGCAAAAAGTAGAAGGGTGTCACACTAAAAGTATACTAATCCAAGAATAATAATCAATTTTAAAATAGGTGTTTGATTTCAGAAACAGTTTTATGTGGTGGGTCAATGAATCAAAGGAATAAAGCTGGAAATTAACTTAAGAGGTTGCTGTGTTCCCAAATCACCCCTACAGACATTTTTCTAGTGCATCCAAAAAAGGAGATTTTCAATTCCCTCAAGTGAATCTTTTTTTGTGGTAATCTCCTTACTGTAGCAGACTTTTGCATCTCCTCTTCAGTCCTTTTAGACCAAGTAATTCTCTTTTTATGGCTCTTCTTTTGTATGTCTTATTTTCTAAACCTCTTCCTCTGCTTGTTACCTGCTCCTGGAACTTTCACGTATCCTCGTTCAAGTGCAGCACCCAAAAGCAGGCAGAATCTTCCAGCTGAGGTTTCATCAATGCCAAACAGATCTAAGCAGTCAGTTCCTGTCTCTTACAGATGATGTTCTTCATCACATTATGATGAATTTTTCTCATTCACAACAGCCTCAGACTGCTGACTTGGCTTGTGCTTCATAGTAATCCTTTCCTGTTGTGCTGCTGTAGCTATCATTATTTATTTAATTTGTGTTTGATTTTTCCTTCTAAACTGCAGTTATCTGCATTTCCCCATGCTTAGTTTTTCTTTGTGAATTTCAGGCCATTCCCCCACTTTACCTTTTTAATCTGTGAAGATCTCCAAAGTGCTTGGAATATCATCCTATCTGTGCCATCTGCAAATTAACTCTGTGTGTGTGTGTGTGTGTGTGTGTGTGTGTGTGCACTCTCTAGCCTGCTGTCTTGACCCTTCATGAAAAACCAGATTAAGGCTGGGATGAAGATGAAAGTCTGCAAGGAGCCTACTTGAGGACTTTGCAATTTTGCAGTGAATGCTTACTCTTTAAG
This sequence comes from Chloebia gouldiae, assembly GCA_003676055.1. Classification (NCBI taxonomy): domain Eukaryota; kingdom Metazoa; phylum Chordata; class Aves; order Passeriformes; family Passeridae; genus Chloebia; species Chloebia gouldiae. The sequence continues at coordinate 22,372,572 of QUSF01000006.1, read as the reverse complement.
AAAGGTGTTTCAGGCTATCCTTCTGCCCAATTATTTCCTCTAGGTTGTTTTGCCTTGCTTGCTCACGACATCATGAAATACAGTGTCAGAAAATTCTCACTAAATATTTATCCACTGTTCACCCACCCTTCAGTAGGTTAGTTATCCACTTCAAGAAGGAAAAGGGCCAATTATTGTAATATTTTCATGCTGAAACATGAAGTTATCCTTGCATTCTTAACAAAATTCTGAAGTAAAACAATTTTTTAAATAAATGCCTGATTTAACAAACTTTGCATTTTAAAAGAAGAAAACGTACACTAAACACACTCATACTACAGGCATTTATAAATACTTCTGATCAGACAGCAAAGGAATAAAAATTGCGCTTCACTTAGAAACTGTTTGCTTTGGCATCTGCCCTATAATGTGTCCGTACAAAGAAATGGTTAGTCATGCAACATAATTATTTTCCCACCTATTCTTGTCACAAAGTTTTCTGAAAATGCAGAAAACTTCTTTCTTTTTTCACTCCCTCTATGTAACCTCTGAGTAGTATCTCATGGCCACAAAACTCTTGTGTTGTGTAAATATCTGTTAGGGCATTTGATCTTTTCTCTCTCCTTTCCTCCTCTTCCATTAGCAGTTTTTATTGCAGTAGCTTGAATACAAGAAATGAAAGCTCATGTTTCTGTTTACACTAGGTCCATATTGGTACACAGAACAAGCAAGGAAACAAAAAAACAAAAACCTTGGGCATCGTTACAGAGGTTGTCATTGAACAGCCACTATTTTGTAGTTTTTACTTTAATCAGTGTCAGGAATGATATTTCAGGGCCTGGCAATTCATGCATTAAAATGATTTTTTCAGGGGTTCTTTGAAAATACTCTTTTATTTCTGTGTGCAGTATTTTTTAACCTGATAACTTAAATTTGATAACTTATGCTTGTGTATGGTGCATGACCAGTTAGTGATTTGTGATTACAAAATGATTTCTATTTTTCAGACAAGGTATGCAGCTCCACTCAGTGTTACATGGGGGCAGAAGGTGAATCAGACTGTACTTGCATACCCTGAGAGCCCTGTGGACTTTTGTAGGAGAGCAGTGGAAAGTCTCCAACAGTGGCAATGGTGCTGTTGTATCACATGAGGGACAAGGATGATAAAAAAAACAGGTGAAGTGCATTCTTCTGGTGGCTGAGAAGAGCTGCATCTTTCTCCATTGCTGTAGTAGGGCACATGACAAGGAAGAAAATGTCCAGATAAAAAATTCTCCCACAGACCTTCCATTTCCTGCTGAATTTTCTCAGCACAATGACACAGGAGGTACTAAACTCCAGTGGTTTGTGTCTGCAGGCAGCTTTACAGCACAGAAAAGGAGACATACTGAATGACAGTTTCAGCTGTCACAAACCTGAAGGATCAAGTGGACGATCAATGATATTGATATACAAGCAGATCAATGACAGAATGTGTACGACAAAAATTTTATTGAGACAATTCTCATAATATGCATTAAGAATTGAATATGTCAAGTTTAACATGAATAGATAGATAGATAGATAGAGAGATACACAGACAGACAGAAGGACAGAACTGGAATGCGGAACTGTCTACCCTGTACAAAGATAAGTGGTTGGGGAAATATTCTATTTATATTCGATCAGTACATAAATATTACAGTTTCCATGGTGTTGGTATTTGTCAAACTACTTTCTAAGGAGAAGCTCAAATACTGAATAGTTAAATGACTAAGAATGTCTTTTGAATGTTAGTTACTTCAAAAACTTAGTATGTAACAATATCCACCCAAAGCATTTACAAATTCCAAACCACCACAATTATTTTTGAAATTATAACCCCTCCCATGAAATATGTATAAACAGAACTCTCCCTAGTGAGTGCTTGAAAATCTGTCCCTTTGGCCCCAGTCTTTGGTTCCTTGGTTAGTTAATTAATAGGCTTTTCCCAGAAAATAAATTTCATACAAATCCAAACAATGGATAAATTCATGGAAAACATGAACAGCTCATAGGCAAATCATGAAGAGAAGAAACAGTTGGAGTTCTTCAAACAATATGATAGATCGTAAGAGTTCTTATTTTGCTCAGTACCAGAAAGAATGGGAGCCCAGTACACCTGAGAGGTGGTGTGGTAATAAACCTGTAGGTGGTTAATATAACTCCAGAGAATAAATCACATTCATGTATTGCAACCATTTTCTCTCACTTTCTTGCATTCCTCTTAAATTTAGCCTGTTTTTCCTAATTCTCCGTAATACAGAAACTGCAATCTGTTGAAATACATTACGGTACAAGTGGGCTCTGCAATTGTTATTCTCTAATCACTACATTGAATACTAAAGAAATCATTACAGAGCAAGTGATGAACATGTTTAAGTGCCCTTAAAAACCCCATTGCCCTGTATCTATATTTTTAGTCACTATTTTCAAGCCCACTGACAGTTAATTGCCTTTGGAGGTGTGTGCCATTCACACACTTTAAGTTATAAATGTTTTTGAGTGCTTTGCAAAATAAGGGTCTACTTTATCTACCAAGTGGAACTACAAACAGCTGGAAACTCTTTATTAAGCAGCCGGAAGGGAGTGAAATAAAATGAGAATTTAATAAAACATAAAAATGTTCCAATGACTGGCTTTGCACGAAAAATTCAAGCAAACTCCAAACACTTCAGAATGGAAGTCTCAAAGGCACATCAATGTATTTTGAGCAACAAAAACCCACCCTTGTGCTCACATATTTCATTACCCTCTTGCTGGCTTCATCAGGCACTTTTGAATAAGACAAACTCTCATTAAAACTAATGGTAGTTTTGCCTAAACATGCACCTGCAGGATCAGGCTTCACTTGCTGAAACTCACATTTACTCCCTGAAACTAGCATCAGATCAGCATGTTGATAAGCACTGAATACATTACCACAGGAGAACATACAAAGCTGCATTTGAACAGGTGACATTTCCTTTTCAAGGCAGACCTGTTCAAAAGTTTAGCATTAATCATTTCTAAACAGGCATAACAGAATTATCTACCATATCTGTCAACTTTCTGCTTCTTATAAAGGTAAACTTCTTCAACCTGTAGAAAGTGATGTCAAAAACAAGAAAGTAGCGCCACTGATTAATGACTCAGCGCAATTTAACTGAAGCATCAGAACTTGCTCTATCAACAATTGCTACAAGTCAGCAATATCTTTGTATATATGTATATACTGCTTGAAGTAAGAGACAATATTTGGTTTGGTTACCTCAGGCTCAGTTTTGCAGAATGCTATGGTCACAACTGACTTGTCACGGATGAGTGAGCACACTGAACACACCAGACTGGACTAGCAGTCAATATCCATGTAAACTACAAGAGGGTGCCACAGATGCACCTGTGTCCTTTTCTGAAGGGCCTCTGTGGGTGCTTTGTTTCAAGTACTTGAACCTCTATAATCCATTGTTTGCAACAAACAAAAAAGAAAAGCGCTTGCATGCAACTAGAAATAGCTGTAGCACTCCAAAAGCACCTACTAGAACCCACAGGGATGCCCATATGTCTGGGGAAGAGGGTTTCCCTTGATGCCCCTGGTTCCTATTTGTAGTGGTGTGCCTGGCAGAGCTATCTTTGGGATGGGAGCCTGTGAGGTGCACCACAGGATTGTGAACTGAGCATGAGTCTCTGAGACTCTGCAAAGATTGACTTCAGCTACAGTTGGGACTGCACTTACAGATTTTGCTCTTTGTGCAGCCCAGCTGCGCTTACAGTAATGAATGACACTTGCGTGGGACCATTCTCCAGCATCAAAATTGGCCAACACATAGTGTACCATGTCATTAGTATTAAATTCTCTTATTTCCCAAACCAGGGTGGCCAGACTCGTGTGACCACCAGGGAACAGTCTCTGGTCTCTGCTGAGTCCCCAGTCATGCCAGAGAATTGTTTCGGGAAGTTCTTGATGGCCCAGGCCAAAATCATGTCAGCAACTGCTCTGATGACTTAAGTTCCAGTGCCCTGGCACCATTTAATTTACTTGTGGAGAGTAAGACTCAGTGCATGTGGTCTTGGGAGCAGCCTCAGGGAGCATCTCAGAGTGAATGTAGAAATATCCCCTGAGGTTACTGATGGGACAAGCAACTCCTTGAGCTGAGGATGATTATCAACATCTGGCCTATAATTAACAGCACTGTCCAAGCTGACAATACTCTGATAGAGCAATACTTAGCACTGTCGGAGCTTGCTTTGTTTTGACTAATGAGTGTACATTTAACTAAACAGTATACATAGTATCATCAACAGCACATTCGTTGTTAACAACACATTACCTCAACCCTTTATTAGATTATTGCCTTTCCATTAATACAGTAATCAATATGCCTGTAAATTAAATTATTTGAAAAAATCGCTCATCTTTATCTCAGAAATAAATGTACTAATTTATTATTCCATGAGGATACTGATTAAAGAATTGTGAGCATTTAAATTCCTTCCCTACTGGGATATTTTAACTAATCTGGCTGTGGAAATAACACTCTACTTGTATGATCACCAAAGAGCCTAGCACATTCCTATAACCACAGATCTTATCATCACCTCTACAACCTTTGCAGAACCAATTATCAAAGTTTACTCATCAAGAAGTTTCCATTCCACAATAAAAAAAAATATTGGTGCCAGAGTAATACTTTAATAAGTTCTCCTGACAACCCTCAATCTGGGAGCTTTTATTTGGAGGTTTCCATCTGTATTTGTCTTCAACAGAAGGATAAGCAAAACTAAGTATGTACCCAGATGTGACTGCCAAAGGCACTAACTTGAAAGACCTAGATAGACAAAAGAGTGTCTCATGCCACATTTTGTAAAACCTAGACAATGGAAGATCTGACAACTGCTTTGTATACAGTTTAGCAGTTAGGGTGTTCCTGAAGAACATGGGAGATATAGAGCCTATGGTAGTTTCCCATCTGGAGAGGGTCAGCTTCCAAGTCTGCAGGGAGTGCTCCAGCCACCACCATGTTGAAGTTGCCAGACTACAGCAAAAACAAACACTGAGACCCAGAGAAAAAGAAAGCAATAAATGATTTGACTCTGCATCCATCACAAAGGAGAAGTCCTAGGTTCTAGTCCTTGTTCCAAGAGTTGTTTGTATATCTTAGCTAATGATTATTTCATGTAAAGAGTCCTCATACGAGGCATGAGAATCTCTGGGACTTTTCCAAAGTCCACTGAAGTCAATGGAAATCTAAGTTAACTGAAGTCAATAGAAAGTTTTCCACAGATTTTAGTAGGCTTTGGATCACTTAGGGAATACTTCTTGGGTGGTAAGGGCTCCATGCCAATGCACTGGAGGCATGCACCGATTTCATACTAACACACACGTAGTTGTGGCTTATTGCTATATTGGAACCAGCCTTTGAAAAGTATCATAATATCCTGAGGCAAACTAGAGAGTCAATTATTCAAAATGTTGGTCTTGAACATTTAAAGGCCCAGCCATGGGCTCCTTGGGCTAAGCTCCCGCTGTCTGCAATAAGAACTTACTCTGAGAAGGACGGGCACAGTCAAGCTCAGAAACTCACGTTTGCAGGGATTTTGATGTGCTTGGCACTGCCAAGCTGCAGTTGAATGCAGAGATAGCCAACCTGACCTGAAATCTTGTAATGTGGGTAATGAACACAATTTAGCTGTATTAGCATAGCACTTCATATGGGCTAACCAGCCCTGCCAAGAGGCAGAGTTCACTAGCCTGAGGACAAAACTGCATGCAGATAGACTATTTCCGACTCATTTAGAGGCAACTTTGCAAAGCAGTGCTTTGTGCCACGTAGACATGCTAGCTATCCTCCTATTCCAAACAATACACACCCTCTGCAGCAGCTGCAGCAATCAAACATTTACGGTGCATCTCTCTGCCCTCCACATAGAAGGGTCTGTCATGAAGTTTGATATTTCTATTATCAGAGGGCAGGTACTGCATCTTCCCTCTGACCAGGCAAAGCAGTTCCAGGTTGAAGTTTGGCATATAAAATTTTAGCAAAGAGATTTTAATTGCCTTCTTTTTTTTTATCTTTTTTTTTTTTTCAGGAAAAACCCATCTAAACAAATTGAAAACTAAAATCAGTTATCTTAGTGATTTCAGCAGTACAAAGCTTAGATTCCTAGACACAATTGCCAGCACAAGCCAGCACAGTCTCACTGCCAAGTCTTGACCATGGCCCTCATTCCTGCTTGCAGTTTGATGACCTGATGTTTCACATTCAAGGATTCCAGTTCAGATTCCTTTTTCTAAGGACACACCTTCAATTAAAACTGTTTTCCTGGCAACTAAACAAGTCTAATTTACTCATTGCAATTTAAACTTTCTTTAATAATTTGCACAGTGTTTCAGTTAACATACAAGCCACTACAGTATCCTGACTGTAACAGCACCTAACACTCCAGTGCAGGAATAAATTCAGATACATTACATGAGTCTGTAATCCACTTTATGTATTATTTATACTTTGGTATTTTGGTGAATATGGTGCTGGATCTGCCCATGTTTTTGACTTGGGATCTCCTCATGGCAAGTGTCAACGTCTCAGTCCAGTAGAATGTGTAATTTGTGAGATAGCTCAATGAGAACTGAAGTTGCACAACTGAGAACCCCAGAATATTTTCGCCATAGAGGGAGTTAAGATCTTTGCCCCATAGAGTTAAAGAGATACATTAAACACTGGTAGACAGGTAGACCAGCCACATGCTGTATTTCTCAAGTGAGTTACCACATTGTGGGCATTTATATTACCAGCTGGTGAGGTGCAAGAAAAAGGAGGAGCAGTGTTTGATATGATGTGAACCACCTTGCTTCTATAAGCATCTGTACCCAGTAGGCAATGCAAAGTATCTTTCTGCACAGCCCCTGCAGACTGTCTGGAGGCTGCTGGATTAATCCTGCTGCAGGACACAGGGAAGACATGCTTTCCCCCTTGTGCAGGTACCTTGCACCCATACTGTCCATAGCTAAAGTAAACAGACCTATGGAGTACAACAAGCACCTCCTTTTGCAGGCTGTCATGGGCTACCAAGGAGGCAACTGCAAGGACACAAAGCCCCTTGGTTCTGTCTGTCTGCCCCTTGGTTCTGATTTTGTGACTGGTAAGGAAAAATCATCCATTGCTGTGGCGAGATATCAATGCAAAGGCAGTTCTTGACTACTTCTGCTGAAAGTTATATTTAAAAATCCTCTCAGCCATTTGCACTTAGGAAAATAACTTCTCAAAACAACAAAGAATTGAAGTCTGAACTCAGAGATGGGATAAAGAATGGAGCTGTCACCATAACACAGATGCAGCTCTGTACCCAGGAGGGAACTGTGCACTGTGTTTTGTGAAAAATCTGATATTTAGAACCATGAAATCAAACAAGGGTTTCAACCATCATTTACAGCACTTGGAGTTTTCCTAATTTAAAACTTTCCAAGAGTCCTCAATGGGCAAACATCCTGTGTGCTTTTTGTACTTTCATATGCCCAATAGGCTGTAAAACTTCAAAGAAATTAATTTTGCTGCTCGCTAAAAAACCTTTTTAACATTATACACCTTCAAAAATGTTATGGTACCTGGTGCCAAGAGTCTGTATTTTTAAAATTCCCTACTTCAGTCTGAGTTCTAAACCCATTAAACTCAGTAAGAGTTTTGACGTTGACTTAAAAGAGTGAAGATCAAACAATTATCTGACAGACTATAACAAGACTTAGGAATAATTAGGGAGTTTTGAAGCCTATCCATACAGGGGCTTTTTTTTTTTTTTTCTTTAAATAAGAAATGTATTCAGAAACGTATTTTGGAAATATTAATTTAAATTTAGAAGTGGGGAGGTTTAGCATAAAGGCAGAATTTTGACTCTAACCTTTGGTCTTGTCTCATACATTTTGCACATTTTTCACATCTCTTTTAATCTAAATAAGACTAGGGGAAGGAAGATCAACCAACTAGTTAGGTTGGTTCTAATGCAGTTCATTTCAGTGAACTGTGTGGGCTGCTGTAAGATTTTTGATATATCTGCAGTTAAAACCTGAGAGCAAATTGTTTCCAAAATTGATCTTATCAAAGAAAGATGTGTGGATTCATATGCAGATCCCAAGTAACTGATTTCTGCTGAGGCATTTTGTCAAAACACAGTGTTCATTAGTAGAGAACCTGCAGCTGTAAAAAACAAAGCAACAGATAAAATTGAGAATAGCAGCCATAACCTGTCTTAAGCCATTATTCCAGAAAAGCCAATCTGTCATTAGATGCTATTGCTGATGGGCCACCCATATTCATCAGTCTCCTAGAGCAGAGTAGTAGCTGGCACCAGTTGTGGATATGCCACAGCCTCCTGAGCAACTGGCTGCCTAAACAAGGTTTTCTGCAGGTCATGCAGATATGGGGATGCTTCTGTTCCTTGGGACCAGTATGACCAGGATGTATGGAAACAATTGTTCTTTAGTGTCTTTGCAGGTATATACACATGAACACTTTATTCTTAAAGCAGACGATGTCAACACTTCTTTAAAAAATCAGGAAACCCTTGGATATTCCTTGAGCATCTCCCATAGTCTTTATGTGGGATAAAATTATTAGTACCCTCTTGACAACACAGAGTGCCAAGTTTTTCTAGAATGTGCTGCTATTCCTGTCAAATCTACATATAAAATTTTACATATGATCTTTTTAACACTGAATTTGTTAAGTATCTACATAACAGCACAAGCCCTTTTTCTACCTCTCTGTGCAACCACAAACCTAGAAAAAGTAACCAGATAGTAGGAAATGTTTGTAAAAGACAAACTGTCATCTCCTCATTGTAATCAGACAATCAATTTCCTATTTTATAAATTTTAAGGAGCCTGTCACCATAGTAACACAATGCTGTATAAGACTATAAACTCCTAGTCCTTAAAGTGAAACTAATATATGAAGTTGGTCAAGGTGTTGCATTTCTTGTGCTCATTTCTGAAAATGGTTTAGACACATCTTCATCAAGTACAGACTTGTAAAAAACCAGACATCAGTTTTCCAGTATTTGAAATCATAGGAAAACGTGGCTTTCCACATACCCTGGATAACTGTGCCCTTCAGAATCACTGTTTATTAATTAATAGTATGACTTGAAAGCTTTACATTTTTATTTCTTTTCCAAGGATAAATTTTGATACCAAAATAAAAATTCTATTGTCTGCACTGCCTCCTGCATAGGAAGACTGACTTTCAACAAGGGGGAAGTATCAATAAGGCCCAAGATTCTGAAGGCAGAAGTTAAAGGCTTTTTGTTTTTTCATTTGATTTCAACTGTCAGACCAATTCATTACCTGGCAAGCCCAACTATTTCCTTTTATATAAGGAAAGGGACCAGAAAAAAGATGTGTCTTCTGTTCCACAGAGATCTTGGGCAACCAGCAGGGAAGCAGAAGACCAGGACTTGGACATTTCTTTCACTCCCCAATAAATCAGTGCTACTGTCCAGCAGTGAGAACCTGGGCTTGGATGCACACTGCAGTGAGTGCTGTGAAGGGAAACGAGGGTATGGGATTGCTGTGCGGGACTTGCGTGGTGAATGGGTCCTTACTAGGAATAACTAGAATTTAGTTAAAAAGAAAAAAAAAAAAAAAAAAAAGGAGGTACTTTCTTCAGGTGCCATCTACATTTCACAAAAATATGAAATTAATAGTTTGGTTTCAGCTCATTAAAAAACAGAGATTGCCTCAGATTTGCTTGGTTTCCTGAACAGATAATTATAGGTAAGTCTTGGCTTTTTACATTTTTTTCCTTATATTCAGTGTCAGCCCAAGCAGTTCATTCACATCTGTATAACCACTCATCTATAAAAACTGGAGTGTACAGTCTGTTGGCTGCAGCTCAGAGAGCTGTTCAGGTCATAGCAAGAATGACCTATCTGTCATGTTGGAAGACCTACCACAAAGCTCTGGACCCCACTAACTGCGTTGGCTAAAGCTCCACTGACCTTGCTGGTTTCTCAGGCATTTGGTTCCCCTATTGTGCCTGCAATGAGACCTAAGCTTCAGTGTCTACAACTTGGAGCTGAATCCCACCCCTTCAGACTGTCCTGTAGGCCTCAGTTCAATTGCCTGGACTCTGGTCTTCGCACTTCACACAAGATACTTCCAGAATATCTCACATGGCCTCCAAAAGTCTGCCCTATCCCTGTCCCAGCTGCCAGCCTCATGCAATTGCCCTGTCTGTCCCAAGAGATCTAATGTCATCAAACACCTAAGGTCACATCCCTGACTCAAGCCCTCAGTTTCCATCACAACCTACATCAGTGAGGCACTCTCTTAGCTGGAGGAGATGTTTGAAATGGCAAATAACCAGCCAGATTGCATCATCTCATTCATTAACTGATATTCTCTCAGTTCTGTGGCCTTTTCTCAGACAATGACTTTAAAACCACCCACTTTTTCACCTTCAAAATAATTTTTTGAAATGTTAGTTTAACTGTAGTTTGATTTCTTAAATCGTCCCCCCCATATTTTCAACCAGTGATGCAGAAGGTCTCTATGCCCCAGCCGTGTGCCTCTCCAGCAGCACAACATCACTCCCCAGGCAGCCACACTCTGTTCTCCAACGAGGAACTCACTAACCAGGGTGGAAATGATAGGAAGGCGATTTCTCCCTCCTTCTTATTGCATGTCTTCTTTGGTTGAATCACAGGCTTGTAAAGGCAATGGGAATGAGAGAGTGAGGAATGAACATAAGCAGCAGAAACACAGCACAGAGCAGAGGCGCTGAAGGATCTTGTCTTTAAGTCACAAGGGTTTGTTTCTCCAGAGTTGTCAGTGGCCCTTTAAGTAACCCAATCTGTTCTAGCTGATGTTGAGATGGCTGCTTTAAAACAAAAGGCTTTCTCGGGTATAATCTTTCTAGTTTAAAATAGATACAAGTTCAACGAGTTCTATATTTTATTTCTTTAATCCATTTCCTCATGGCCAGCATTTATGGGAAAGCTTTAAACTTTTAAACTTGCAATGGATACTATTGCAAACATCACAGATGCTTGCCTGTTCCATTAAAATAAGAACTGTTGCTTTGCAGCTATTGCTGGCACCACAAATAAGCCCTTACAGCAGTCTCAGAAACAAATAAAAATGAATTTTTCTCTAGTCAGAATAATGCAGGATTTCTCATTATGCCATTTACTTAAGGAAGACATTTTTTTAGAATTTTGTTACTGGGGACCTGAGTGACATATTCATTTGCTCATCATGGTTTCCAAAGGTCTCATTATTTAAAGCAAACGACTGATATATATAGATATGTCCTCAGTAGATTATTCATTATTTCCCACTCAATTTACTTATAGGTCTAATTAAGTTTATGGAATAAAACTAAAGTGTACAGTGATAGACTTGGGCTTAAATGAAACACACATCCACAGACTCCCAAAAAATCATCTAAATATCTGGTTTGGACCCTTTGAATTAACACATTTGCACTAACTCCTGTATTCAGGGAACAGACACACCAGTGGAACAATCTACAAAGGGGTCAAAAGCACCTCAGACCCCTAAATAAAAACTGGATCTTTGTTTGAAAAGACACATCTCAGCTAAACTGTCTGCAATGCTGGAGATTTGCTCATCTCTTTGTTATAGTCTGTTTTCTTTAATCAAGTCCTGAAGAGGCTGCTATTGCTGTATTCTTATGTTGTGTTCAAATTAAAAGAGTTGACTCAAAAGAGATCAAAGTAGCTGATGGGTAAGCAGTCACAGCATCTCATTTAGAACATCTTTTTTCCTCAAACAAAACTGATTCAGATCTCATATGCTAAATTGAGTTCCACACCATCAGGTGTTCCAGAAAGGTGGGGTTTTTTTCAGAATAACTCCATGGTATTTGGAGCCTCTTCCTCCTAGACATCAGTGAATCTCATCCTTTCCATGGTCTTTAAGCAAATTTTCCTTTAGAATGGTCCTTTGTAGTTTCTTCCCTCCTGACTGGTTTTTCCTTTTGAATACCAAAATAACCAAATTGCCAACACCCTTTCTGTATTTAACACAGGGCTGGCTACTGGGAGGTGTTAGACATACAAAAGTTTTGAGTGCTCATTGCCTTTCAAAATAAAACCAAACTTTGTATTCTAGAAAAGGCTGACATGAATTCACTGTGTAAGATCCCAGAGAGTTGTCAAGTGCAGTCTGTCACTCCTTTCATGACTGAATGAATAAGGTTAGAAGTAACACACTGATAGAGCAGATATGCTGTGGTTTCTTGACAACACAGGTATTTCCATCAGTAATTTAAATCTACTTGGAGCACTTGTATGGTGAGGAGGGTAATGGAGTGGAGCTTGTTCAGCCTGGATCGGAGGCAGCTGCTCAGGCACCCAACAGCAGCCCCCAGAACCCACAGGGAGGCCAGCAAGGACATGGAGCCAGGTCCTTCACAGTGCAATGCGGCAGAAAAACAAGAGGTAGTGACCTTAAATTGAAAAGGGGGGACGTTCAGAGTGGCTATAAGAAAAAAAAAATAAAATCACTATGAATTTAACAGCTCCTTGGCAGTTTTCAAGACATAACCAGATTAAAGCCCTAACAGCTTGGTTTGAGTTTTTTGGGCAGGAGGTAGGATGAGAGGCCTCCCAAGGTCTCTTCCTGTCTGAGTGATTCCGTGATCTGTATCTCTTTCTGGACACATTTCCAGGTTGTCTGCACATACCAGTACAATCTATGAGCTACAGAAGAAGCTACCTTTGAACTCACTGCAATGATTACCCCAGGGTAGAGAGGAAGGTTGTATTTTTGTACAGGCAATGTGAGGAGAGAAGAAAGCTATATCCATATCACTGACATTTATATTTTAGATATGTACCACAGGTGCAATTTAAAATAAAGAGAGGGGCCTGTGATTTTTGAATAATCTTGACAAGGATAGGTGCCTCCAGAAGGTGATCAGAACATCTATTTGGGATTCATATAACTATGATCAATGTCCCGTCAGTCTCCAAGTTGTGAATGGCATTGATTTGGATGTACATACAGATACTGACACAGCTCTTTGACTCCTTTCACACAACTAGTAGCTATATATGGACACTGTTATTTTAATCAGCAACTGGTGCTGAGATGTAGCATGTTCCTGTTGGCTGCTATATTTTCAGCTGTGTTGGAGAGATGTGAGTAATATGTTTATTTTGTATGTCAGTAATTTATAGTTTGCATTCCATGGTACTTTTTGCGTGTTACTAGATTTCCGTTTTTTTTATCCAAGATGCTTTGTAGAGTGGCCAGTTGAGAATTTAACTTTAGGACAAAGATACTTTTAAAATTAAAAAGAAAAAAAAAACTTCACATGAACAGATAGCTTTAGAAAATAGCTGGTATGTGCATACATTTGTTTAACCCCCTAATGTAAATACATACATTCTGAAATGTATTTTAGTCCTCTAAAGAGCTAAGAGCAGCTCTCAAGATCACATGACAAGCAAAACATTTGTTAATCAGAAAAATTACAGCCTATTCATACTTACTGTTTGATTATTTCCACTCTGACCTCAAAGATCCCATTGTTGATTGAACTAGTTATAGTAACTTCTGTTTATTTTTACAACTAGCTATTATGAGTGCAAACTATCCTTATCTCCAAATGATTGATAGGCACATTAAGAAGCTGTTCAACAGGTTGCTAGGTTTGAAGAAATGCTTAAATCATGATTAGTTATTCCTTATCAGCCAAGAATGGGAACTAAGCTCAGATAAATACATGGTGACGAAAATCAGATTTTCAACATCAAGTGCTCTCTCACTGTTTTCTGTTTGCTATTGTTAAGCAGGGGTGCCACAGCTTCCTTTCAGTTTTATTTAAGGAGCATTTGGGCTTTCTTAGCAAATGCAGTTGTCATGTTAGTGTGCTTAGGAGAGCTAAAAGTCTTGCTCGTTGATAACTTGCATCAGGGTCCTTATGTAGATTTAAAAAGTGGAGAACTGTGAGTTATACTAAAGCATGTTCTTACTTTCATCTATCAGAAAACTTGAAATTACCCCAAATGGGTGAATATTTTTAAGTGTGTAAATGTCAGGCTCAAATTCTCACGTGGGGAGTTAGGGATTTATAGCTTCATCTGCACTATGGGGAAGACGGTTTCTATCAGCAAAGGCCAGCTGTGCAACCTAAGTACCAAAAAAAAAAAAAAAAAGGAAAGGTATAGCTTCCAGTGGTTTTACCAACATCATGAAATGTCCTGTATTAAGAGTCTGAAGAAAACTCATATGCTTTGAGTACCTTAGAAATGTAACAATGCTATTCTCCACCTCTTATTACTCCAGGTGATGGGCAGTGGGATCTGGCGAAGGTGATGGTTTGTGAAGGCAGTATATGGGAAGAAGTAAAATTTACATACCCAGAAAATAAAAAGGATCAGAGCTCATAAAAGTTCTTGATTTTGGAAAAGGGTTCTGGAAAATTCCAAATTAGCTTTCTCAAGGGGTGGTTGGATTAACGTCTTTGTCAAACCGTGCACTACTCACTTTCTACTCCTTGAGCTGCATTTGCAAATAAAGGCACAAAACATAATCTAACAACCAAATTGCAGACTTTCTGCTGCAAGGTTTGCCAAAGCAGACTATTTCCTTCTCCAGTATTAAACTACAACTACTCCAAACAAACCTTGAACACAACTAAAGGGCAGATGAGAGCAGGGACAGAGAACTAAAGTGAAAATATTAATCTGAAACCTAAAACTTTTCTGCTTTTTGAATCAACATCCTACAAAGAGTGAAAGGGCTGAGCTTCCACTCCAGCCTCCACTCAGAGTACCTGAAAGGGAGAAGGAAAAGATGGTTTTCAGGTGGTTTTGAAGGTATGAGATGCTCAAGAGACAGAACCTGTAAGTAATGTGTTTGCTCCCCAGGTGGTGAAGGCCTCAGGCAGGACCATGTGAAGCCTTCGCAGGATGTACACACACCATCCATGGTTTACCTGCAGTGCTCTGGGCACACAGGGAAGGTAAGACCATGAACACTAAGCCTGACTTGCTGAGAAGGGACACAGTAGCAAATCCTTCTATACTCAGCATCTCACATTTAAAGCCCTTGCTCAAGATCGAAGAGGCTGCTTCCATCCCTTTGTGAGACAGAGGAAGAGGAGGGAGGATACATGTCTTACACCTTCTCCTGGCATCCCTGCCATCAGCCAGGGATACCTGTGGTATGCAGATGGGATCTCTGATCCTTCCCTCAGAAATGGTCCCATGTTGAACAGAATAAATAAATATTCCTTAACCCAGGGGCAGAAAGACAAACAGAAACAAAAGAAAAGACAGAGATATGGCAGGGAAGGGCTACCAAGCAGGAGAGAGAGATAGATGGCCCAAAATTTCCTGTATCAACAAATCTGTCATAAAAGAGCAGTGACAAACTCATTAGAGGCTATGATCACTTCCAGCTATCACAGAACCATAGTTTCCAGATTTCCCAGATTTTCCCATGGAGACATAGAGTAACAGGATGCTGGAAGTTCTTCTGTGTGTCAAGCACTGTCCACTACATCACTAGAGAGATGCTGCACCACAAAACACTTACAGTGATATTATAGATGTGGCTGGCCTGTGAAGTTTATACAATGCAGCTATTTTGGTAGTCAGCCTCAATCTCTGAGTTTCCAGTCCAAATGGCTGGGTCTCCATACACAGCAAGATGCCTCAACCACTCTGCCATTTAACTGTAAAAAAAAACCCCAAATCATGTTAACAAATTTCCAAATTATAACCTCCTTACTGTTTTGTGTTTATCTTATGCTTCTCCTTGTTCACAAATGTCAAGCATATGTGGGACTGCAAGATCAAGGCAATGCTGGATTCTCCACTGTGTCCTTAGTTTCCAATTGCTTACAGCACAGGGTAAATTAATGCTGTCTGTCACACAGTCTCTGCACTTTTTATCCCTTGATGTAGCAGAAGAAACATATTTGACCCTGGATTGTAAAAGCCTTTTCTACACTGTTGGTCTGCCCACCTTAGAGATGTGCTACCTTAAAGAAAGGAAACTTTATAGAGAAATAACAGATGCAAAATCTGCCTTAAGGAAATAAATGGGTGGCAGCATATAATTAATAGAAGAAACCCTCCAGAAAAATGCTTGCTACAAACAGAATCAGTCTTGCAGGAGACAGCTGTGACAAAATCCAAACCATAATCTAATTTTTGTGGTATGCACATCTGAAAATAAATAAACAAAAGCAGTTTTTAGAATACCTCTCCCATTCAAGTCAGACTAGAACCTGACACAGCTGTGGAACAAAGAGGCTGCAAATTGCTTGAGTTTGGTATGACAGGTCTACCTGAAAGTCCCAGCTCTTCTTGGCTGTACTAGCCAAAGGAGTACAAAGGATTGTGGATTGTTAGGTTTAGGCTGACTTGGACGTGGTATGTGACCTGGGCTGTTTCATGGTGTTTTGTGTCAGTCAGCTGGGAGACTTCAATGCCTCTGTCAACTTCCATGCACACCTCAAAGGAGGCAAGGAACCATCAAAAGAATATGAAGTGTAAGAAGACTGAGTGCAAGCACCTAGTGAAGAGGTGGACTGGGGGAAAGGAAAACACTGAACTGGGAACAATAACACTGCGCCAAGGGAATGAGACAGTAGCTGACCCTCAGAAAACATCAGCCATTTGGCAGGTCCCTGAGAGGTGTGGATGTGTGGAGGCCCTCTGAGCTCCTAGGTCTGGGAGCTCATGATTCCAGAAAGGGGTAAAACAGGGATGCACACTGTTTTCTGGCTGCTTGGGCAGCCCCAGCAGCACCCCGGCAGAGCTCAGTGTGAGACACACAGCCCAAGACTGCCCCTCAGCCGGCAGGGTTAAATGTTGAGACTCCAGTGACCTTATTAATGCTCCATCTCTGGAAGTGTTCAGGCCAGTGGAACAGTGCCCTGAGCAACCTGGTCTTGGGGAAGGTGCCTTGCCCATGGCAGGGGTGTGGTTGGTACTGGATGACTTTTCATACCCTTTCCAACTCAAACCATTCCATGATTTTATGATCTGGCCTCCACTTGGAGTGCAGGACAGTTTCAGTCCCACAGAGCGCTGCCCTTTTGAGATCTCTGGACTTCATATACCCTGTTCTTTGCCTTCTGTCTTCTTCTTCCACCCATCTGGAGCCCTTAAGAGTACAAATGTAGGCACTTCAGAGCTGAGATAAGATCGCGTGTAATCTGTCAAAATGTAACAATATAGCCCAAAATTTTACAAGTGTCTATCTCCTGCAGGGTTTTCTTTTGGTTTCCCTTCTATTTCTGAAATGATTTTTGCCTGCAATGAAATTCTTGGGCTTTTCTGTTAAACAGCCCTGGGTTCCCATGTTTTCTGGTCAGATCTCAGAAGTCAAATAATGGCAGACCTAGTTCTGTGCATTTTCCTGCCCCTATGAAAAACTACAAAAACTCAGGAAGTTGAAAAATTTAAAAATTTGAGGTCTGCACCTGCTCAGCATTCATCTGAACAGGTGTTTTAACCCGCTCAGGTTAAATTGCTTCAGCATCACTGAACTCTACGTTTTTCACAAGTTCCTACATGTGACTGCACTGCACAAACATGGTCCCAGGCAGGGCATGCAAGTCTGGGCAGGTATCTCTTTCTAAATCTCCCATGCAGGACTCTGGTCTCGCTGTGCATGCAAAACCAAGGTCTTTGCTCACACTGTGGTCGACACTATGTCCAAGGCACTTGGCATCAAACCTTTAATGACTACAGGATCCTTTACAGGCCAGAGGTGGAAGCAGTGACCCCTGTGGAACTATGCCCTCACAGAGCAGCTGGGCTGAAGCAAAGCAGGCTTTCTTCATGGCTTAGCAGCTGTTAACAATGGTTAGGAGTGGGAAGGGATCACGTTCAAGAACGAAGAGCAAGAAACAAGGCAGCAGGAGGAGGAACCAGAGGTGTGGTTTGAAGGGTGAGATATCCAAGTCAGACCAGGGGATCAGAATTAGATCCACTGGGAGGATAAGTTTTGAGAGTTTGTCCCAAAGCAGGGAACAGAAACTTATGCTGGCTGGGTGTGGAGATGGGAGTGATGACTGAGTATGGAAAATTGGACTGAGACCTGGGACTGAAGAGCCAGATAGCTGAGAAACAGTGGCTGCATCTGTACTTACTTGCTCTACAGCATGTCTTGGGGCCCTCATTTCCTGGTCATCCGAATGGCTCGGCCTGTTGAGACACGTTGCAGCTCCCATCCAGCACACATGTCCAGGTTTCCATCTCAACACAGAGCTGGGGCATGACTAACCACACATCCAGACATGGGAATTGGGAAGCACTCTTGGGTCCAATGGTGTAAACACAGACAGCAAGTCCAGATAAGAAGCTTGAGAAAGAGGAAGACAACAACTACGTGACCATGGTTCAAGAATGGAAACAAGCATTTTGGGCATGAGGAAAGACTGGTCAGGATACGAAAAGACAAGATGGAGTGTTGGAACTGGAGGACTCTTCAGGCAAAACCTTGGGAATGGAAGCAGGGCTGGGAAGCACAGGAATGGAGTGGACATAATGTAGTGGCATGAAAAAACCAAGTGGACTTGGCCTGACAAAGCCAAGAAGCTACAGTAGTGTGACCAGGCTGGCTTGTAGCAAGTCCTCACAGTGGGCTGGTACCAGCAGGGAATCAGACATCAGGAGAGAGTCTGGATGCAACTGGTGCCTGCTTCAGACACTATCCAATGCCCATTTTATCCTCTTACTTAGTTCTTGCTTGACTTGTGACACACAATTGGACTATAATGCACTCTGCCCAGTAAAAAGAAACTTGACATGCTCTATCTGATTGTTGCACTTGCAAGTAGAACTTTTTTGCTAAATAAATGCATGCATTTGCATTCATTATGGTTATTTGTGTCTAGGAGCCTAGACTATTTCTAGCCCTACCCTGAAATTCTTTGTTACATATCAAAAACAGAGGTCAAGCCTTTACAGATTTTTCTGTATGCCTAACCCCACTCTGGCACCTTTCTTAGATTGCTTTTGTGCTACTCACATTATTCTTTAAAACACTCATCTTTATTAAAACACTTTGAGACTCTTTCTCCTGACGAGTTAAACCAAAATCCTACCAGGCGTAAGACCTCTTTTAACACTGATGATATAAACTAGAAATAGATCTTCCCAGAAACATGCTGAAAGTTTCAGCTCCTTTTTTGGAGATTAAATAGATGACAGCCACACTGCAAATTTTGTCTCAGACAGGCTTTTTAATAAAATTCCAATATAAATAACCCACCTCTGGACATATTTCTGTGGCATTTTTTTCTAAGGTGCTCAAAAGTGTCTATTTGATTCACAAATCTTGCTCAGGATTGCATTCAGTTTGCAACTCATATTTGTAGCTGAAAAAAAATTGTTTCACAGCAAGATGCTTGCCAGGCCTCTTTTAGCAATGGCAATAAGTACTTTATGATCAGTTTCAACTGGCAAAAATTCCAGTGAAGTTTTTTACACTTATGGCCTGGGACCAAGTCTTCCTTCCCTATGTGAGTCCTGTGACATTCCATTTCTATAAGTACCCATGATATATGATCCACTGTATTTGGCTGGTCTCCAACCAGTTAGGCCAGTTTTGCTGTGGCTTATAGCTGTGGTGGAACAATTAAATCCCAGGTTTTCCTTATGTGAGGGGATTGGGGTGCTGGTGTTGTAGGAGAAAGCAGGGGGAATGCAATGAGCCTGCTGTGGTGAGGAATAAGATAAGTCACTCCTACAATCTTGGAAGAGGAATGCTCTTCCTGGTAGTAACATGGTGAGATGACCTCAGCTGGGTGGACATCCAGCCATGCCACCAGCCAGAGTGACCACAGCTCCAACAGGGAGGAGAAAGGAAGAAAGAAAAGATAGGCCATGAATGGTCGGGATAACCTGCTGCTAGGACTGGGAGATAACAAGAGAAGATGAGGGAAAGAGGATGATTCAGAGCAAGGGAGATGAGGTGATGGTTTTTAGGTCACTAAAGAGGAGGTGATGAGACTAGATAAAGACATCTTGGTTGAAGACTCAGGAGAGCTGCAGTTCTTGGTCATTTAAGTGCTGAATAATGGATGGCTTGGACACAGCCTTGTCTTCAACTAGGGAAAGAGACTTTCATCTCCAGATTGCTGATTTTTCTTTTGGATTGAGTTGCATTTGTTTTGTTGTTATTTTCCTTTGTTGTTGTAGTTTGTTTTTCTTTTATTTTAAAGATTGCAACCTTATCTGCAAGTTTAATCATGGTGTTGGAAAATGTCTGAGCCAGTCCTGTCATAGGGTTGTCTGTAGACAATTTTGCATTTAAAATAATAACTTCTAGATTGTATATGTCTACTTAACTTGTATGTACCATAGCAATCACTGGCTTAGAAATAGACACAAATCCAGTTTTCTGTTCTTACAGTCTTCCTTTTCAAGGAATTCCTTACCCTTCCTTGTCTGCCACGACTAGGCTACCAGAGATGCCATGCTAGTGGCACCTCAACAGGAGGATAATGTAAAATATCTTGTGGACCTCTCAGTCCTTGGAAAGGTAGTCCTGTAATGAGCCTTTGATGCAAAAGCTGGCTACCACCATCATTACTCCTCGTAAGCAAAAGGACCACAGTTCTTAAGTTGATCATAGAGATACCATTAGAAGTATTATCAAGCTTGCCATCCTGACAGTTGTCCAGGATTAGGCACCTAGAGACCACTGGAACCTCAATTTTAAATCTGTATCTATGAAACTATTTGCAGATAGTTACAAGGGCCAGTATTTGTTTCAGAATGCACACCCACAGGTTCTGCTCTCAACTGGCCTCAGCCAAGGTAGCTCATAATACTTTTATTTCCTCAGACAGGACATTGCAGAAGTTACTTCACTAACTTTGAAATGTACAGATTAACAGTTTTACAGAGGATCTCACGTGTGTACTGTTAAAATGCTGTTACTGTGTTCTCTTAAAACAATAGGCATCTCAGTCTAATGCAAATATTAGTAAAACTATTCCGATCATTTACAAGCACAGCTGCAGGCAAGAATATTCCCACAAGTGCGTGCTAGGGTGCAGTGCAAGCAGACTGGGATGCCAAAGGTCTGTGTGACAATTGCTCATTTAAAAGGGACATTAAAAGCACTTATTGGTGGTGGGGAAAAGAATAAGAGAAAGTACTGGAAGGGAATGTGGGAAGCCCCAGGTAGACCTGTCTCTAGGGGAAGACTTTTGAAGTATGGAAAAGGGAACACTGAGAATGAGAAAGAACCAAGGCAGTAGAAGAGGTGACCAACGAGACAGCACTATCAAGAATGAAAGGAAGGAGTCACTTCTGCCTGTGGGATGACAAGATGTTGAAACACTCTGGCACAAGCAAAGCCAACCAGCAGCAGATTTAGGAGGAAGGACCAAGGTTTGAAAAACACATGGGTGTTCCTAGACAAGGGTGGCTTTATCACAGCATCTTTCATTACCATTTTGACTGCAGAATCTGCCCATCCTTTGAGGTACTCTAATTTCACGTTTTTTCAGTAAAGGAGCAGTGACACTGCTTGGCAAGGCTTCTAAAGCAAGCACTACAATCTCTAACATCCTCCAAGGTACGTGTTCTGTCAAAACCAGCCAAGCTGGGAGCTAGTCAATGGATAGCTACCACTACAACCACACTCAGGTATTAGAAATATGCTCTCATTCCTAAAGGAGCCAGGTTGAGTTTTCTTCACCTCTCATCTGTCCAATGGTTCATAGATTCCCAAGGTCAGGAGCAATAAAATATTAACATCTAATCTGTCATTCCACCAATGAAAACTATAATCTGGCTCATGACCTCACGTGAGTATCAGGTTGTTAACTAAAGAAAGGAATCAAATCTTCCTCTAATAAATACTCCAGACTGTGACAGGTAAAATTCAGGTCATACCTCTCCTTTGAAGTTTTAATGGCCACTCCAATTTTATGATAAAGCCACTTACCTTATGTTTGTAGTAATTTTGCAAAGCCTGAAGCGGCTCTAGTCATCTTTGCTGCACAGTTCCCAAGGACATAGCTCTCATAAAACTGCAAGCTTCAAAGGGATTAGACCTCTTCTTTTCCCTCCTCTCTGTCTCTATCTCCTTTTTTAAAGGAACATTTCTGAATATTTCTTTCTCTTTTTTCTACATAGCGCCCTGCAGAGCCTCTCCACTGAACCCTGCAACTAGGCTTCTCCCTCAAGCTCTGTCACTCATCAAACCGAACCAAACCAAACTAAACTAAACTAAGCTAACATAATAAAATAAAATAAAATAAAATAAAATAAAATAAAATAAAATAAAA